>JXCR01070769.1:52387-79119 GCA_002079205.1 Phalaenopsis hybrid cultivar | reverse complement strand
TATATATATATAATTATTTTCAAATCAACCAACAAATTCTAAATGGCGACCGACACACAGTCACGCTCAAAGTCTTTCCCTCGAGCCACGCGAGCCATCTTTGGCTTTCTTCCTCAGATCAATAGTGAATTGACACATTGCTTTGCAGCCAGTGATTCTTGGGAGCTCCACTTGTCAAGGGAATCACGACTATCAATCCCTGCCTTAATCAATGGTCATTAGAGTCGTTACGTTGGTAGCAATGGCTCCTGCCACCGCCTTTGTCGCTCCTCACCTACTATTAATAAACCTCCACCTCTCCCTTCAGAAAACATTCAATTGAGCACCTACTCCCTCAACCTCTTCCCTATTATGGCAATCCCTGGGATCCTCCTCTCAGGTAAGTCTCTTGCCTCCTCCTCCTCCTATAGTATTTTGCTTTGATTTTTTTTCTTAGCTAAGTTCAAGTTCATTCAATTAGATAGTTTTTACTAGACTTTGGTTTGGGTCTGACTTATGTTGACCCAAACCCAACCTAATCATTCCTAACCTAATCCAAACCTAGCCTAATCTAAGTCTAAACCCAATCCTAAACTTGAATCAGACCTAACCTGGCATAACCTAAAGTTGAACTCTGATTCTACCAATGTCCAACCTAGGTTAAACCGATCAAACTAGGTTCAACCCTGATCAAACTAGGTCCAACTCAGGTCCAGCGCATGTTTAACCCAGCGTCACCTAGGTCCAACTCAATTCAACCCATGTTAAACTCAGGTCCAACTTATGTCCAACTAAGCTTAACTCAGGTCAAACCCGAGTCTAACCCAAGTTAACTTAGGCCTGACACAAGTCAAACTCAGGTCAACCTAGGTCTAACTCAGGTCAACCTAGGTCTAAATCAGGTCAACCTAGGTCTAACTCAGGTTCAATTCAAATCAACCCAGGTCCAATCCAAATTCAAACTAGTTTTAACTCAGGTCAACTAGTTCCAACATAAGTCAAATCAGGTCCAACTCAAGTCCCAACTAAGTTCAACCCAAGTATAAACTCTAAATTAGGTATAACCAAATCTATCACACAACTCAAGTAAACCCAAGTCCAAACCAGGTTCTGCCCAGTCCAACCTCGATATAACCTATATCAACCCTATTTCAACCCAGGTTAGCCTAATTCATACTCAGGTCCATCCCAAGTCCAACCCAAATTCAATTGAGGTCCAAACTAGGTCAACGTAGGTTTAAAGTAGGTAAACCCAAGCCAACCCAGGTACAACTCAGGTCCAGGCCAGTTAAACCAGGCTAAGCCTATGTCAAACCCAACTTAAACCTAGTCCAAACCAATACAAATACAGGTCCCAAGTCCAATCCTAGTCCAACCTAGGTCCAGTCCGGGTCAACCCTGGTCTATCCCAGGTCAAACTCAAACAGAACCTAGGTGAACCCAAATCGTACTTAAGCTCAATTTGAGCTAACCTTAGTTGAACACTAACAACCTTATATCACCCCTTCTTAATGTTGTCATCAATATTTTTTTGTCACAAGNCCCTGGGATCCTCCTCTCAGGTAAGTCTCTTGCCTCCTCCTCCTCCTATAGTATTTTGCTTTGATTTTTTTTTTAGCTAAGTTCAAGTTCATTCAATTAGATAGTTTTTTTACTAGACTTTGGTTTGGGTCTGACTTATGTTGACCCAAACCCAACCTAATCATACCTAACCTAATCCAAACCTAGCCTAATCTAAGTCTAAACCCAATCCTAAACTTGAATCAGACCTAACCTGACATAACCTAAAGCTGAACTCTGATTCTACCAATGTCCAACCTAGGTTAAACCGATCAAACTAGGTTCAACCCTGGTCAAGCTAGGTCCAACTCAGGTCCAACACATGTTTAACCCAGCGTCACCTAGGTCCAACCCAATTCAGCCCATGTCAAACTCAGGTCCAACTTATGTCCAACTAAGCTTAACTCAGGTCAAACCCGAGTCTAACCCAAGTTAACTTAGGCCTAACACAGGTCAAACTCAGGTCAACCTAGGTCTAACTCAGGTCAACCTAGGTCTAACTCAGGTTCAATTCAAATCAACCCAGGTCCAATCCAAATTCAACCTAGTTTTAACTCAGGTCAAACTAGTTCCAACATAAGTCAAATCAGGTCCAACTCAAGTCCCAACTAAGTCCAACCCAAGTATAAACTCTAAATTAAGTATAACCAAATCTATCACACAACTTAAGTAAACCCAAGTCCAAACCAGGTCCTGCCCAGTCCAACCTCGATATAACCTATATCAACCCTATTTCAACCCAGGTTAACCTAATTCATACTCAGGTTCATCCCAAGTCCAACCCAAGTTCAATTGAGGTCCAAACTAGGTCAACGTAGGTTTAAACTAGGTCAACCCAAGCCAACCCAGGTACAACTCAGGTCCAGGCCAGTTAAACCAGGCTAAGCCTATGTCAAACCCAACTTAAACCGAGTCCACACCAATATAAATCCAGGTCCCAAGTCCAATCCTAGTCCAACCTAGGTCCAATCCGGGTCAACCCTGGTCTATCCCAGGTCAAACTCAAACAGAACCTAGGTGAACCCAAATCGTACTTAAGCTCAATTTGAGCTAACCTTATTTGAACACTAACAACCTTATATCACCCCTCCTTAATGTTGTCATCAATTTTTTATGTCACAAATGTAGGATGTTCGCTTGAGCGTTATGGAACCTTGCTTGATGTATTTGTTGACTCTTATAGCGCAAGACATCCATTTGAGACCTTTCAACGTGTGTTGAGAGGCATGTAGCCAGGGTCATCTTGCTAAGCTTTGACTTTCCCTTAGGTGAAGGTCGGTCGACATATCGCATGTCAGACAATTCTAATCGGGTCTAAAAATATTATGGGCTACATTGCACGCGAAATTAACATGAATTGGCTCATCCACCTAAAAATNAGGGTCATCTTGCTAAGCTTTGACTTTCCCTTAGGTGAAGGTCGGTCGACATATCGCATGTCAGACAATTCTGATCGGGTCTAAAAATATTATGGGCTACATTGTACGCGAAATTAACCTGAATTGGCTCATCCACCAAAAAAGTTTTTTGGATGACCTCGGACGACGAAACGAACAGTGTGGGCGTGTATGGAAAGTTGATTTTACTTAAGAAGGAAGTCCATTTTTCTACAGCTTCGCGGGCAGGAAAAAATGTGTGAATTATCATTTTAGCTTGATCTTAAAAAAAGGTTGTTTGAACCACTCCGGATGTTGAAACGGACCACGCGATCACGTCCAAAACGTCGATTTTATCTATTGGCAACGTTTATTTCATTAAAATGCCCTTTTGAGCTAAAAATGAGCAAAACAGAGCTTTAAATAATAATAATAATAATAATAAAACTACATTATTAAAACCTAACGCATGTCAGCCCTCTCCCTCGAAACAATTTAGCGTACTCTAGCTCTAATTTGTGATGCTGTCAATCTCCCCTCTTTGCCCTNAAGTCCATTTTTCTACAGCTTCGCGGGCAGGAAAAAATGTGTGAATTATCATTTTAGCTTGATCTTAAAAAATGGTTGTTTGAACCACTCCGGATGTTGAAACGGACCACGCGATCACGTCCAAAACGTCAATTTTACCTATTAGCAATGTTTATTTCATTAAGATGTCCTTTTGAGCTAAAAATGAGCAAAACAAAGCTTTAAATAATAATAATAATAATAAAACTACATTATTAAAACCTAACGCATGTCAGCCCTCTCCCCCGAAACTATTTGGCGTACTCTAGCTCTAATTTGTGATGCTGTCAATCTCCCCTCTTTGCCCCCGACTGCTGATCCACCTTAAAATTACCTATTTTTAGTGCATATTTTATGATCATTTATGCATATTTTTAGTGATATTGCACTTTAAAGCAATGTATTTTACATGTTTTTGGTTTCAGGTACATGAAATAAATATTTGGAGAAAAGAAGGGAAAATGAGCAAAAGCGGCGCAAAATGATATGGCGCCACAGCGTTGTCCCCTGACGCTATCATGCCATGGACGATGGTAACGGGCACTATAGCGCCCAAACTGGCGTTATAGCGCCAATAATTGCCCTTCTAAAAGATCCATTGAATTTGACCAAAATTTGAAAGGGTGTTTGAAGCAACCCTTGGTTATTTTCAGAATTCTATTAAGATAAAATAAAATTGGACAAAATAGAGGACTTTTTGGCATCATTTGAGGTCATACTTTAGTGTTTAAGTGCATGTTTTAGTGCGTTTTGTGTTTTAAGAGTAAAAGTTTGGAGATTTCTTTAAGGAGACTCCAAAATTCTCGTTAGGTATAAGACGTAAGGTACTTTGTATTTGTGTGTAATTTTTTGATCCTAAGACTTGGATTTCAATGCAAATTTGCTGTTTTTGTTTTATTCTCCATGAATTTTGAGTAGTTCCATTTCTTTCTTCTTTACCTTGGGAATTAATCTTATGGGAGAAAATGATTTAAAAATTTCTATTTACTTTTAAAATTTGTGAAGAAATTTTCATCGATTCTTCGTTGATTTTACAAATTGGCCACTTGTAAGGTTCAATTCTCTTGAGAAACATAAAGACCTGAGAGGGCTATGATTTCACTCAACTAGTGAGTGTCACACTTCATTCTGGGCAGAGTGGCTGCGATCACTTAAGGTGGAGTGCAAAAAGATAGGGAGATAAGTTTTAATGGGCGTAGAATTGATGTTACTAGGATGACGGACTAGATTTTTTTTTTCAAATTTAGTTTAGTGTTAGGATCGTAATGTTCCCTCATAGGTCCTACAGAGATGACACAGTAGGTAATATGGAGGTAAGAGGCCAGTATCTATTCATCACTTTTACACAAGCTGGTGAAAAACTCTAAATTAACTAATATTTGTTTCTAGCATCGGGAGGGGGTAAGGAATAGAAATGCTCCTATTTGTTACAATANTGATAGGAGTATTATCAAATAATTTTAATACCAAAATGTAAAGTCAAATAATAGTATAGTTTGAGAAGTCACTGAGGCTTCTCCTCAGAATCTGTGATATATTTTACCTTTCGCTCCTTTGGCCTCTAAAATTCCTATTTTAGTCATTCTCGCTTGAATTTCCTATAAACAATCGTGAAAACTCAACTTTGAAATCTTGAAGATGAAACCTCAAATCTTAATCAAGAGTCTTCTTAGATGACTTCGGTCATTTAAGATGTAATTAACTAAAGAGACTTAACACTATAGGGAATTAGGAACCCAAGTAAAATATATTAGATAGAAGAATTGTTTGTCACACAAAAAAAATTCACAGGCCAAATGAATGTCATGAATTTTTTTAGTTTACAAAATTGAGCTCGCCGTCAAGTAATATGCTTATCTCTCGGGATGAGCCTATTACTTGTGGTGTCATGCTCAATTATTGAAACTATTAAACNTTACCTATTTTTAGTGCATATTTTATGATCATTTATGCATATTTTTAGTGATATTGCACTTTAAAGCAATGTATTTTACATGTTTTTGGTTTCAAGTACATGTAATAAACATTTGGAGAAAAGAAGGGAAAATGAGCAAAAGCGGCGCAAAATGATATGGCGCCATAGCGTTGTCCCCTGACGCTATCATGTCATGGACGATGGTAACGGGCACTATAGTGCCCAGACTGGCGTTATAGCGCCAATAATTGCCCTTCTAAAAGATCCATTGAATTTGACCAAAATTTGAAGGGGTGTTTGAAGCAACCCTTGGTTATTTTCAGAAGTCTATTAAGATAAAATAAAATTGGACAAAATAAAGGACTTTTTAGCATCATTTGAGGTCATACTTTAGTGTTTAAGTGCATGTTTTAGTGTGTTTTGTGTTTTAAGAGTAAAAGTTTGGAGATTTCTTTACGGAGACTCCAAAATTCTCGTTAGGGAGAAAACATAAGGTACTTTGTATTTGTGTTTAATTTTTTGTTCCTAAGTCTTGGATTTCAATGCAAATTTGGTGTTTTTGTTTTATTCTCCATGAATTTTGAGTAGCTCCATTTCTTTCTTCTTTCCCTTGGGAATTAATCTTATGGGAGAAAATGATTTAAAAATTTCTATTTACTTTTAAAATTTGTGAAGAAATTTTCATCGATTCTTCGTTGACTTTACAAATTGGCCACTTGTAAGGTTCAATTCTCTTGAGAAACATAAAGACCTAAGAGGGCTATGATTTCACTCAACTAGTGAGTGTCACACTTCATTCTGGGCAGAATGGTTGCGATCACTTAAGGTGGAGTGCAAAAAGATAGGAAGATAAGTTTTAATGGGCGTAGAATTAATGTTTCTATGATGACGGACTAGATTTTTTTTTTCAAATTTAGTTTAGAGTTAGGATCGTAATGGTCCCTCATAGGTCCTACAGAGATGACACAGTAGGTAATCTGGAGGTAAGAGGTCAGTATCTATTCATCATTACTACACAAGCTGGTGAAAAACTCTAAATTAACAAATATTTGTTGCTAGCACCGGGAGGGGGTAAGGAATAGAAATGCTCCATCATCATATTTTTACTCATTCAAATCCTACATAGAATAATATCTCATTACAAGGGGAAAAATCTTTACATATTATTCAAACTCATTAGAATTACTTTTATTAAGCTGTTAGATATAGTTATTTTTATCTACTTTAATTTAATCTTAATTATTGTTATCATTTCATTTCATTTAAATATGTAATTTAGATAGAGTTTGCATTTGAATTTAGCAAGCCATTTTAAATAGTTCATCGATTCTGGTTTTTAAGAAAAATCCTATATTACTTAAAACGATACGTATACTTGTGTAGTACCACTATTGTGAAGTATTATTACTTATTTTTCATATCATTACATTTATTCACACTAATCACTAAATATAAATTGGGTCAAGTTTCTTACAATATTTTGGAGATTAAATATACAAGTAATTATGGATCGGGTCAAGTTTTTGGCACCGTTACCGGAGATTAGTAATAAAAACTTTTAAAATTTGGAAAGTAAAATTTTTGTTTTGCAAATTTGTTTGAATTGTAGATTTATTTTATTAAAATTTCAAAAAATAAATAAATAACCAAAAAATAAAAAAAAATTGGAAAACCGAAAATTTTAAAAAAATCTAATAAATTATTTAAAAAAATTGAAAAAAAAAATCTCTATTATTATAAATTCTATTTTATTTTGTTGTGATATTTTATCTAAAAGATTAGTGCCCTGCGATTTTAAATTAGAATGTACTATAAGAAAAATTCGAAAACAAGGAAGACTTTATAATTTTCAAGATATGGCGAACACTTTGCAAAATACTATTGAAATTCAAATTGGTGAAAATGAATATCATAATTTACAAAAAAAAAAATTAAGAGATTATGCAAACCCTATATCAAATGAAATTCACTTAAGTTTTCAAACTCATCTTATACCAGCTAACTCATTTGAACTTAAACTGTAATAATATAAATGATACAAAATAATCAGTTTAGGGGAACACCAAATGAGAATTCAAATTTACATCTTGCAAGTTTTTTAGAACTGTGTGCTACATTTAAATATGATGGTGTATCAAATGATGTCGTCAGACTTAAACTTTTTATTTTTTCAATAAGGGATAAAGCTAAGATGCGTTTAAATTCATTAGCACATGAATTTACTAGAACTTGAGAAGATTTAGTAGAAAAATTCCTGACTAAGTATTTTTCACCTTCAAAAATAAATAATATTACTTCTTTTACTCAGTATGAAGGGGAGTCAACTTATGAAGCTTGGGAAATGTTTAAGGAACTCTTTAGAAGGTGTCCACATCATGCTTTACCAGACTGATTAATTATGCAAACTTTTTATAATGGGTTAGTTAGATCCCTTAAATCTATCATAGATGTTGTTGTTGGAGGTTCATTAATGTCTAAATCATTTAATGAAGCCTACGCTTTAATTAAAGAAATGGCTACGAATAATTTTCAATGGCCTTTTGAAAGGGTAAATCCTGAGAAAGTAACAAGTATTCATGATAATGATGTTATTTAACACATTGAAATGAGGTTATGGAAACATATTCAACTCTTTTAAGACACTTCGGGTTTGGAATTTAACACTTCAAAATGCTTTTTCTACTGCTCAAATTCTATTTCAACAAGTAGAAAAAATTGGATTACAGATATTGTTAATTGTAAGAAGGATTCTCTTCCTATATCTTATTTGGGTTTTCATCTGAATAAAGGTTTGAAGAGAAATGCTCTTTGCTTAAATCTTGTTGACAAAATTTAGAAAAGAATTCTATGTTGAGAGAATAAGTTCCTTTCATTCAATGGGAGGATTACACTTTTAAAGATTACTCTTACGCCCTTACCTATCTATATTTTACAAGTGATGAATATTCTTGTTGTATTGTTAAAAGGTTGGAAAAACTTTTTAACAAGTTTCTTTGGGATGGTAAGGGGAAGGCCAATGTTCATTGACATTGTTGGGAGAAGCTTTGTAGGCCTCTGGACAAAGGGGGTCTTGGTTTTCGTAGTTTCACTGATTCTATTGAAATTAATTTCATAAAACTATGGTACAGATTTCATTCTAACAATTCTTTATGGGCTTCCTTATTGCTTGCTAAATATTGCAAAGGCAAACATCCTCAATATTTATAGTAACAAATTTTATTCTTTTATTTGGTGTGTTATGGTGAAAGTAGCTAAACAGACTGAGGATTTAATTTTTTGGGAAGTTGGTATAAGGTAACATTTTTTCTTGGTATGAAGATTGACTAGGAAAGGGCCCTTTGGCTGATTTCTATGGGGATCCTCATCCAATTAATTTCACTATTTCTGATCTCTGGAATGATAATGGTTGGAACCATGCAGAGCTGGTTCAGTTGGTTAATGCAACTGACACCAATTTTATCTCTTATCTTCCTACAAATTGTGATCAGATGGATGTGCCTTGCATTAAAGACATCATTGGAGATTCTTATTCTAAAACTTTTGCTAAAACTATTCAAAATTATCAAGGAATGGATATTAAGTGGATTTAGAATGGTTGGGTGAAGCCATCCATGTCTTTCTTTGTGTGGCGGGTGTTACATAATTCTATCCCTACTGATGATATTTTAAAAATGAAAGGGCTACGTCTTTCTTCATGCTGTGTCCTTTGTAAGTCTGATGAAGAATTTGTTTTGCACNTTAATCTTAATTATTGTTATCATTTCATTTCATTTAAATATGTAATTTAGATAGAGTTTGCATTTGAATTTACAAGACATTTTAAATAGTTCATCGATTCAGGTTTTTAAGAAAAATCCTATATTATTTGAAGCGATACGTATACTTGCGTAGTACCACTAGTGTGAAGTATTATTACTTATTTTTCATATCATTACATTTATTCACACTAGTCACTAAATATAAATTGGGTCAAGTTTTTTACAATATTTTGAAGATTAAATATACAAGTAATTACAGGTCGGGTCAAGTTTTTGGCACCGTTACCGAAGATTAGTAATAGAAACTTTTAAAATTTGGAAAGTAAAATTTTTGTTTTGCATTCTAACAATTCTTTATGGGCTTCCTTATTGCTTGCTAAGTATTGCAAAGGCAAACATCCTAAATATTTATAGTAACAAATTTGATTCTTTCATTTGGTGTGTTATGGTGAAAGTAACTAAACAGACTGAGGATTAAATTTTTTGGGAAGTAGGTATAAGGTAACATTTTTTCTTGGTATGAAGATTGACTAGGAAAGGGCCCTTTGGCTGATTTCTATGGGGATCCTCATCCTATTAATTTCACTATTTTTGATCTCTGGAATGATAATGGTTGGAACCATGCAGAGTTGGTTCGGTTGGTTAATGCAACTGACGCCGATTTTATCTCTTATCTTCCTACAAATTGTGATCAGATGGATGTGCCTTGCATTAAAGACATCATTGGAGATTCTTATTCTAAAACTTTTGCTAAAACTATTCAAAATTATCAAGGAATGGATATTAAGTGGATTTGGAATGGTTGGGTGAAGCCATCCATGTCTTTCTTTGTGTGGCGGGTGTTACATAATTTTATCCCTACTGATGATATTTTAAAAATGAAAGGGCTACGTCTTTCTTCATGTTGTGTCCTTTGTAAGTCTGATGAAGAATTTGTTTTGCATATTTTTTTGTAAATGTTGTTTTGCGGTTGATATCTGGGTGGAGGTTCTTTCTAAGCTTCATATTAACCAGAAATGAGGAACTTATAATAGTTTCATTGACATTTGTAAGGATTGGAAGTGTATGGGACATCCTTATTTTCTTAATGTGCCTTCTATTATCATATGGTTTATTTGGATGACACGAAACAATGTCAGACTTAATGAGAAGCTTCCGAGTATCAATCATACTGTTGGTTTGATTTTAAATTACATTAAAAAGAGTCTCTTTATTTACAATGGTTCNATGGGACATCCTTATTTTCTTAATGTGCCTTCTATTATCATATGGTTTATTTGGATGACACGAAACAATGTCGGATTTAATGAGGAGCTTCCGAGTATCAATCATACTGTTGGTTTGATTTTAAATTACATTAAAAAGAGTCTTTCCATTTACAATGGTTTGGTTACTAGTAGGCTATTTGGAATTTATATTTCCTTACAACTATCAGTTGTTAAGCTGATTAGGAGTTCTTCTCGAGTCATATAGAGGCATCCTATGACACCTTATATTAAAATAAATATGGATGGAAGCTGGACTCCTAAGGCTGCGAGAGTGGGTGGTGTTTGTAAAAATTCTTTTAGTTATATAATATTTTGGTTTATGGCAGCTTCTTGTTCCNCCTATGACACCTTATATTAAAATAAATATGGATGGAAGCTGGACTCCTAAGGCTGCGAGAGTGGGTGGTGTTCGTAAAAATTCTTTTAGTTATATAATATTTTTGTTTATGGCAGCTTCTTGTTCTAATTCTCATTTGGTAGCGGAGGGGAACACAATTGTTTTTACTCTTCTAGCGGCTAAAAGGTTTGGTTGGCAGCATCTTATAATTGAAATTGATCTCTTATTCTTTGGCAATCTTACAGGTTACATATAAAGCATCATTGGAGTATTAATCCTCAGATCAAACATATTATGCATTTATCTAAACATTTGGATATTCAATGGTTGCATGTCAAAAGAGAAGCTAATATGACATCAAATTGAGCGGCTAAAGCTGGTGCTCATGGGAATTCTGCAATTATTTCTGTTGGGGTTCCTCCTGCTCTCTATCCACTGGCTATCTTAGATCTTATTTCTGGTTTTTGTTGATCTTTGTTCCTTTTATTTTTTGTTTGTTTGCGTTGAGTTGTTTTTCTTTGGAGGTGGAGGATCCATAGGTTTTTTTTTTGTTGAGTGAGTTGTATAGAGAGTGGGATGGTTTCTCCGGCCTCTTTTTTGTACTATTCTTTTTTGATGGAATAAAATGCAAAGTCAAATAATGCTCTTTTACCTAAAAAAATGATAATGATGTTATTTTGATGGTTGCTTCACAAGTTGCTACATTATCTAGGAAAATAGACCAAGTTGGGGTGAATTTTTCTCAAGCACCTCAGCTGATTGAAGAAATTTGATTTCACAAATTCTTGATTCTCAAACTTCATTAGAAACTGTAAATGCTATTAATGGACCCAATAACCCATATTCCAATCATTATAACCCAGATTGGAAAACTATCCAAACTTTAACTAGAATGACAATTCTAATGGTGGAAGTCAACAATGAGGGAATAAGCAAATAAACTCATTGGGAAATTGGAACGATCAGGGTAACTGTAATTTTAGACCTACTTATCCTCCTGCATTTAACAATAATCAACAAGTTAAGGAGAAGAAATTATCTTTAGAAGAAGTGATGTTGCAAATAAGTAATCAATTATAGAGTCCGGGTGCTGCTATAAGAAACATAAATAATCAACTGTGACAAATTGCTAACGCACTTAGCAATAGACCTCAGGGAGTACTTTCTAGTAACATTGAGATCAATCTTAAAGATAAAAATAAAGTGTAAGAAAAAGTTAAAGCTGTTCAACTAAGAAGTGGGAAGGAACCGAGTCTTGGTGTTTAACAAGAAATTGAAGTTGAGGGAAAAAGATAAATAAACAAAAAAACCTGCAGAAAGAATTCCTAAGGAAGTGGAAAAACCTGTTTCTCCAACTAAGAAGAATGATGAAAGATCACCACCTCCTTTTCCTCAAAGACTTAGACAACAAAAACTTGATCAATAATTTTCAAAATTTTTTTAGATATTTAAAAAGCAAGCAATGTAGAAGCTCTCGAACAAATGCCAAGTTTATGAAAGAAATTTTATATAAAAAAAGGAAGTTTGAAGTGAAGAGTGAAGTGTCATAATTCAAAAAGCTTCCTTAAAAACTCAAAGATCCTGACAGTTTCACCATACCTTATGCAATTGGAGAAAAATTTTGTGGAAATGCTTTATGTGATTTGGGAGCAAGCATTAATCTCATGCCATTATCTATATTTAAAAGACTAGGTTTAGGAGATATTTCCTTCACTACTATAACTCTACAGNTTTTAAAATTTTAAACTTAGAAAACTGCTACCCTGTATTTTTCTTTTATCTTGTTAGTGTGTTTGTTTTTATATTGAGACTGTGATATTAAAGTTAGTGTGTTAGCTTGCTTTTATGTTTGTACCCACTACTTAGAAGTCTATTGAATCTCTACATGTTAAATTAAAACGAAAATGATAAAAAAAATATTGATTAAAAATTAATTTTGCTCCTGTTTTTAGTTTTATACTTGTATACTTAGGATATAAAAATTCCTGTAAGCATGTTATTTTCAATTTTCATTCCTGCTTATATATATCTGCTGCTAAACTATTTAATCTGTTAAAAATTTAAGTTTGGGGGATGAAAAATATTTTAAAAACTTCAATTTTATTTTTTCTCAAATGTGCTACAAGTGAATTTGATTTTAAAAGAAAAATGATCATGTATATGATGGTATATTAGGGAAGTAAAATCTGATTTTAGAAATGAGTAAGAGAATTTAGTAAAATTTTTTTGTAATGAAGAAAAACTTTAAGTAAAATGTTTTTAGTGTAGAAAATGTTTAATATAAGTAACTATCTTTAGTAAGAAAAATTGTATTTTTGAAAAATTTAGAAATTTAGACTTTTATTTTTAATACTTCAATTTCTTTTATTAAAATAAATTTCAAAACTATTATTATATTTATAAGTCAAAGATTTATATGAGGACTTTGCTTTAGGAAAGGAGAAGTGAAATTCAAAACCATTAACGGTATATCCATATATAATAATTCTTGCCTGAAAAAGAAAAAGAAAAAGAAGAAAAAGAAGAAAAAGAAGAAAAAGAAAAAGAAAAGAAATAAAAAAAAAGTGTAAGGGAGGAGAAGCTTGAGGATTAGTGCCTAATCAAAAATTGGTTTCACATTTGATCTTTTTAAAGTATAAGACTTGAGAAACTCTTAAGCCTATGAATATAATATAGTAAGTAAAATTATTCTTAATAAAATTTTTTAAGTGGAGATAATGAAAGGACAAAATTCTAAATTTCGAGAATCTACAATATTTCTAAAATAGATATTAACTCATATTTACATCTTTCTTAACATTAAAAACTTCTAAACTTTAAGTTGGTCTCATTTACTAATTATTTTTTTTCTAAATTGGATTACTATATTTCTAAATCTAAATTTTAGTAACTCCTAAAGAAACTCATATACATATCATACTTATTTAGTTTTTAAAGATTGAAGTGTCACTTAAGGACAAGTAACATTTTAAGTTTGGGGGAATTTGATACACCTAAAATATATAGTGTTTTTAGACACATTTTTATACCTATTTTTGAGGTATTGCGGTTACAGATACATGTGAAAAGGAAAACGCTTAAAGAAGTGAAAAAGAATCAAATTTGGAGCAAAAAGATGAAAATGTGCAAAAGAATTTTAGCGCTTAAGTGCCAGATCCGGCGCTTACGCACCGGTTAAACAGAGCAGGCTGTGTCTAAGGGCCAGAGACCCCGCGCTTAAGCGCAAGAGGTAGTTATTTGCGGTTTTCATCATTTGGCTGAATTATGAAGAGGTATTTGAGGCACCTATTGGCTTAAGAGAGTGGTTATGACCACTAAGAATGAAAATATTATAAAAAGACTTGTGAAAGGAGGCATCCTTTGGAGAATAAATCGAATTTAGACGCATTTTGAAGAGTTATCAAGGCACCTCTTGGAGATTTATAAAAGTAGGAAGCTTTTACATTTGAAGTGGGTTTATGAAGAGGGAGAGAGTGCTGGAGTCCTAAGAAGAAGATCATGGAGAATCTTATGAAGAGATTCAGCACCACAAAATTTACTTTTTCCTTTTATTTTAAGTTTTATTTTGAGAGTTGTNCATGTTTTATTGCAGGTATATTGATTTTAGGCATTTGGAGCAAAAATGAGCAAAAAGGAGGAAATTTGGAGTCTATACAAAAATGTAAAATTTGGACTTAAGGTACGAGACACGAGCTGCTGCTCCTGATCCTTGTCACATGGTTCAGTGCGTCATCCGCCTCAAAACCTGTGCCCATACCTTATTTTCGATACAGACTCTTCTAGGACTCTATTAAATATATTTGAAATAGAAAATAAAGACTCGACCTGCATAAACCAAGCTTTAATGGGCATGTCATGCATCATAAAAATAATAAGTCGTGCCTTATAATTGGGGGAGCTAAGAGCACCTGCAAGAAAATGATTAGAAATCATTACACGCTCCCCCACAATAACACCTGTGTGAGTGTATATAAATAGGCACGACACCTGCAGAAGATCGCCCTAATATACTATCACACACAAGAAGCTGATACACCTAAAATATATAGTGTTTTTAGATGTATTTTAATACCTATTTTTGAGATATTGCACTTTAATGGAAGGTATTTGTGTGTTTTTTCTTTCAGGTACAAGAAAAAAGATGAAAAATACTAAAATCGGTGAAAAAGGATCAGATTTGGTGTAAAGAGGTGAAAATTGTGCTAAAGTGTTTTAGCGCCTAAGCGCCAGATCCGACGCTTAAGCGCCGGTTAAATAGAGAATGCCGCACCTAAGCACTAGAGGCCCCGCGCTTAAGCGCCAGCGCAGTTATTTGGTGGTTTTCTTCATTTGGTCGAATTTTAAAGATATATTTGAGACACCTATTGGCTAAAGAGGGTGTTTATGACCTCTGGGAACGAAAATATTATTAGAAGACCTGCGAAAGGAGGCATCTCTTGGAGAATACATCGAATTTGGACATATTTTGAAGAGTTTCAAATGCTGCTCTTGGGAAATTTATAAACAAAGGAAGTTGAGACATTTGAAAGGGCGCTTGAAGTCCTGAAAAGTGCTTAAAAAAGGGAGAGATTTTCAGGCACCNATTTTGATGGTTGCTTCACAAGTTGCTACATTATCTAGGAAAATAGACCAAGTTGGGGTGAATTTTTCTCAAACACCTCAATTGATTGAAGAAAATTGATTTCACAAATTCTTGATTCTCAAACTTCATTAGAAACTGTAAATGCTATTAATAGACCCAATAACCCATATTCCAATCATTATAACCCAGATTGGAAAAACTATCCAAACTTTAACTAGAATGACAATTCTAGTGGTGGAAGTCAACAATGGGGGAATAAGCAAATAAACTCATTGGGAAATTGGAACAATCAGGGTAACTGTAACTTTAGGCCTACTTATCCTCCTGCATTTAACAATAATCAACAAGTTAAGGAGAAGAAGTTATCTTTAGAAGAAGTGATGTTGCAAATAAGTAATCAATTATAGAGTCCGGGTGCTGCTATAAGAAACATAAATAATCAACTGTGACAAATTGCTAACGCACTTAGCAATAGACCTCAGGGAGTACTTTCTAGTAACATTGAGATCAATCTTAAAGATAAAAATAAAGTGTAAGAACAAGTTAAAGCTGTTCAACTAATAAGTGGGAAGGAATTGAGCCTTGGTGTTTAACAAGAAATTGAAGTTGAGGGAAAAAGATAAATAAACAAAAAAACCTGAAGAAAGAATTCCTAAGAAAGTGGAAAAACATGTTTCTCCAACTAAGAAGAATGATGAAAGATCACCACCTCCTTTTCCTCAAAGACTTAGACAACAAAAACTTGATCAATAATTTTCAAGATTTTTTTAGATATTTAAAAAGCAAGCAATGTAGAAGCTCTGGAACAAATGTCAAGTTATGCAAAGTTTATGAAAGAAATTTTATATAAAAAAAGGAAGTTTGAAGATTATGAGACAGTTGCACTTAGTGAAGAGTGAAGTATCATAATTCAAAAAAGCTTCCTTAAAAACTTAAAGATCCTGACAGTTTGACCATACCTTGTGCAATTGGAGAAAAATTTTGTGGAAATGTTTTATGTGATTTGGGAGCAAGCATTAATTTCATGTCATTATCTATATTTAGAAGACTAGGTTTAGGAGATATTTCCTTCACTACTGTAACTCTACAATTAGATGATTGATCTATCACTTATCCTGAAGGGGTTATAGAAGATGTGTTGGTTAAAGTGGATAAATTTATCTTTCCTATTGATTTCATTAAATTGGAAATGGAAGAAGATAAAGAAAATTCTTTTATTTTAGGGAGTCCATTCTTAGCTACTGGACGTGCAATAATAGATGTGCAAAAAGAAGAATTAACCATGAGAGTTAATGATCAGAAAGTAAATTTTAATATGCTTAAATCTATGAAATATCCTGATAAAAGAAAAGATGATAAATGTTATAGAATGGATATAATAAACTATATGATTGTTAATCATTTTCAAGAAAGACGTGAAGTCATATTGAATTAGAAAGATGAACTAACCTTGGTGCAAAAAATAATTAGAAATTGAAAAGGATTTTGAAAGAGAATCAAAAGAGAAATTCACTAAGTAGTTAAATTATGTTCAGGAAGAATTTGAAATTTTGGATATTACTGCAAATAGTAAACCTCACATACCTTCTAGTGAGAAACCTCCTGAACTTGAGATGAAAGTTCTACCTACTCATTTAAAGTATGCATTTTTAGGGAACTCATCTATAGTACATGTTATTATATCCTCAGATTTGACTAATGAACAAGAAGTAAAGTTATTAGAATCATTGAAAAATCAAAAGAAAGCCTTTGAATGGACATTAGCTGATATTAAAGGGATCAGACCTTCAATATGTAAGCACAAAATTTTAATGGAAGATAATTATAAGCCTAGAATTGATCCTCAAAGAAGATTAAATCATATAATGAAAGAGGTTGTTAAGAAATAAATATTGAAGTGGTTGGATGCTANATATATATATGTATAAGAGAGAGATATATTTGTGTATTTTCTCTATATATATATATATATATATATATATATATATATATATATATATATATATATATATATATATAGAAAAGTTAAATTCTTATTTTCTTCAGTATCAAGTTTTGACTCTGTTGTAAAGTAAGGAAATATAAGTGAAAATATAATCAGAGACATTGTTATACAGTTGCATACAAAAAGTCGGGATCAGAAGCATACAAACATACCGAAAAATGCGAGAAGGTGACACATGGCTAGCGCAAGACAATACAACATACAACAATAACCAGAAGTGTTGAAAAATACTACCTAACATCCTAAACCTAGCCTAGCACACCATCTAATGACAAGTGCATCAACCTAATATCTAAGTGTGGTGCAAGTCTGGGTATGGTATGACTTTGACGGGGTCGTCACACCGGCCCCATCCTAAAGATTCAAAAGATCTAAAGAGTGTCAAAGAGGGGTGACACAAGTTAGATCCAATAGATCCTTAGCACAGTCATACTTATGTCAATCTCTATGACTTAACTTGCATTGCTCATCGATATCGACCCAACAAGCAATGCTCGTTAAAGCATCACAGCCAACACAGGAGTCACTCTCCTAACGGGTCTGGCTCGCTATCCATGTGACATGCAAATGTAAATGATTGGTCAAAACACAAGTGGTGAGTATATCACGAGACAGGGACTAGAACAAAGGTGGGCATAACGTAGTGGCAATGACTAATGCCGAAGCGGCAGTGACCCAAGAGGTATGCCGAAGTGGCAGTGACCTGACGAAATAGGCATACCAGAGGGGCAACGACCCAAAGAGGACATGGTGGCAGCGACCCCAAGAGATATGTCGAAAGGGCAATGACCTTTAAAGGGTAGGCATGCCCTGGCGGTAGGGGCCCGAAGAGAAGGTGCAACTCAAGTGTATGATCATAATCATGCAGCTAGACAAATGCAAGACAGGATGTAGTAATGCAATCATACACATGCACTACAATATGAAATAATGCAAACACACATGCAAGGCAGTATGGTGGTGCAAGTAGTTAGTCGAACTGGTCGATAAATCTGGTTAAGCCAAAATGTCATGTCAGCCGGCTCAGAGAAGCCAATTAAAATGAAGTAGAATGCTCGCCAGACCGAGAATGTCGGTCAGAGCAAAGGGAAGTGCTCACCAAGCCAAGACGGCCGATCGAAGCGAAGTGCGCTTGTCAGGTCGGCTGATGAAGCAAAGTGAAATGCTAGTCCGACTGGGGTGGCCAGTCGAAGCAAAGTGAAGCTTTTGCCGGGTTGGGGCGGCCGACGATGCTAAGTGAAATGCTATGTGACGTGAAAAATGCAACAAGCAAACATACATATGTAATAGGGGGTCATTCCCGTGCTAACAACCTCATCGCAGAAACCTAGAGTCAACATATAGAAAGACAGCGATTGCCACCTTTGCTTTGGCGAGGCGGGTGGGGAACTTCTTTCAAAATCTCCAAGGGGAAGTTCTCAACCTCCCCGTGAAATGGACTAGCGACGACGCTTTTTTAGATTTCATGACACTTCCGGGCTTTGCAAAATAAGCTAATGACTCGCATTTTCTCATTTTACAAAGATATACTCTTCGATCTTTCCAAAAAAAGACCAAAGCAACCAAAGTAAAGGGGAGCGAAAGGGGCTCCAACCTTTAGAATCTTTGTTCTAAGGCTAGCAATAAAACAGGATTCTCTCAGCTATCGTAGGGGAATTGGTTGTATAAGGAGAATCATATCCTAAAGGCAAACTCTAGTAAAACAAGCAATCCATCAAATAAGTGTGTCGCCGCTCCGACACATGACACACGACACACGACACACGGTTCACGCCGACACACGATCGAACCCACACACCTATCACACCTACAACCTATGACTAGTTAGAAAGTAAAATGCAAAGGGAAAGAGGGGTTATACCGTCACGTGGTTTGCACGAAGCCTAAAAAAGTTCAGCGGAAGTTTGCGCGTAAGGTAGAAGTTCTTCATACCCTCCCGAACGACGTCAATGCTTGTTGTCCAGCAACGTCGGGTGGTCCGGTGAGGTGTACAGTTGCCAGAAGTGCAGGGCGACGAAGTGGCAACAAGGGAGGAGCAGGTGGCTGAAGCTTTCAACAAGAAAGGAAGCTCCAGCGGGAGTCGACGGCGTTGGAAGTTATGCTGATAAAGCAGGCCGACGAGAGGATTATGTCTAGTTGAGAAGGAGGCAAGGGCGGGTTCGGCCAGCAGCTTGAGGATGGACGTCAGTGGCAGTGCAGGTCTTCGACGACGTTGGCGTCGACGACAAAAAGAGGGAGACCGTTGGGCTTCTCGCGAGGGAGGAAGGAGCCGCCTGGGAAACTCCACGAGAGAGAAAAATGGGAGTCCCTCCAGCTCGAGAAGATGCCTCACGATGATATTCCACACCTGGGAGATAAGGAAGAGAGAGCTCTCCGTCTCTTGTTCAAGCAGGTAAAGGATCCGATAGTTTTTTTTTTAATTATTCTTCTCTTTTTTAACGTGATGGTGAGATAAAAGAGGAGAGAGAGAGAGAGCTGCATGCATAAACATTTAAATATGATAATCCTTCTCCTCTTTTTTTTATTTTAATGTAATCATTTGAGATGAGTAAAGAGGAGAGAGAGAGTTGCATGCGTAAACATTTAAATAGGATAATCCTTTTCCTCTTATCTTTTTTTTTATTCTAATCTCATCATGTGAGATGAGATAAAAATGAGAGAGGGTAGCAGGCTTTTTCTTCCTTTTCTTTTTCTCTTTTTTTCTTGCAAGAGAGATCTCCAAGATCTCTATTAGGATAGTCTTTTTTGTATTTTTATTACCTCTCTCTTTTTTTTTTTTTGCCTGAAAAACTTCCTTTTTTATTATTTATTATTTTTTTATTATCACAGGTGCATGAGAGAGAATTAAATAGCATGTGTGCATTTAATAGTTGATATCAATTTTTTTTAATTTATTATTATTATATTTTTTTTATTATTGTTATAATAATAACAATAATAGTAATAATAATATTACTATTATTATTATCATTCACATTTTTTTAGCCGAGGAGCGTCCCGTGACGAATGCATGGGAGTGAATTAAATATTATGCGTGAATTTAATAGCATGTGTGCATTTAATAGTTGATATCATTTTTTAAATTTTTTATTATTATATTTTGTCTATTATTGTTATAATAATAATAATAATAATATTATTATTATTATTATTATCATTCACATATTTTTGGCCGAGGAGCGTCCTCGTGACGAAATGAATGTCTCCCGTAAGTAAAATCGACGTTATGAACATGTTCGTGCGGTCCGTTTTGTCATCCAGAGACATTCGTACAACTTTTTCAGCAATTGGGCATACCACAATAATTAACGTATTTTTAGCTCGTCTGCTAAGCCGTAGTGAAACGGGTGCTCTCCTGAGGTAAAACCAACGTTTCAAATGCACTCATGTGGTATGTTTCATCGTCCGGCGTCTTTCAGACAAGTTCGTTGGCTATTGGGCCAATTTGAGCCAATTTTACATGCGACGCAACACAAAAATATTCATTGGCCCGATCAGAGTCGTCCAAAGTACAAAATGTCGATCGACCTTTGTGTAAGCAAAAGTGAAAGCCTAGTAAAATGACCCCGGCTACGTTGCCCCTCAACACGCACTGGTGGATCTCGAGTGGATGTCTCAAGCTAAGGGAAATAACAAATGCATGAAGCATGACCCCGATAAGCTCAGGTGGGCATTCTACACATACGACATCAAAATTGATGCCAACAAAGGACCCCCAACAAGTGTGTTGCGTCACTGAGACACAATGCATTTTTTTTTTGGCAACATTCTCAAAATAAATTCTCTCCTAGTAGTCGAGGTGACATCCCAAGAGAAGATAAAAAGAATCTCAACCAGGCCAGGTAAACTGAGCATGGTATGGTCAAGGGTGTGGCTAGCCAGTCAAAACCGACCAACAACCACAAAGAAACCCAACCAGACCAGATAAACTAAACATGGTATGGTTGGGGGTGGTGTTCAGCAGTCGAAGCTGATTGTCCACCGAATAGCTCGACCAAGCTAGATTAACTGGAAATTGTATGGCTGAGAAAAGCCCTGCCTGATCTCACTCGAAACGGCAGATTGATCGGTCTGACCTATCTTTCAAAATGACAGAATCAACGAAACCCCGCACCTGACCTCATTTGTAACGGTGGGAAAGAAGATTCAATCATCCCGTGTGACTAAGTCTTCTATTATGTTTCTCCTGAAAGGGACCCCGATTGTGAGTCTAACTGATCCCTTTAAAAGGAGACACCCATCACTTTAATCAGGTGGCTTTAACGCACAAAAATCCTGATCATAGGTAGTGATCGGCTAGTGTAGAAATAATATGGTCGGCCGAGAAGGCATGATCATCTCGTGTGACACAAGTCTCTTGCTGTGCTCTCACGCGAAGAACTGACTAGTAGGTTCTCCCGAAGGGTGGCACCCATCACAACAGTCTAGGTGGTCATAAAGACCAAGAAGTCTTGACTGAAGTGACAAGTGTTCCAGTGACTCAGCAGTATGGAAAGTTGAAAAGGCTAGATCATCTAGTGTGATCGCAGGTCTCTCATCTCTCACATATGGGATTTTGGCTTAGAGACTGCCCCTAGTCGCAGGAGCTAACTACCCTCTGTCTGACCACATTCAAATGGACAGAGGCCGGAACCCAAAATTTGCCTGACATGAGTCATAATGACAAAAATGGGAGTAGGCTCGATTATCTCATGTGACCTCAAGTCTCCTATTATGTTCTCTCGATAGGAACCCGATTTGCGAGTCAGACCGGCTTTCACGGAGTAAAAACACTCATCACCATCGACAAGTGGCTACAAAGCAATAAAGATCCTGAACGAGGTGGCATCTGGCCAGCCAGTTGAGGTGCACTCATCATCAAACCAACTGTAAAGTCATGCAGTTTTAAAGGCACATAAACAAAGCGGAATGCGGCCCAAAAAATCTAAAGACAAGATACTCTTTCAAACAAATCGGCCCAAAAGGGCCTATGGTTTGAGAAGTATCGAAAGGCTAAAGAGTCGGACATGATGATATATTCTCATAAGAGCTGACTAGAACGTCATATAGCACGATAAATGTCGTATCAAATGGCTACGGGGCCAAGGATGTCATAAGACGAGATGTACTCCTACTAAGTTGTCTACAAAGTCACAGGGCTCAAGCAACATCAAAATACAGAGCTATATGAAGCCGAAGGAGTCAGAAGCCAAGGTGTTATCATAATAGAGCCAACTACAGTGTCATATGGTTTGAGAAACACACAGATATAGCTAAAAAAAGCTAAAAAAATGCTCTCATGAAAGAACCGACGGAAAAGTTGTATGGTTCGAGATACTTTAAAGCCAAATGGCTACAACTACCCGACGTGCCCCAAAATGAGGTCTTGTCATCAAGGGCTAGCCAAGTGGAGGCAATGGTTCCATTAATCAGAACATCTAATGATCAGGGAGGTATGTATTCCCGATTTAAATAGTCTAGGAGGCATGTATCATGACTGTACATCAAATAAGGCACGAGGTATGTATCCTACTCTAATATATCAGATGACACAAGGGGTGTGTATCCCAACGGAGCATATCAAATAATGCAAAAGGTATGTATCCTGACAAAACTTAAAATGAGCAATCATGTGATATAATAGTCTGAGGTATCACGCTTAAAGTAAGTGTTGGACGCATGAGGCGATCCGATAAGAAGGAGGTGCTCCTCTCAAAGGGTATCGAGCTCATTCAATCGAGGTAACCCTATCAAGCATTAAAGCAAAGTCGGGCATCAGAGAGCTCCGATAAAATATGGATCGGCGATAAAACTGATACAACATGTTGCTCTCACAGGGCAACAAAAATGGAGAGAGTCAAGGATATCCAAGAGGGTGGACAACTATGACATACCAACCATATATATGACACCACTATATGAAATTATGGTAGAACAAATTCCTTCAAGGAATTATCGTAGCATCAAAGAAAGGTTGTTTTAGATGTAACACTCCAACCGTAAGGGTATGCGGCCTTCAAACCAATTTAGTAGCATCCCCCAAAGGGGGAGAAGAAACCACACTCATCTAAGGTCAGTGAGAAACTCTAATTCGAACCCACACATCTGCTAAACTGAATAGAGGTATAGAGGAAAGAAGTGTCACTTCCTTGCACAGAGAAGGTATCGATCCAACCCAAGCTTAGTTGATTGAGACACCTAACAGAGGTTGAACAAAATGAAATGCACCAACGAAGTGGTGTTTAGCCTCAAGGCTAAACAAAAAATATCCCAAAGAAGGGAAAATATCACACTCGCACGAGATGAATGGGATGAGCATAATTGTCACAATCACCCATGATGGATGGGGCATGCTCGATATAGACCCTATTTGAAATAGGTAACCAAAAAAAAATAATGCAAGGAAAAGACATGATTTTCCTTCATAAGGCAAATATCAATCGAATTGACTGTCATCACTCAAGACATTATGATAGTTAGCTAAGTAAGATGTGCTAACCAAGAGATGCTCTGCCATAGGGCTAAGCTCAAATCCTCTAAAAATAGGGTATCTCTCCCATCCACTCATGACGAGCGGGAATAACATACCCACCAACCTTATTTATGATGGGTGGGACACACTCGTTTGGACCAGCTCGAGGCATGAAACCGAGGAACAAGAATAAGAGAAGTGCATGACTTCTCTTATACCAATTACTAATTGCGTCAGGTATAAGCCGCTCATAGAACTTCCACTTTATCTGTATGATAATTCAACGTTTAGTCTTAATAGATGCACAATATCTCTCTTACTCGTCATATGCTATCATGAACTACGCAACATAATCCTTTAATACTCATAAGGAAATCATCACAAGTAGTTCAACCAAGACGCCATGTGATAGATGTAACTTTATTGCCCAATAATTGAATTAGAAAGTACATAAAGCTTTGGATAACAATCTATAACGCAAAAATACATCCAATAGGGAATGATATTAAGCATAGTACCTCTTCAAATACCACCCGTTGATGGGGGGCATTGGGTGGGATCCATCAGCTTCAACAAGCATGTAGGCTCCTCCCTCCTAGACCTACTCGATCACGAATGGTCCTTCCCATGTGGGCTCAAACTTCTCATGGCTTAGATGGTGAGATACAATTAGGCAGTGTAAAACCATTACTAAGTCTCCAACTATGAAGGTACGGGGCCTCACGAGCTTGTCGTGGGCTCTGGCCATACGTGCGCGGTATAGCTCGAGGCTTTGCTGGGTTTGTAATTACACCCCCTCCAAGCTATAAAGCTCTTCCAACCTAAGTCGGGTATTTTCTTCACTGTTTACATTTTTGCTTATAACGACACACAATGAAGGTAGTTCAACTTTTAGAGGAAGGACTGCTTCGGACCCAAAGGTCAATGCATATGTAGTAGAACTACCGGGTGTACGGTATGTCGTACGATATGCCCACAAGACCTCTGAGAGCTTCTCATGCCATTCTTTCTTGTTGGCATGGAAAATTTTCCTAATAAAGCCAACCAAGGTCTTATTAAAAACCTTGGTCAAGCCATTCGCTCTCAAGTAGTAGATCGTCAAATATCGCCAATCAATGTGATGACGTCAAGCAAATCTATTTATCTTGGTGTTTTTGAAAGCCAACCCGTTGTCGGAGATGATACAATGTGGCAAACCAAATCTATAAATGATATTATTCTTAAAGAAATGCAACATGTTATCTACTTTTACCTCTCTTAAGGGGATAAATTCAACCCACTTAAAGAAATAATCAGTGGCTGCAAGAATAAATCGATGTCCTCGAGAGGATGGTGGGACAATAGTTCCCACAATATTAGTACCCCAGGCTTCGAAAGGCCATGATGAAACTGTCAGATGAAGTACACTCGGGGGTTGGTGAAGCACAAGACTAAAAACCTGACACTGATGAAATCTCTTGGCATATTCAATACAATCAAAGGTCATCGTAGGCCAGTAATAGCTGAGATGTTTCATCTTGATTTTCATCTTAGGACTCGACTGATGGGATCCGCAAATGCCCTCATGGACCTCAACCATGACTTTTTGGGCCTCATCATTCCCTACACATCATAGCCACATCTGTTTAAAAGAGCATCGATACAAAGTATCATTAATAATGGTAAATGAAAGCGCACTCTTCTGGATCTGAGAGGCAAGGGAACAATCATCGGGGAGAATTCCCCTCAGCAAGTACATGATGATGGCTTGACACCAGTCATCAGATATCAGAAACAACCAAGACGACACCAGCAATATTTGGGGGCGCATCACTTGAAGAGCTAGAAAGTGTTGGTGACTGGATTCTTCTTTCTCGGAGCACGATTATCATGGGATTTCCTTCAGGCCTCGATAGCTTTTTAGCCAATTTAGCAAGAGCATTGACTTTGCCATTAAGGGATCGAGGTATCTTAATAAGAGTGACCTTAGGAATAAGCTTCAACATTTTCATTGCCTTCTCATGATAGGCTAAGAGCTCAAGCTTGAGGACTCGGTAGGTTCTTAAGACTTGGCTTATAATGAGTTGATAATTACCATAGATTTTGATTCTTGTGATGCCCATCTGGATAACCAACTCAAGTCCTACAATAAAGCCTTCATATTTGGCGATGTTATTTATACATGGTTCCGCTAAATATAAGAATAGTGGAGAATGCCACCATCAGGCGATACAAAAATCAATTCGATCCCCGATTGTACCTTTGTGGGAGACCCCTGTGGCCCTTCTTTTAAGGAAGAGGCTGACCGACTTTTTGTAAATCGATAAATACAAGAATTTGATGGCGCTACTAGAAGATTTAATTTCCAGCAACGACATCCAAAGAATTGATCGCGACTTTATAGATGTGTCTAATTTGATTAAGATGTATAAATATAATATTCAATAATGTTAAAGTCGAATTTGTCAAAGCAAGTATACGTATCGCTCAAGTAATATTGGGCTATAATGGAGTCCTAGATATCGATCCCATAGGGAGTAGTTTAGAATTTCGGACTAAGACCTTAGAAAATCAATACTTTAATCACAATAACGACGTTCAATTTGCTTATTGTCACTAATAGGCAATTGAAATAAATAGATAATTTTAATAACTAATAAATAATTAATGATAACACTAATAGGCAATTGAAATAAATAGATAATTTTAATAACTAAAAATAACTAATGATATAAAGTAATAGACAATTGAAATAAATAGGTAATTTTAATAACTATTAAATAACTAATGATACTAATGAAGGTTTAACTTTAATCACAACAACGACGTTCAATTTGCTTATCTATCACTAATAGATTAATTTTAATAACTAATAAATAACTAATGATATAAAGTAGGGTTTAATTGTGATATTCAATGTATAAGAAGCATCCTTCTCCTTGTGAAGAAATTATA
>JXCR01070769.1:0-47782 GCA_002079205.1 Phalaenopsis hybrid cultivar | reverse complement strand
TATATATATATATATATATATATATATATATATATATAAAATTAAAAAGTTAAATTCTTATTTTCTCAGAATCAAGTTTTTGGTGTTGTTGCAAATTAGGAAAGATAAGTGAAGAATATAATTGCATGCATTGTTATACTGTTGCATATAAACTCTCGAGATCAAGTTTTTGGCGTCGTTGCTGTGGAGATTGATTAAAAGCAAATTTCTAATTTAGAAAATCTTATTTATACTTTAAGAGTTATTGTAGGAATATCTTATTATAATATTTTATTTTATTTTTCATTTTATTTTATTTTATTTTTTGTTAGTGTATGGTAGTTAAAGTTTTGAAGGACTAGTGACCTACGATTTTGAATTAGGGAGAACTGTTAAGAAAATCAGAAAAAGCAAAAAAAAATTAAAAGTTCTGAAAAATCTAAAAAAAATTACAGAAATGGCAAACCAAAATGACCAAAATGCTAAACTTGATCAAGAATTTAGACCTTTACGAGATTATGCCAACCCTACTGTAGATGAACTTCATTGTAGTATTCAAAAACCTACTGTAGAAGTTAATTATGCCAACCCTACGGTAGATGAACTTCATTGTAGTATTCAAAAACCTACTGTAGTGGCTAATTTATTTGAACTTAAACCTGCTATTATCTAAATGTTATCAAATAATCAGTTCGAGGGGCATTAATTAAAGATCCAAATTTACATCTTGCCAATTTTTTAGAATTGTGCGCTACATTTAAATATGATGGTGTATCAAATGATACGATAAGATATAGGTTATTTCTTTTATCACTGAGGGATAAAGCTAAGATGTGGTTGCATTCGTTAGCATATAGATCTATCAGAACTTGGGGTGATTTAGCACAAAAATTCCTTGCTAAATATTTTCCACCAACCTATCAGAACTTGGGGTGATTTAGCACAAAAATTTCTTGCTAAATATTTTCCACCATCAAAAGCTATCAGAACTTGGGGTGATTTAGCATAAAAATTCTTTGCTAAATATTTTCCACCATAAAAAATTGCGAAGCTTAGAAATGATATTACATCTTATAATCAGTTTGAAGGAGAATCTATTTATGAAGCATGAGAATGATTTAAAGAACTCTAAAGAAAGTGTCAACACCATGCTATACCAGAATGTTTAATAATTTAAACATTTTATAATGGATTAGCTGGATCTCTTAGATCTATTATCGATGCCGCAGCTGGTGGTTCATTGATATCAAAATCATTTCATGAAGCTTATGCTTTAATTGAAGAAATGACTACCAATAATTTTTAATGGCCTTCTGAGAGGGTAAATCCTAAGAAAGTAGCCATCTAATACTAGTCTCTTCCTCGAGGGAAAAGTAGCACCGATAGGAGCTACTACAACAAAAGAAGTGCTACATGCACAACACCTTCTTTTCAAAGGAAGGTATGAAGCATACAACCAACAGGGACGTGGTCCGCACATTCGGGGAAAGTAGCAAAATGACTCACAATTTTGAAGCCAAACACACTTCCTAAACTGGAATCGGAACATTTATATAAAACATAACATGCTACTAAATTCACAGCAATTTATTTCTAGTCCTCCTAGCCTTCCTGCCTAATCAGGGGATAGGTGGATTCTCAGGGGAACCAGAACAAAACATGGAGGAAAAAGTCTGGAAAAAGACCGTCATGTGCTACGGTGCGCCGCTATCGAGCGTCGGTTTATTTTTATAAGAGAAGCGGACGCGATACGAGCTACTGCAGCAAAAATAGCTTGATATACACAACTCCCCATTTAAGGGGGAGAAGACAAAACAAATGCCTCAGAGGGCATGGAAATGGCTCAATATGCACGTATTCCCTTTTAAGGGAGGGCAGCAAAACACCTAAGAGGGCGTAGAAACAACTAAATATGCACGACTCTCCTTGTAAGGAGGAGGGCACAGAGCAAATGCTTCAGAGGGCGTAGAAATGACTCAATATGCATGTTTCCTCTTTTAAGGGGGTGGGCACAGTGCGAACGCCTCAGAGGGCGTAGGATCACATAAGTTAATCCCACAAAAGCGCTTAATGAATTGAAGGTTATGACACTCTCAGGAGCACAAAAAATGCTCAGAAAGAAGGGAAAGGGTTCCCACAATGATAGCGATTGTATCCATCTTCTTGCACTTCTGTGTCGCGAGGCAAGAAGGGACAACGATCAGAAATAAGGAGAGGTTATGAAATTAATCACAAAGTACAAAGACATCGATGCGTGTGACAATGCAGCAATCAAACTGTCGAGGGTGAGAAAAGGGACATAATGCATCAAGTTGCTACCCCTAGCAACTAACACATGAACAAAAAACCAAGGTCTCACAAAAGGCTCAATTGTGACTCGAAGGAAAAGAACCAGGTCACGATAATATGATCAAAACTCCTAGTACGGAGAGAGGCTATAACCCTAGAAGCAAAACTCCAAGTATGGAGAGAGAGACTCATCCCTAGCGGAGTCGCCATTCTTGCGAATACGCTGGGATCCGCAAGACACCCAAGCAAAACTCCAAGTATGGAGAGAGAGACTCAACCCCAACAGAGTTTCCATTCTATTTTTGTTCGTTTTACTCTCTTTTATTTTAGAAGGAGTCACCAGCATGTTGATTGTCATATAGTTCCCTTTCCCAAATAAATCTCTCTTTCAGGTCATATGAACGACCTATAGAAGAGAGGAATTGGAAAAAAACGGACATACGACAAAACAACAAACAAAAGAAAACACAAAATGTGGAGAGTCTACATGCGATAAACCTTGCAAGGATAGGTTAAGTGTTTCTGCCCAAACAAGATCAGGCGAAATCATCTTAAACTGATATCCACAAAAGAATATCTATGTAGACTACCCATAACCAGAGAGTCAGGTGTAGGTACCTGTTCTGGGGTCAAGAGCACTCCCAAGGGGATGTATCCCACTTGGTTGATTACATCTTGGGGGGTAACCAAGAATACTTTTGATAAAAGGAGTTTCTCTTGGATTATCATGAACCTGGAGCAATAGGTACTCAAATAAAGGTTATTCTGTGTGGGAACAGTGTCGATGCTTCAAAGCTCATGCTAAGTAATCAGGTAGAGAATGAGTCTCTCACATCCCAAAATGGGTGGTGATTCATCGACACATGAAGCTCACGGAATAACCTAAATCATCTTGATGAGGATATCCCGACACGTTAAAGTATGTCTAGGTCAAAGGGCAGAGGACAAATCATCGTATCCCAAATGGGTGGCAGCTCACCGGCGTTGGGTCGTCAAGGTGATATCAACAAAGTCAAGGAGCGATAGGAGCGACCGGGCTCAAAGGGTTAAACAAAAGGAAGGTAGAGTGATCCTAAAAAGGTAGAGGTAACTGAGTCAGGGTACCACAGACCCGTCATCCATAGCTCTTAGGATCCTAAATCTACCTGATCTTGAAGGTAGTCGACTCAACACGTCCTAAGATCCTCAGTCAGCAATCTATGAATTACGTCATCCACGGGAACCTCAGAAGCCCTGAGGATAAATAAATGAAGCTCTATCCTATGACTAAAATTTGGAGCTCCAAGAGGTAGTACTTATTCCTGCCAAAGTGGCAAGGATGCCTCAGGCAAGAAAAGAAAGTGGATGTTCAACTACAAAGCTGGAAATGCTCCATAACAAAAGAACTTACACCCCGTCTGGGTTGGGGAGCCTTTTAACACCCTAAGCGCACTATACAACCACCTAAAAAATGTATGTTAGGCCAGTCAGGTTGAAGGAGCACTAGGGCTCCTCCTCGGGACATGCAAATATGATGCAGTTATCTAGAGCGGTCCTTAAGTATTGTAGAGGCCCTATTAATATATGCAGGAAAGTAAAAGTTACAATTTTTAAATCTTGAATATTTTAATCCTAAATTTTAATTATTTTGAATATTTTATTTAGGATTTTTAAGTAAAAAAATTAGGATTTTAAGTCCTAATGAGCGTATGTTTCATCGTGAAATCCCAGATAAACCACAGAAAAAAATAAGAAAAATAAATGCAAGTGCAGACATGCAATATGATGTAAAAAAAAAGCAAAACAACCCAAATAAAATAATAAACAGGCCGGTGCCGCTGGATTGACAACATATCCCATAAAGGAAAAGGACGGCTGAACTACGCATATACATGCCCGGTGCTAATTCTATACATCAATATAAAATGCAGAATTAAGATACAGGGAACGAGCATTTGCTTCTGGTCCCCTCGACATGGTTTCCGCGCCAAATGCCTTAGAACACGTGCCCGTCTCTTATTTCTGCTACAAGACTCTCATATACTCTAAAAGTACATAGAGAAAAGAAAAAGACTCAATCCTGCATGAAAATAAGTGTCAGCGGGAAAGCTCACATGTAAATAACATATCATGAGCCATGCCTTAAAAGTGGGGGAGCTAATAACACCTGCAACTATAAGGGTCAGAAATCATTACTTGCTTCTCTCATAGTGGTACCTGTGTGTGCATATAAATAGGCATGACTCCCTGCAGAAGAATGTCCTAACATACTACCATACATATGCAACATGCAGTCACATCACAAGCACAATGCAAAAGAAAGATACCTAGCTAGGGCAACCATTGTAACAAAGAACAATAGCCAGACATAAAATAGAGTACTTAGCACCCTAAATCCTAGCCTAGCACACCATCTAATAAAAAGTGTGTCAACCTAGAATCTAAGTGCAGGGTAAGTTTGGGTATAGTATGACTTTGACAGGGTCACCATACCAGCCCCATCCTAAAGATCCGAAGGTTCTAAAGGGTGTCACAAAGAGTGGTGACACAAGTTAGATCTATTAGATCTTTAGCACAGTCATACTCATTTCTATCTCGATGACTTAACTAACATTGCTCATCGAGATCAACCCAACAAGCAATACTCGTTAAGGTATCGCGACCGATACATGGTCACTCTCCTAATGAGCTTGGCTCGCTACCCATGTACACATGGAAATGCAAATGCAAATGCAGTCAGTCATGTGACAGAAGTGATGAGTGTACCGTGAGGCAGTGACTCAGAAAAATATGGACATGTTGTGGAGGCAGGGACCCGAACAAATGGGTGTACCGTAGCGGCAGTGATCTAAAGGGTGGGTATGACGTGGAGGCAGCAGCCCGAAGAAGGTGTGCCGAGGCGACCATGACCAAAAGGGCTGGGCATGTTGTGGCAGCAATGGCCTGAGGAAGGTGTGCCGAGGTGGAAGTGACCGAAAGAGTTGGTCGAGCCGTGGTGACAGCGGCCCAAGGAAGGTGTGTCGAGGCGGCAGTGACTGGAGGGATGGACATGTCGTGGTGGCAGTGGCCCGAAACAGTGCAACACTAGCAAATGATAATGATCATGAAAGCTAACACATATAAGATGAAACATGTAGGCAGGAAATGATGTGATATAATGAAAAACAAACAAACATGCAAGTGATCAGTCGACCGGATCATGGTGGCCGATCGAACCAAAGTGATCAGTCAACTGGGCCAGAGCTGTCGGTCGAACCAAAGTGAGACGCTCTCCAGGCCGGGGCGGCCGATCAGAGAAAAATGATATGCTCGTCGGGCCAAGGTGGCCGGTCAGAGCGAAGTAAGATGCTCTCCAAATTTCGGTGGCTGATCTGAGCAAAGTGAAATGATCGCCGTGCTGGGGCGGCCAATCAGAGCGAATTAAAATGCTCTCCTGGCCGGAGCGGCCGATCAAAGCAAAGTGAAATGCAATATGCACCAAGCTAAAATGGAATATGTAGCAAACCAACATGCAGATAGTAAACTAGGCTCGTGCTAACGACCTCTGATAGGTAACTAGGGTTGATGTGCTTGGATCTGCGGCATCGCCGCCTCCAGCTTTGGCATGACAATGTGGAGGGTTTCCCCCTCCAATTTCTCGTAGGGGAAACTCTCCACCGTTTGTAGGGCGGACTAGCTACAAAGCTTTTTCCACTCTACAAACACCCACGATCTTACAGGATGGACTAGCTGCAAAGCTTTTTTCATCCTCTAAGATCGAACTCAATTGATCCCTTTAAGGGAGATTAGGAGCATCAAAATCATGAAAAATTGGGATTCCAACCCAGCGAGGTTAAGGCCTAAGGCTTACAACACGGGGGATCACTCAGCTTCGTACAAAATTGGTCAATGCATGGGAATCTTACCCTACGGCTCCCTCTAGGAAATCAACAATCAATCACATAGGTATGTTGTTGCACCGGCTCAATTCGGCGCACACACCTCATGTGGGTGATCAAACCCACACGCCTAGACACCACTAAAACCTAGGGCCAACTAGGGGTTAGGAAATCTCACCGTCGTGATAGTTGTAGACGTGTTTTCTTTGCTTGTTCCAAGCTCATTGGCGTCTGATCCATGCTTCATTTTGCCTTGTAGAATGTGCACAGGACAAAAAAAGACCCCATGAGGGTAGGAGTTAGTGAGGTATGCAAAGTATCAAAAAATAACTAATTTTAGCATTTAAAAATATGACCAAAATGTGCCTTTAAGTGGAGGGGTTGGAAGCTAGATTTTGCATCACAATGCTATGCCACCCCACAAGTGTTCGCTGCTACGATGAGAGAGAAGGAAGTGCTCTGCCCTAAGTTTTGCACATAAAGGAGGCAACGACGGGAAATTCGCAGGCAGAGGAGGTTTGACTGACGGGAAGGGTAACCAAGCGTCTAGGGATGCAATAGCCCGGGCTCTGCGTAAGTGAAAGTTGGGGCCGACGAGATCTGGACGCCGGAGTTGGAGGAGGTGGCCAGCTTAGTTCAGGCGGTGATAAGGAGACAAAGAAGGCTGCAAGCTTTTACTGTTCCACGCAAGGGAGAGAAAGCCACGAATGCTAGGCTAGCCAGCATGAATTAGCTCCGGCAAAAAGGCTCTCCATCAGACGAGTAGAAATGGGGCGGTCAACCAAGAAGAAGAAGAAGAAAAAAGAAGGGATGACAGTTGAAGCAAGGGCGATGACGGCTCGAAGGGAAGAAAACGAGTTCATTGGCGTGAGAAGGTGGCAACAATGAGGAGTTTGTGATCAGGAGTGCTGGCATCGCGAGGTAGATTAAGCCGAACACTTCAGGCAAAGAAGGGAAGCTCGCTTTCGGTCGCCCACAGGAGGGAGGACCGAATGGGAAGACGCCGACGGTGAGGCATTCACTGGTGAGGAGTGTCGGCGGTGAGGAGCATCATGCGATAGGATTTCAGTGGCGTTGAGTGGGAGCTATGGCATACGATTGGTATTTTTTTGTTCAGTTGGAATAGGAACCAAGGGTTTTAGATAGGTTTTTTTATTTTATTTTATTAATAATATTATTATGTATTCAAAATTCTTTGATTTGAGCACTTTCTATATGTGCACAAAACCTTGGCAACATCAGTGTCCTTCCCGGGTAAAATTGACGTTCTGGACACGTTGGCACAATCCATTTCACCTTCTAGGGTCATCTGAACAACTTTGCTGGCGATCAAGTCATTTTGAGCCAAGTTCGCGCGTGACGCGGTGAATAATATGTGTCGACATGTTCTGAGCCGTCTGACATGCAAAATGTCAGTCGGCCTTTGCCTAGGAGAAAGCCATAGCCTAGCAGAATGAACTTGGCTATGTGCCCCTCAACACGTGCCAAAAGGTCCCGGGTGGGTGTCTGAACTACCAGATTTTACGGACAGGCCGTAAGCTATCTTGAGTCATGTAGGTGGACATCCTACACTCATGACATCAAAAATTGATGCCAACAAGGAACATGAAAATTAATGATGCAGGATAGGACCTAGAAATTTAAATAAGTTCAACGGACCTATGAAAAATTAAATAGAAGGATGGATAATTTATCTCATTACAAAAGATGGAGTGAAAAACAATATCCCCGGTGAAGTTGCCAGAAAAAAGCCTTGGTGGGAGATTTTGTGTGTCATGACACACCATAAAAATTTTAAAAGACTTCTATCTAGATGACCAAGCATGACATTTTGAAGAATAACATATATGCTCATAGGAAGAAAATATTACCTAAAAAATGGCTTAAACCACCTGGATGATGAAAAGCTTTGTCAGTCTACGAAACCACGATTTTTTCCCTTATCTTATAGGTGTTACGATAAGGTTTATTTTAATTTTAGGGTCTCATTCCCTGAAAGGCAAGCTCTCACAATTAATTACATCTCTAGGGCTATGAGACAACAATAAAACCCTAGATTAATGTAAAGAGTCAAATTATTAAAGGTCAGACTTTCACCATTAAAGCAATAAAAAATAAGCGGAGGATCTAAATTGAAATAGTTAAGCTCAAAGGAATGAGACCTACAGTTTAATGATAATATGTCATGGGAAATGCCCAATTGTAGGGATTTGACCATCTAAAGGAGGACTAAACCCGAAGAGTGATGGTTGAAAAGTTTTAAAAAGATTGATAATGAGTTTGAATTAATCAAATGAGGTCAAAAGATGACAAAGGAATACTTGATTTAATTGACACAAAATGATTGAAAGCTCTAAGCTAAGGATAAAGTCAGATAACAAGCATTTCTAGATGAGAAGTGAAATCGTAAACTCTATACGGATTTCAAAGGGGTGGACTAACCTAGACTTTAGGAATAATGTCCCCAACTAAAATGACCTCGACTTTCCGTTGCACTGGGATATTAATATTTGTCAATTATAAATAACCTCATAATTAGAAATCTCTCTTGAAAGTTCTAGCATAAGGGATTTATAGTTTTGAAGATGTCTGAAATACTTTCATCAGTAATCATGTGTTACATCATTCTATAGTATTCTTTCTAGTCTTAGGGTTAGGTTTAATATTTTGTTTGTCCTGGTCCTTACCACTAACTTGGGTACTTGTCAAACTAACCTTGGTTTCTATACTCAAACTAACATAGGTTAAGTGCATGATCCTCATTTGGATGTCCATCTTAACTAACTTAAGGTTCATAGTAGATATACCTATGTTCTAGTCTTATTCCTTATCTTGATGTAATTTAAATGTTAAGTTATTTGAGATTTAATTCATATTTTGTTTCAATGCCTAGGGTTTTTAGCCATTTTAAGAAATCAAAGTTTTCTTAAGCTTTTGAGTTTATTTTGTTTAGGAATTTGATTTTGATGTTTGTGGAGAAAACCATTTTGTAAGAGGTTTTTCATCCTTTTTGTTTTATGTATTTTCTTATGACTACACAAGAAATGACATATGAAATAATGATCCTGAAACTGCTTATACGCAACAGTATAACAATGTGATTATATTTTCACGTATATTTCCTTACTTTACAACAGTACCAAAAATTTGATCCAGAAGAAAATAATAATTTAACTCCTTAATTTATATATATTGGGATACTATGCAAGTATATGTATCATTATCAAGTAATGTAGGACTTTTTGATTAAGCCCTGAATATCGATCCCACGGGAAATTAGCAATATGCACTTTCAAACAACAAACTTTTATTTCAAAAAGTCAATTACTTAAATAATAGATAATTTGACAGTAATTAAAATTCAAATCTTTTTGTAATTTTTGATATTTTCACAAAACAGTAACAACTTCTAAATAACTTGAGTTTATGTAAAAGAAAATCACAGAATATGAAAATATTTTTCTCCTTTTCATGAATTAGTAATAAGTATAGGAATTCTGTTGTGGAAGTATGCAAATTGCGTTGTGCCAAATAGGAGCAATAATATTCTTGACCCTTACTAGAGATGCTATAAAGAACACTGATTAATTTAAAGTTTGAATAGTTCTAAAGACTGTCTAGGCAGGGAAGATACTAGCTCTCACTCTAGAGTTCCCTCGATTCCCTCCACATGGGGGCTAACATCTCGTATAAGAACCTAAAACAATAAACCAAGTTGGGTCTTTAACCTGCCACATTAAATTCCTCTAACTCTACACCCTTCATAGTTTATTTCTCTATTTATTTGCACAAAGTCATATGAATTACATTCTCATTCATACAATCTCATGTGATTCTTCCAAATGTTGACTGAGACAATACCAGCCCGATTATTACATGTTCTAACAACAAATTTTAACATCTGGATAGACCAATTCAAGAAGTAAATGAAGTGCATGGAATTAAATCATCACAACTTCTTCCAACATTAAAGAATAATACTCTCCACAACTTCCATCCAACACTTTAATTACTTATCATTTTGAGAAACATAAAGAAAACTACTCAGAATCCATGGAGAAAACAAAACCACACTTTAGTTTAAAAGTAGAAATCATTGTCAAACCAAAAAAAAGTCTCGATTAAAACCAAAAGTAGTTTAAAAGGAAAGATAAAAACTTATATAAAATCCTACACCAAACTCTTGAAGTTCCTTTGAATCTCTTCTCTTTCACAGCACTCTATACTCTCAAAATAAAACTAAAAACAAAAAAAAATAAAAAAATAAATTTGAGGTGTCTGAATCTCTCCACAAGATTCTCCACAATCTTCTCAGGGCTCAACACTGTCTCCCTCTTCAAGCAGCCATCTCAAATGTCTCAACTTCCTTCTTTTATAGATTTCCCAAGAGGTGCCTTGAAAATTCTTCAAAATGTGTCCAAATTTGATGTATTCTCCAAGGGATGCCTCCTTCACAAATCTTTTAATAATATTTTCGTTCCTACTGGTTACAACCACCCTCTTTAGTCAATTGGTTCCTCAAATGTCTCTTCAAAATTCAGTCAAATGAAGAAAACCATCAAACAATTATCTCTGGCGCTTAAGTGTGGGGCCTTTGGTGCTTAGGCACAACCTTCCTATTTCACCGATGCTTAAGCGCCGGTTCTGACGCTTAGGCGCCAAAACACTTTTGCACAAATTTCACATTTTTCTCCAAATTTGATCCTTTTTCAATTCCTCTTAGCTTTTTTCAACTTTTACTTGTACCTGAAAGAAAAACACACAAATACCTTCCACTAAAGTGCAATATCTAAAAAATAGGTCTAAAAATGTGTCTAAAAACACTATATATTTTAGGTGTATCAAATTCTCTCAAACTTAAAATGTTACTTGTCTTCAAGTGACACTTCAATTTTCAAAAACAAAATATGTATGATATGATATGAGGTTTCTTTAGGAGTTACTAAAATTTAGATTTAGAAATATAGTAGTCTAATTTAGAAAAAATATTTAGTAAAAATGACTAACTTAAAATTTAGAAATTTTTAATATTAAGAAAGATGAAAATATGAGTTCCTATCTAATTAAGAAATATTGTAGATTCTCCAAGTTTGGAATTTAGTGCTCTTATTATCTCCACTTAAAAATTTTTCTTAAGAATAATTATACTTACTATATTATATCCTTAAGCTTAAGAGTTTCTCAAGTCTTATACTTTAAAAAGATCAAATGTGAAACCAATTTTTGATTAGGACTAATCCTCAAGCTTCTCTTCCCTTATTTTTTTCTATTTTTTTCTTTTCTTTTTATTTTTCTTTTCTTTTGCTTTTCTTTCTCAGGCAAGGATTACTATATCTGGATAGACCTTTAATGGTTTTGAATTCTACTTCTCCTTTCCTAAAGTAAGTGTTGATATAAATATCGGCACTATTTTAGCCCGTTGGAAGTTGTCAGTCACCGGAATCAAAATCCCATCGCCCGTTTCGGAAGGACGTTTTAATTTATATATATATATATATATAGTTTTAGAAAAATATGAAATCAAACTAACCCCATATTTTTCATAGTTTAAATGAAAGAGTACTATACCTCAAATCCTGTATCTATCCCGAAAGATAACCACTAGACTTGAGGATGAGGCTCGATCAAATAAATTAAGAAATCTATGACATCCGTTTGGTCCGTGAAACCATTTTATTTTCCGATAATTTCCCCTATTTAATATGAAGAATTAAACAGGGTTTACTTTAAGCTGGGTTCGGACAAGCTTCCTATAAGGGCAAGCCCCTATATTTAATTACATCTTAGATAACCAAAGTCACCCAAGAAAACTCTCGATAAAAATCAGGAAATATTATCTTCAAGGAGTTCCAAAAGGATAGGACATTTCAACTAAATGAGACAAAGAAGTGTGAAAGGAGAATGGTTCAAATTTGGAGCATTTGGTTGTAGAACTCAAAGAAGGAAGAACTACGGGATGTCACAGATCCGAGGGAGAACCAAGATGACTTCCCAAGATATCCTATTGTTGGGCTTCAGTTTTGAGGCGAAATATTTAAGTGTTTCATCCTACAAATTTTATTATTTTAGGGCTTACATTTGTGTGAAATGTCACACAAATAACTTGGAAGATGTGAGGGTTTATGTCGTGATGAACGACAACCTGGGAATCCTAAGACGAGTTAGAGCTTAGATTGTACAACAGAGCTATACAAAGACCTAAAGATAAGGTGAGGATTTACGTTGCATAATCAAACTACCTTGAAGTCATATGGATTTGTTGTTTAATTCTAAGGAAGGAAGTTGGTTTAGCTGGGGAAGACAAGTTTTGCTGTTGAAGAATGCCATGTTGCCCACCATGCTAGCTCCAAGCTCCTCGTCACGACGAGTTTAAGTTTTCTAGCATGTCAGGTTATGATGTCAAATCAAATGGCCTTATGGTTGTTGTTCTTTAAATAATATAGGGCATGTTAAAGTTGATTAGAGCGACACCGGTTAGTATCCAACGGTTCCCTCGTTTCAGTACCACTATTTTATAACGGATTCACTTAGTCCAAATTAATTTATTAAACTCAACTTAATGAGTTCCATACTTTCATTTAGACTGTAGGAAGCCTCGTTAGCAATCGTAGGTTACCTCCTCCGAGTGGTTCCTGATCCCCTGATAGAGACGCCTTAATTTAGTTGTAGTTGTTGTTTTTGTGATGTTTGTGATTAAATTTTGAGTTATCTTATATTTTGAATGTTGTGGAGATGAATTTTGTCTTGGTTGATTTTAATTTTAGTTTTGGTTTTGGTTTTGTGGCTATCATAACAGTTTTGGTTTTCATGCAGGGTGACATCATTGTTTAACATGCAAGTTGATATTTTGGTTATGCATGCACAGTAACATGCTAAAAAGTAAAGTATGGGAAACAAAAAAATGCAGGTAAATAAATCCAAATAAAAGCATACCTGGATGGTCTTCCCGTCATCTCCAACTGAAACTCAAAAAATGCATATAAGGGCATTTTATGTAAAGCGGGAAAAATAAGGTTTCTAGATTATATCTTTGTGAGTCCTTATTGGTTTGATTAAGGATGATTTTATTAAGCAAGCCGTAGTGAGTTCAATAGACCTCCGAGGTATCCAACAGGTCAGAGAAAAAGCAGGTCTATGCTTTCCCCTCACCGCCTGGTGAAAAATCTCGAGTTCATTTAAACTTATTAATTTTGCATAATAATCCATCCTATAAATATTTCTAGTGTTCAGTGAACATCGATGTTTCAATTATCCCTAATAATAGGGTGATTATCATTTATCATTTAATTTGAGAATTATGTAGATGAAGATCCTTAAAGGGGCAAGTTAGTGTTATTAAGACACTTCGCCAATTTTAGTTTTAACTTGGGCTTGTAGTGCTTCTAAGGTGTTTAATTTTTATTCACTTTTCTAATCTTCATTTAACTAAAATTGTTTTAGCTTAAGTCACCACCAAGCCATTAAGATCCTGATGGATGTCTTAGTCATTTTTTTTTGAAAGAACTTTGAATTTTAAGTGATAATAATTCACTATCAAAACATTTGAATGTTATCTGAACATCAAAATGGGGGTATTAAATTAATGAGCTATTAGCACCCAAAACCATACCCCTGTCTAAGATCATTCGATTTGGAAGACTTCCAAATTTTGATAACTTGGGAAAATATAAATTTATCTTTCAATTAGGAAAAATGAGATTGGTTTCTGATACACTTAAACTATATAGTGTTTCTAGACACATTTTTATATCAATTTTTGAGTTAATAGAAGATATTTTTGTGTTTTTCTTACAGATACAGGTAAAAAGGGTGAAAAATGCTTAAAGGAGTGAAAAAGATCAAATTTGGAGCAAAAAGGTGAAAAATTTGCAAATGAGTTTTGGTGCCTAAGCGCCAGATCTAGCGCTTAAGCGCTGGTTAAATAGAGAAGGTCGCGCCTAAGCACCAGAGGTCCCGCGCTTAAGCGCTAGTGGAAGTTACTAGACGAGTAAAGTCGGTTTTTGCAAATTTTTAAGAGGTTTTTGAGTCACTCATTGGCTTAATATGATGGTTATAACCACCATGGACAAAAATTATCATGAAAGGATGCATCTCTTGGGGAAATACATCGAATCTAGATATATTTTAAGGAGTTTTCAAGGCACCTCTTGGAAAAATATAAAAGAAAGAAGAGAGGACTTTGAAAAGAGTTCTGAAAATACTTGGAAAGTTTTGAAAGTTCATCAATTTGAGGAGTTAGTTCGGAGAGATTTTCAGGCCTCACTTTTATTTTTATTTTATCCTTTTTGTTATTTTATTTTGAGTGATTGTAAAGAGAAGAGATTCAAAGGAACTTCAAGAGTTTGGTGGAGAACTTGAGATAAGTTTTTATCTTTTTGTTTTGAGACTACATTTGGTTTTAATTGAGACTTGTTGTTGGTTTAACAATGATTTATACTTTTAAAACTAAAGTGTAGTTTTATTCTCCATGGATTCTGAGTAGTTTTCTTTATCTTTCTTCTTAAAATGATAGGTAATTAAGTTTCTCCATGGATTCTGAGTAGTTTTCTTTATCTTTCTCCTTAAAATGATAAGTAATTAAAGTGATGGATGGCATGGATTTTGAGTAGTTTTCTTTATCTTTCTTCTTAAAATGATAAGTAATTAAGTTTTAGATTTTGAGTAGTTTTCTTTATCTTTCTTCTTAAAATGATAAGTAATTAAGTTTTGGATGAGACTTTAATCAAGACTTGTTGTTGGTTTGACAATAATTTCTTCTTTTAAACTAAAGTGTGATTTTATTTTCTCCATAGATTTGTTGACAATGATTTCTTCTTTTAAACTAAAGTGTGGTTTTGTTTTCTCCATGGATACTGAGTATTTTTTTTCTTCTTAAAATGATAAGTAATTAAGTTTTGGATGGAAATTGTGGAGAGTATTGATCTTTATTGTGGAAGAAGTTGTGATAATTTAAATCCATGCACTTCATTTACTTCTTGATTTGGCTAATCAAGATGTTAAGATTTGTTGTGAGAACATGTAAGAACCATTACTTCTTGATTTGGCCAATCCAGATGTTAAAATTTGTTGTGAGGACATGTAAGAACCGGGAATTGTCTCAGTCAAAAATTGGAAAGAATCACATGAGGTTGTATGAATGAGAATGTAGTTCATGGTATTGTCTCAGTCAATAATTGGAAAGAATCACATGAGGTTGTATGAATGAAAATGTAATTCTTATGTCAGTCAACAATTGGAAAGAATCCCATGAGGTTGTATGAATGAGAATGTAGTTCATATAATTTAGTGCAAATAAATAGGAAAATATTCATTGAAGGGTGTAGAGTTAGAGGACTTTAAAGTGACAAGTTAAAGCCCCCAACTTAGTTTATTGCTCAATTAAAAATTGGAAAGAATCACATGAGGTTGTATGAATGAGAATGTAGTTCATATGATTGACAGTAAACAATTAGAAAGAATCACATGAGGTTGTATGAATGAGAATGTAATTCATATGATTTAGTGGCTGGTATTGTCTCAGTCAACAATTGGAAAGAATCACACGAGATTGTATGAATGAGAATGTAGTTCATATGATTGAGTGCAGAATCACATGAGGTTGTATGAGTAAGAATGTAGTTCATATGATTGAGTGCAAATAAATAGGGAAATAGAAGAATCACATGAGGTTGTATAAATGAGAATGTAATTCATATGATTAAGTGAAAATAAATAGAGAAATAATTTTTGAAGGGTGTAGAGTTAGAGGACTTTAAAGTGATAGGTTAAAGCCCCCAACTTGGTTTATTATTTAGGTTCTGATACGAGATGTTAGTCCCAAAGTGGAGGGAATCGAGGTAACTCTAGAGTGAGAGCTAGTGTCTTCCCTGCCTAGCCTGTCTTCAGAACTATTCAAACTTTAAATTAACCAATGTTTATTATAACATCTCTAGTAATGGTAAAGAATATTATTGCTCCTATTTAGCACAACACAATTTGCATAATTCCACAATAGAATTCGTATACTTATTACTGATTCATGATAAGAAGAAAGATATTTTTTGTATTAAGTGCTTTTCATCTACAAAACTGTAGTTATCTTTTTAAGTAGTTGTTGTTTTGTCAAAATATCAAAAACACTAAAAATATTTGAATTTTTATTTCTGCAAAATATATTTAGTTTAAGTAATTATCTTCTTAAGAATAAAAAGTTTTCTAAAAGTGCATATTGTATAAATTACCTATGGGTTTGATTTTTAGGTCTTAATGAAAAAGTCCTATATTACTTGATAACGAGCATACTTGCGTAGTATCCCAATATATATAAATTGAAAAGTTAAATTCTTATTTTTCTTCAGGATCAAGTTTTTAGTTTTGTTGCAAAGTAAGGAAATATAAGTAAAATATAATCTGAATTATTGTTGTGCTTTGCATATTAGCAGTATCAAGAGAGATCGAGTTTTTGGCGCCGTTGCCGGAGAAAATCAAAAGCAAAATTTCTATTTTGAGAAAGTCTTATTTAAACTTTAAGTTATATTAACTTATTTTATTTTATTTTATTTATTTTATTATATGTTAGTGTATGCGTAGTTTAGGTTCTGAAGGAATGGTGCTATACGATTCTAAATTAGAAAGAACTATAAGAAAAATCAGAAAAACCATTTTTTTTTTTTTGAAAAATTCAAAAAAATTGTAGAAATGACAGAGCAAAATAATCAAAATGCTGAAATTCATCAAGAGTTAAAACCTTTAAGAGATTATGCCAACCCTACTGTAGATGAACTTCATTGTAGTATTTAAAAACCTACTGCAGTGGCCAATTCATTTGAGCTTAAACCTGCTATTATCCAAATGTTATCAAATAATCAGTTTGGGGGATCACCAACTGCAGATCCACATTTACATCTTGCCAATTTCCTAGAATTGTGCGCTATATTTAAATACGATGGTGTATCAGATGATTCCATAAGACTTAGGTTATTTACTTTCTCATTAAGGGATAAAGCTAAGATGTGGTTGAATTTGTTAACATCTGGATCTATCAGAACTTGGGGTGATTTAGCACAAAAATTCCTTGCTAAATATTTTCCACCAACCTATCAGAACTTGGGGTGATTTAGCACAAAAATTTCTTGCTAAATATTTTCCACCATCAAAAGCAAAAACTGCGAAGCTTAGAAATGATATTACATCTTTTAATCAGTTTGAAGGGGAATCTATCTATGAAGCATGTGAATGATTTAAAGAACTCTTAAGAAAGTGTCTACACCATGCTATACCAGATTGGTTAATAATTCAAACTTTTTATAATGGATTATTTGAATCTCTTAGAACAATTATCGATACGCTGGTGGTGGTTCATTGATGTCAAAACCATTTTCATGACACTTTTGCTTTAATTGAAGAAATGACTACTAATATTTTTCAATGGCCTTATGAGAAGGTAAATCCTAAGAAAGTAGCCAATATTCATGAAACTAATGCATTTACCATGTTAGCAAATCAAGTTGCTGCAATTTCAAGGAAGTTAGACCAATTTGGAATGAATTTTTCTCAATCAATTTTCCAAATCAAGTTGCTGCAATTTCAAGGAAGTTAGACCAATTTGGAATAAATTTTTCTCAACCAGTTTCCATGATTGAAGAGAATTCATTAGACCAAATGGTAAGCATCATTAGAAACTTTGAATGTCATAAATAATAAGCAAAATAACCCATATTCCAATTATTACAACCCAGGTTGGAAGTACCATCCCAACCTTAACTGGAATAACAATTCGGGTGGTAATAATCAACAATGGGGGAACAACCAAGGAAACCCATTGGGAAATTGGAACAACCAAAGGAATAATAATTATAGAATCTACTTATCCTCCAGGTTTCAATAGTAATACACAGTTTAAGGAGAAGAAGTTGTCTATAGAAGAAGTGGTGTTACAAATGGGAAATAAATTACAAAGTAAAGGAGCTACAATTAGAAATATCGAGAATCATCTTGGGTAAATAGAAAGTTCATTAAGTAATAGATCCCAAGGAACACTTCCTAGTAATACTGAATCAAATCTAAAAGACCAGAATAAAGAACAAGTAAAATTCATTCAACTTAGATGCGGAAGAGAGTTGGAAGGTTTCGTTCAAACAGAAATTGAAGTAGAGAGAAGAAATTGAAGAATCAAAAGAGGATGCTCCAAAAGATTCTGAGAGACCTATGTCTCCTCTGAAAATTGATTTAGAAAAATCACCACCTTCATTTCCTCAGAGTCTTTGTCAACAGAAGTTGGATAAGCAATTTTCAAAATTTCTGAAAATATTTAAGAAGCTTATAATTAATATTCCATTTGTTGAAGCCTTAGAACAAAGGTCAAGCTATGTAAAGTTTATGAAGGATATTCTCAACAGAAAAAGGAAGTTTGAAGATAATTAGACATTGCACTTAGTGAGGAGTGCAATGCGATAATTCAGAAAAAGCATCCAAAAAAGCTTAAAGATCCTGATAGTTTTACAATTCCATGTGCGATAGGAGAAAAATTTTATGGGAAAGCTTTATGTGATTTAGGTGCAAGCATTAACCTTATGTCATTATCAATATTTAAGAGATTGGGATTAGGAGAAATAACCCCTACTATTGTAACTCTACAGTTAGCAGATCGTTCGATAACATACCTTAAAGGAGTTATAGAAGATGTCCTAGTGAAAGTGGATCAATTTATATTTGCTATTGATTTCATTGTGCTCAATATGGAGAATACCTATCATTTTGGGGAGACCTTTCCTAACCACAGGAAGAGCAATGATAGATGTGCAAAATAGAGAATTAACGATGTGTGTCAATGATCAAACTATTACTTTTAACATTTCAAGATTATTGAAATACCTTACAAAAGGTAAAGATGATGAATGTTTTAGAATGGATGTTATAAGATATCTAAGTGAATGCCATTTCAAGACTACTTATGAAGAAAAATTTGAAGAAAAAGATTTAGAACACTAGCAAAAAGAGGAATTTGATCAATGTGAAGAACTTTTTAGGGAAGATTCAAACTACGTTCGAGAAAGTTTTGAAATTCTGGACACAATAGACAAAGATAAATCATTTTGTCCATCTATTGAAAAACCTCCCGAACTAGAGTTGAAGTTACTTCCTGATCATTTAAAATATTCATTTTTAGGAGATTCCTCTACTCACCTGTTATAATTTCCTTAAAATTAACAATGGAAGAAGAAGAAAGGTTGATGAATATTTTGAAAAATTTTAAGAAAACCTTTGGATGAACAATTGCTGATATTAAAGGAATCAGTCCTTCAATTTATATACATAAAATTTATATGGAAGAGAACTGCGAACCCAGGGCTAATCCGCAAAAGGAGACTAAATCTTGTTATGAAAGAAGTTGTTAAGAAAAATATTTTAAAGTGGTTAGATGCTTGAATTATCTACCCTATTTCAGATAGTGCATGGGTCAGTCCAATTCATTGCGTTCCTAAGAAAGGAGGAGTAACTGTAACTGTAAATGAACATAATGAGTTAATAACTACTAGACAAGTTAAAGGGTGGCAAATATGCATTGACTATAGAAAATTAAATCTTGCCACTAGGAAAGATCATTTTCCATTACCCTTTCTAGATCAAATGATGGATAAACTAGCTTAGCATAAATACTTTTGTTTCCTGAATGGATATACTGCTTATCACCAAATTCAAATATCTCCTGAGGATTAAGAGAAAATAATGTTTACTAGAATTTATGGTACTTTTGCTTTTAGAAGAATGCCATTTGGTTTATGTAATGCCTCTACTACATTTCAAAGATGCATGATGGCAATTTTTTGTGATTTAATTGAAAAAGGGATTGAAGACTTTATGGATGATTTTTCAGTGTTTGCAACTTCATTTGACTCGTGTCTAGAATATTTATCTAAACTTCTTAAGCGTTGTGAAGAAACAAATTTAGTCCTTAATTGGGGAAAATGCCAATTTATGGTAGCAGGAGGAATTGTATTAGTTCATCAAATATCAGAAAATGGTATGGAAGTAGATCCTGCTAAAATTCAATTGATCACTAGTTTACCTTATCCAACAAATGTAAGGGAAATTAGGAGTTTTTTAGGACATACTGGATTCTACAGGCAATATATTAAACATTTTTCAAAGATTGCTAAGCCTTTATGCCATTTACTGGAGAAAGATGCAATTTTTAATTTTGATGAGGAATGCCTAAAAGCTTTTAAATTATTAAAAGAAAAACTAATCACTGCACCAATTATAGTTTTACCAAACTGGGAAAAACCTTTTGAATTGATGTGTGATGCTAGTGATTATGCTATAAGAGTTGTTTTAGGACAAATATATGATAAAATTTTTAAAGTTATTTACTATGCCAGTAAAACTATTAATGAAACTGTAATTAATTATACAACAACTGAAAAGGAGTTATTAATAGTATATGCTTTTGATAAATTTAGATCATATTTAATTGGAACTCATTGTATAGTGCATACATATCATTCTGCTATTAAGTATTTAATGAAAAAGAAAGATGCTAAACCTAGACTTATAAGATGAATTCTTCTTTTACAAGAATTTGATTTTGCAATAGTAGATCGAAAGGAGATTGAAAATCAAATTGCTGATCATTTGTCCACGCTTGAATTAGAAAAACCACTCAATTTTGAAAATGAAATTAATGAACATTTTCCAGATGAAAAAGTGTTCACTATTAATGAGTGACATGTTCCGTGGTATGTCGACATTGTGAACTTTATTATTAGTGATATTATGTCCTATGGAATGACATACCAACAGAAAAGGAAATTTATTTCTGAATCTAAGACTTATTTTTAGGATGACCCATTTTTATATAAATAAGGAAAATGATATGATTATTCAAAGATGTGTACCATTAGAATAAACTTATGAGATTATCCAAAAATGTCATAATTCTGATTTTGGGGGACAGTTGGTGTTGATAAAACAACATACAAAATTTTACAATCTGAATTTTATTGGGCTATAATTTTTAGAGATGTTAATGCTTATATCAAAACTTGTGATAAATGTCAAAAGCAATATTTCTAGAAGAAATGAGATGCCCCTCAATTATATTCTAGAAGTTGAAATATTTGATGTTTAGGTATTAGATTTCATGGGACCATTTATAACATCTTTCAAAAATTTATATATTCTATTAGGAGTGGACTATGTATCCAAATGGATAGAAGCTGTTGCTTTACCTTGATGTGATGCTCATAGTGTTGCAAAAATTTTGAAAATGAATATATTTTGTAGATTTGGGATGCCAAGAGTTATCATTACTGATGGGGGAAGTCATTTCAGAAATGCCATAATGGAGAAGTTATTAAGGAAATATCATATAAATCATAGGATTGCTACTGCTTATCATCCTCAGACATGTGGTTTGGCTGAATTATCCAATCGAGAAATTAAAAGAATTATGAAAAAATTTGTGAATCTAACAAAAATAGTTTGGTCAGTCAAACTTGACTATGTTTTGTGGGCTTATAGAACTGCATATAAAACTCCTATAGGAATGTCCCTATATAGGCTAATATTTGGGAAAGCTTGTCACTTACCAGTTGAACTTGAGCATAAAACATATTAAACAATTAAGTAGTTCAATTATAATTTGAAAGATGCCGGTGATTATAATTAAATGAGCTTGAAGAGATAAGGAATGAGTCTTATGAAAGTGCCAAAATTTATAAAGAAAAGATGAAGATGTGGCATGATCAAAAGATTCTTGCTAAAAATTTTCAACCAGGGCAACAAGTTTTGCTATATAATTCAAGGTTAAGATTATTTATAGGGAAACTTAAATCAAGGTGGATGGGCCCATTTATTGTGATGAAAGTTTAGCCTTATGGAGCTATGGATATTAAAGATCCTAAATCTAAGAAAATCTTTAAAGTGAATGGACATAGAATGAAACCTTATTACATAGGGGATCAACAAAAGTTTAATGATGGAATGATGTTGGGTCAACCAGAGAAAGCACTGATTACGTCGAGCTGACGACGTAAAACCATGTACTTTGTGAGAGGCAACCCATAAGTATCAGAGTGTTATTGTTTTTATTGATGTTTTATGTATGATTAATAAAATTGTGGTAGTATTTTTGAGACTATTATGTGTTAGTATTTAAGACTTAAATTAGTGAATTGGACATGCTAAAATGAGAATTTAGACGTTAAGTTGACTTGTGCATAAATGTGCACTAGCGCTTAAGCGCCAAATCCGACACTTAAGCACGACAGTTTAAAAACATTTGCAAAATTAATATTCTAGAAGAAAAAACCTAAAAATTTGCAAAAAAGTGTCTAGGAGTTATTGGAAGGATTTAGGCCTATAAATAGAAGGGTTTAGTGAAGGAATTTCACCCCAGATCATTTCTAGCCCTAATGTTTAAGCGAGAGAGAGAGATTTTAAGATGATGTCTTCATGGGAGATGGATTTAAAGAAAAAGAATGAGACCATAAGGACGGAATTTATTAGTCAAAGTGCACAAAAGATGTATAATGGTTTCTTAGCCGTTAGTATTGAAGAGATATCAGAGAAGATCAATAAAACTGAAAAATACATTGTCTGTACGGGAGACTAAGGTATTAAAAATTCATGCACATATGGAGCATATTGGATGGCAATTGAAAATGCAATTTAGTCACACTAGTTATATAAAGTAAGTGGATAAGGAGACATTTCTTAAGCAAAAGTGGATTGAAGAAGATTGCATCGAGCATGTCACCACCGTCCACTTTATCAACTTTATATTCCAATTGCTCCAGGAGAGACTAATGAAAGACCTGAATTTGTTCCTTCTAATGAAGAATGGAATTAAGTTCTATGTTTGTTTTTGTGTGATTAAAGTTGTTGTCTTTAATTGTTTTTATTGTTTAAGACATGTGTTAGTGTTTATGTTACTTATGTGTTTAATTGTGAATGTGTGTTAACTATTTTGTACTTAGGAAAATTTTCTCATCCGAGACTATTTGGTGTGAGAATTAAGTGTCAATAGTATTTGTACTTGTTTTTGAATTAATATAAGTTCGTTTTTATGAAAATTTTGTGTTATGTTAGCCTCGAATTGAAATAGTTATTAAGGAGAATTTTGAGAGAGAGAGAGAGGAGTTATAGGAAGTTGAAAATAGTCAATTAAGTGCTATGAGACCATTTAGGGGTGGTTTACTTAGACAAATAGTGCATTTTACTTAAATTTGAAGATTTCAAAAATAATGCACTGGCGCCTAAGCATCACATATCGTGCTTAAGCGCGAGTTAACCCGAGAGGCAGGCGCCTAAGCGCCACTTACCCGCGCTTAAGCGTCGGTTCACAAAAATTGATTTGCGAACGGTTAAAAGTATAATTTTGGTTTGAAAACACCATTTTTAATGCCTCACGTTGTCTTTTACCTCTCAAAATCACGATTTTAAGGTCTATGGCACACCATAAAGTGGAGATTGCTTGGTGGAATCAAGATAAATTTACTAGATTTGGATTCCTTGAGGTAAGAGCTTTACTTCTATGCAAAAATTTTGGATTTTCACCATGTATTTTGAGCAAATTTGGAGAAATTTTAAAATTCACTATTCATGGTGAAAAATGAGGAAAATTCTATGAAAATTGCTTGGGAAGTTTAGTTTGTGCTTTTGGAAATTTAGTTTAGTGATTTAAACTTGATTTTTTAAGTTTTTTTTGAAATTTATAAAGTTTGTAGAATGACACCAAGAATGAAGAGGACTAGAGGAAAAAGCCCGTCCGATTCAAGCAAATTTGTTAGTTCAAGGGCTAAAGATCGATACAGCGACTCTCTACATTCACGAAGATTGATTCAAGAGTAATGTTTTAGAAATCCGGGTGGAGAAGTGGAAGATTTAATTATTTGTCGATAGTAGGAATAGTTCTATTGTTTCTCTACTGTCTCAGTAATTTCTGTTGTGAGGGAGTTCTATGCAAATCTCCCTGAAGCTGAAGACAATCGAGTTATGGTTTGAGGAAAGTTGGTACCTTTTTCGCCAGAGGTAATCAACTTATTTTACCATTTACCACCGAATACTTTATGTTTTTATGCAAATTATAGTCCTACTGAAGCGGACTTAGACGAGATTATTTCATACTTAACTATTGGGAGAGGACTTTGGAAGATTACTAATGAGAGGAGAGTAATTTTCCTAACTTCAAAGTTATGTGCACCTTTAAAGCCTGACACTATTTCATTTCTGCTTGTCTTCTTCCGACCAATCATCTCAGTGAAGTGACCAGAGAAAGAGCAAAGTTGAACTATTGTATTCAAGCGAGAAAGCTCATCAACATTGGAGCTTTAATCTGTCAGACTATCATCAGTTCTACTACAACTATTACAACAGCAGGTTTGGGATTTGCTTCCTTGATCTTTTCTTTGTGCAAGCAGGATTGGGTTAAATATGATAGTTGAGAGGAAGTTTTGTTACCTCTAAAGCCCATCACAAAGATGAATGTGAAGACTTATTCATAGCATTCAATTTTTGGCTAGAGAGGAGGATTTTCTAGAAGCTATGGAATCTAAACGTCTGCTGCATCTACCTCTGTTGCTTCTTCATCTAGACCATCTACTTCACGTGCTTCTACATTTAGAGGTAAGTCTACTAAGTCTCATGATGAGTTATTACAAAATATGATGGATAATATCAATTTCACCGCTGATAAGGTAAAAAATTTAGAGTGTTTTACAGATCACACTAATAGTTATAATAGAAGGAAAAGTGATTATGAAGAAAAATTCCACTCATCTTTGGAGAGCCTGATTAGAGGTGAACCAGGAGTGCAATCTCCTCCATATCCTCGATATCCTGATTATGAGCTGACAACGACTTTATATATGCTTAAAAATATAAGTATTTAGTACTGCTGCTAAAAGATTTAATTCCTCAGCAACTGCACCAAAAACTTATTAAAAATATAACTATTTAATACTGCTGCTAAAAGATTTAATTCCTCAGCAACGACACCAAAACTTAATAATGGTTATAGATTCGATAAAGATGTATATATAAAATATTCAATAATGGTAAAGTCACACTTATCAATGCAAGTATACGGATAAAGATGTATATATAAAATATTCAATAATGGTAAAGTCACACTTATCAATGCAAGTATACGATAAATATGGACATAATAAATATTCAATAATTGTAAAGTCACACTTATCAACGCAAGTATACATATCGCAATATGGACGTAATAAATATTCAATAATTGTAAAGTCACACTTATCAACGCAAGTATACGTATAGATGGACGTAATAAATATTCAATAATTGTAAAGTCACACTTATCAACGCAAGTATACGTATCGATCAGATTTAATTCCTCAGCAACTGCACCAAAACTTAATAACAGTTATAGATTCGATAAAGATTTACTCACTCAATCACTCCCTGACAACGGCGCCAAAAACTTGACAGTGACTTTTTATATGCTTAAAATATAAGATAAATATGGATGAAACGGCGCCAAAAACTTCACAGCGACTTTATATATGCTTAAAATATAAGATAAATATGGACAGATTTAATACTGCTGCTAAAAGATTTAATTCCTCAGCAACTGTACCAAAACTTAATTACAGTTATGGATTCGATAAAGATGGATGTATATAATTCAGCAACTGCACCAAAAACTTAATAGCAGTTATAGAGTCGATAAAGATGTATGTATAAAAATATTCAATAATTGTAAAGTCACACTTATCAACACAAGTATACGTATCGCTCAAGTAATATAGGGCTTTAATGGAGTCCTAGATATCGATCCCACAGGAAGTAATATTAGAACTACGAACTAAGACTTTAAAAAAGCAATACTTTAATCGCAACAATGGAATTCAATTTGCTTATCTGTCATTAATAGGAAATTGAAATAAATTTATAAATTTTTAATAACTCTTAAATAACTAATTATACTAATGAGGTTTTTAATGTGATATTCAATATATCTATTAAATAACTAATGATACTAATGAAGGTTTAAATGTGATATTCAATATATAAGAAAGCATCAAATAAAATGATTACTAATCTATTAGGACTTTAATCACAACAACGACGTTCAATTTGCTTATCTATCACTAATAGATACAACGACGTTCAATTTGTTTATCTGTCACTAATAGGCAATTGAAATAAATGGATAATTTTACTAACTATTAAATAACTAATGTAAGGAGAGGTGCGGCAATTTAATAAATATGTAATTTTAAACTCTTAAATAACTAATTTTACTAATATGTCACTAATAGACAATTGAAATAAATATGTAATTTTAATAACTCTTAAATAACTAATTACACTAATGAGGGTAGGCAATTGAAATAAATATATAATTTTAATAACTATTAAATAACTAATTATGCTAATGAAGGTTTTATAGGCAATTGAAATAAGTAAATAATTTGAATAACTAATAAATAACTAATGATAGAAAGTTAGGGTTAATAATAGACAATTGAAATAAATATGTAATTTTCTTAATAACTCATAAATAACTAATTATGCTAATGAGGGTTTAATTGAAATAAATATGTAATTTTAATAATTATTAAATAATTAATTATACTAATGAAGGTTCGACGTGATATTCAATATCTAAAGAAAGCATCATTCTCCTTGTCAAGAAATTATAGTGAATGGATAAAATGAATTAGTTCAATGTCCTTCTCCTTGTCAAGAAATTATAGTGAATGGATAAAGTGAATTAGTTCAAATTGTATTGTGCCAAATAGGAGCATACCTATTATTTATCCTTTGGTCAAGACATAAAGAACGTTAACTAATCCTATGCTTGTTTACTGAATCTGCGGCTAGGCTGGGAGGATACCAACTCTCACTTTAGAGTTCCCACGTTCCCCTGGCCTGAGGGCTAACATCTACACTTTTGCACCCAAACGATAGAACCAAATTGGGGATTTTAGTCTGTCACTCTAAAATCTCCAATTATACGCCCGATAATTTTATTTCCCTATTTATTTGCACCCAACTTCCAAGGGCTTTGACCTCCCTGAATCTTGGATGTAATCTTTACTTTAGTTGTAAAACTCAACATATTTTAACAAATAAATTGGCAAGACTGAAAGTAAATTAAGATCCGTGAAAAGATCATCACAATTTCTTTAACATTTTCGTGGCTCAACCAATTCAAATCACCATTTTGCAAATCTCAAGAAAAGAAGAAAGACAGAGAAAACTACTCAGATCTCATGAGAAAAAGACAACAAAACTCGAAATTCATATATAAAATCAAAGTCATACAAACTACAATAATAAAAAAACTTATCTCTAATTTCTCCCCAAGCAAACTCCTCGAAGTTCCTTTGAATCTCTTCCTTTCTTTACAACACACAAAATTCCTCTTCGAAGCGACAAGGAGGAAGAAATCTCTCACTTTCCCTCCACTCTTACAATCTCTTGAAGAATTCCTCACAATTTAAACTCTCTACACTTTTCCACACTTTAATTTTGAGCCTCCCCCCTCTCCTATTTTCGACCAAAGTCTTCTCTTTAAAGATGTGGATGAGTTTTCCCAAGAGTTGCCTAAGAACCCCTCCAAAATTTATCCTCATCCAATGCATAGTTGTACATAACCGCTAAGCTCGCCGTCGGTGGCCTCAAGAGCGCCGTCAGCGGGCCTTCTAAGTGAATTTATTCTGGAGTTTCGGGAAAAGTTCGCCGTCGGCGCCCTAGTTCAAATCTTCACATTTTTGTCTTATTTTTAGAATTCGCTCCTTTTTGCATCTTTTTGCTCCAATGACCCTAATTCATCATTCCTGCAATAAAATATTAAAAATACCTTTCTTTAAAGTGTAATATCATAAAAAACGGTATAAAATATGTATGAAAATCTCAACATATTTTCCTTTGGTCAAAATACCCCAAACTTAACTATTACTTGTCCTCAAGTAATTTTAGTACTATATAAAAGTTATGATCTATTGTAGTAAAGTTTTAATTCAGAAATACTATAAGTTTGATTTAGATAAATATCATAGTCAGATTTTCAGAAAAAATTCAAGTAATTAAATTAACTCTATAGCCACAAGATTATCTAGTCATCAAGTTTAAGAGTTCAAGTTTTCTATTCATTTCAAGAATGACTATATGTTGTAATATTAAGCCATTTAGAATATTCAAGTGATAGGAACTTCATGGGAACACTATTAGTAAAAGATCTATTCCATAAATATAAGTTCAGGAATGTATTTAGGTTTTCCCTTTAGGTGCGTTCAGTGAAGCCAATTTTTATTAGACATATCCTCAAACTTCTCCTCACCTTCATATTTTTTTCTTTCTTTTTTTTTCTTTTTTTTCATTTGGATTGCTTTCGATACTATATATTTTTCTTTTCTTTTCAGGGATTGTTGTCAATCCTTTCTTTTTTTTATTTTTCAAGTGAGGATTACTATATTTGGATAGCTTTTAATGATTTTGAACATCACCTTTCTTTCCCTAAATTTGAAACTCAAAGTATTTCCTTATCTTATAAATATTTCATAGCTTTTACTTCATTGAGCCCCAATCTTTTCTTCTTAAATGAATTTCCAGATTCTTAATACTTCAAAATATAGTTTTCCTTACTTTAAANTATATATATATATATATATATGATTTTAATTTCTTCACAATCCATATACTCATTGAAAATGGGAAGTATGTTTTCTTAAATTTGAACTCTTCATCACATAAACTTTATTTTGTTTTCATAAATTTACTTTTAAAGTTTAGGAATTAATTTAGTTAACTTAGCTGTTTTAATTACATTTAATTTAGCGTACACTCAATTACTTTAGATTTAAATTTTATACTTAATTTTTGTAGTTTGAATTGTGTTTTACATTATAGTCATAAGAATTTATTCATAAGCATTTCCAGCTTCCCTGCGGGACCAATATCTAGGACTCCATTAGAGCTCATTATTACTTGAGCGATACGTATACTTGCATTATTATTACGGGTTTGGCAGTTTAAAGATTTTAAAAAATAAAATTATTTTTACTAAACTTATTTTTATTTTTATTGGGATTGAATTGCATATTTATTATAAGTGATGTTATGTGTGTTTAACAATATTGAAAAATATTTACAAAAACAACACAAAAAAAACCCCCGAATCAGGGGGCTATGCTTAGTCGTGCCTTATTAAAAGCATCGCAAGGTTGGACATCTATGCATCCAACCCTCCTTGATACCTCTACGGTATTTTGACTAATCTGATTGATTTTGCTCTCCATTTTGAAGTGTGTGTCGCACTAATTTGAGCACCATGTAGCCTCGATTAGTTTATGTGTCTTTATGCCCACATAAATGAAACCATAGCAAGGGAGATATAGAATTCCTAAAAAGGGATCACATGAAATCCCCACAGTGGGTCACTTTACTAAAGTCATGAAAAAGTGTTACGAGGTCGGATCACTCTATGCATCCAGCACCTCTTGGATGCCTCTTCTGATTAGTTTTAGCTTGTCCACCACATCAGAATGAGATGTTCAATTCCTTACGAAGCATTGATAGAACCTTTAAGGTATCGCCAACGTGATTTTTTTGTGGGTGCATTTGGAAATTGCCTCTTCAGTGATTCCCTCGACATGGTTGTTCTTACTCACCATGTTAATTTGCATGTTGTACTGATCTGAGTCCTATGCTAGCTCATTTACTCCATATTTAAGCCGAGTATTCTCACACCCACAACACTCCTCAGCGAGAGTCATATCGTTAGTGCTCGTTCTAGGAGTGTTGTGGGTGTTATATGACTTAGACCGTTCTAGGTCATATAACCCCATTATTTTTATCGGCTGCCTTAGTTGATTATGTCTGTTACGTTGAGTTTCATGTCGTGTGAGTGTAATGGATGATCCATGGATCCCCAATAAAATTTTCTTTACTCTTGCTCGTAAATGTACTCTTATGGTTAGACCACCATGGTCATGTAACCTTACTTTTATATTGATTGCTTTGGTTGGTTTTGTCTGCCACATCGAACAACATGTCATATTGGCTTTACCATCAATCCATGTTTTGTTGGGACATTTTTAAGTCCGACTGTATTCCAAGCATGCTACCTCATGTTATTCACCCATATACTTGCTCGCTTGATGCTGGAGCAAGATACATATCTCCTATACCATTTTACATGCATAGGCAGAATACTTACCTCCTATCCTATTTGATATTCAACTTGGCTGATGTTGCTAGCCTTATCTAGCCTTATTAGCCAATGCTTAAGCTATGTATTCTTACACCCGCAGAACTCTCCAGCAAGAGTTACCCTGTTTAGGTCCATAAGGTACTATGAGGTTGGATTGCTTTGTTCATTTGACCCCTTTCGACACTGTGTTTGACTTGATTAATTTTCATCACCTCATCGAAGGATACACCATATTGGTTTAGACTACTTCAGCTGGTCAATCAATTTGTGTCCGGTCATGAAATTATGATATCCAAAGATACCTTAACATTGTGTACGGTGAGGACAACTTCGCTCGGCCTTATCGACCCATCTCGAATTGCTATACTGTTTGTCCATCTAGCATATGATGCCTCTTGAACCATATGATGTTCTAATCGGTTCTTTCATGAGGGTGTCTCGTCTCATGAGGACCCTTTAGCTCCATAGCCATATACTACAATGTGCCTCGAGCCCTACAATCTTAGAGTTTTCTCTATTATGAGGACATCTTGTCTTTTGACATTTTCAGCTCTATGCACCTACTTCGATGCTTCTCGGACACATGATGCTCTAGTCTATCCTTTTATGAGAACATCTCATTGTTTGATGTTTTTACTTTATTGCTCGACTCCTTAGCCAACCTACCTACCTCACAAAGATTAACATAAGACCTGATGGTAGTCCTCACCAATGTAGAGTAGATATTTAAGGATTTAATCCCTCACCTAACTTGGTCATGCCTCTACGGCCTCTGAACCACTGAGACAGGTCATGCCTCTTTGGCCCCTGGACCTGATAGCTTTATTGCTAGGCTCCCTTGCCAGCCTTTGCTACCTCTCATGTGATGATGTAAAACTCTTAGTGTTCATCATAAGCATAGTGCGGGTGTTGAGGTACACGCCTTGATTAGTTCACAAGAGGGATCAGAGTCTCTTGGATCTCCTTCCTAACTGGTCAATGCATACTAGCACTCAGATGTGAAAATAAGTCCACTGTCATTTTTTCTTGATCTAGTCAACGTACTACGACAACGACTTTAAATATGCTTAAAAATACAAGTATTTAATACTGCTGCTAAAAGATTTAATTCCTCAGCAACGGCGCTAAAAACTTGACAGCGACTTTATATATGCTTAAAAATACAAGTATTTAATACTGCTGCTAAAAAATTTAATTCCTTAGCAATGACACTAAAAACTTAATAATGGTTATAGATTCGATAAAGATGTATATATAAAATATTCAATAATGGTAAAGTCACACTTATCAATGCAAGTATACGGATAAAGATGTATATATAAAATATTCAATAATGGTAAAGTCACACTTATCAATGCAAGTATACGATAAATATGGACATAATAAATATTCAATAATTGTAAAGTCACACTTATCAACGCAAGTATACATATCGCATAAAGATGTATATATAAAATATTCAATAATGGTAAAGTCACACTTATCAACGCAAGTATACGCATCGCTCAAGTAATATAGGGCTCTAATGGAGTCTTAGATATCGATCCCACAGGTATTAGAATAACAAACTAAGATTTTAGAAAAGCAATACTTAATCGCAACAATGGAATTCAATTTGATAGAACTACAAACTAAGATTTTAGAAAAAGCAATACTTAATCGCAACAATGGAATTCAATTTGCTTATGACTACAAACTAAGATTTTAGAAAAGCAATACTTAATCACAACAATATAATTCAAATTGCTTATCTATGAACTAAGATTTTAGAAAATCAACACTTAATCACAACAATATAATTCAAATTGCTTATCTGTCATCTAATAGTTTAGAAAAGCAATACTTTAATTGCAACAACGAAGTTCAATTTGTTTATCTGTCACTAATAGAAAATTAAAATAACTATTTAAATTTTTAATAACTCTTAAATAACTAATTATACTAATGAGGTTTTTAATGTGATATTCAATATATCTAAATAAAATGATTACTAATAAGGTTTTTAATGTGATATTCAATATATAAGAAAGCATCCTTCTCCTTGTCAAGAATGGATAAAGTGAATCAGTTCAAATTGTATTGTGCCAAATATGAGCATACCTATTCTTTACCCTTTGGTCCAGGCATAAAGAGCATTGATTAATCCTACGCTTGTTTACTGAATCTGTGGCTAGGCTGAGAGGATACCGGCTCTCACTTCGGAGCTCCTACGTTCCCCTCGTCTGAGGGCTAACATCTACACTTCAACACCCAAACGATGNGACCTCCTTGAATCTTGGATGTAATCTTCACTTTAGTTGTAAAACTCAACATATTTTAACAAATCAATTTTCAGATTGAGNGACCTCCCTGAATCTTGGATGTAATCTTCACTTTAGTTGTAAAACTCAACATATTTTAACAAATAAATTGACAAGACTANTTCCAAGGGCTTTGACCTCCCTGAATCTTGGATGTAATCTTCACTTTAATTGTAAAACTCAACATATTTTATTAAAGCAATTGGCCAGATTGAAAGTAAATTAAGATCGAAGTGAAAAGATCATCACAATTTCTTTAACATTTTCATGGCTCAACCAATTCAAATCACCATTTCACAAATCTCAAGACAAGGAGAAAAACAGAGAAACTACTCACATCTCATGGAGAAAACACAAAAAACTCGGAATTCATATATAAAAGCAAAGTCATACAAACTACAACAAGTAAATAACACTTATCTCTAATTTCTTGCTAAGCAAACTCCTCGAAGTTTCTCTGAATCTCTTCCTTTCTTTACAGCACACAAAATTACTCTTCGAAGCGGCAAGGAGGAAGAAATCTCCCACTTTCCCTCCACTCTTACAATCTCTCGAAGAATTCCTTACAATTAGACTCTCTACTAAACTCTCTACACTTAACACCACTCTTCCCCTTCTCTAATTTTCGGCCAAAATTTTCTTTTAAAANAATTTCTTAAACATTTTCATGGCTTCACCAATTCAAATCACCATTTCACAAATCTCAAAACAAGGAGAAAGATAAAGAAAACTACTCATATCTCATGGGGAAAACACAATAAAACTCAGAATTCATATATAAAATCAAAGTCATATAAATTACAACAGGTAAATAACTTATCTCTAATTTCTCCACAAGAACACTCCTTGAAGTTCTTCTGAATCTCTTCCTTTCTTTACAGCACATGGAATTCCTCTCTGAAGCAGTAAGGAGGAAGAAATCTCTCACTTTCTCTCCACTCTTACAATCTCTCGAAGAATTCCACAAAATTTTTACACACTATTAAAACCTTTCTAACCTCCAGGAAATCTATCCAAGACTTCTAGGCTCTCAATTTTTAATTTTTGGCCAAAACCATCTTTTAAAGTTGTGGATGAGCTTTCCCAAGAGTTGCCTAAGCATCCCTTTAAAACTTGTCCTTATCCAAAGCTTGATTGGGCATAACCTCTGAGCTCATCGAAGGCGCCCTCGAGGGCATCGTCGATGGACCTTCTTAATGAATTAATTCTGAAGTCTCGGGAAAATATCGTCGTCGGCGGGGTCAATGGTGTCGTCGGCGCCCTAGTTCAATTCTATACATTTTGGTCATTTTCGCTCCAAATTCGCTCCTTTTTGCATCTTTTTGCTCCAATGACCCTATTTCATCATTCCTGCAACAAAAANAAAGATCATCACAATTTCTTTAACATTTTCGTGGCTCAACCAATTCAAATCACCATTTCACAAATCTCAAGAAAATAAGAAAGACAGATAAAACTACTCAGATCTCATGAGAAAAAGACAATAAAACTCAAAATTTATATATAAAATCAAAGTCATACAAACTACAACAATAAAAAAACTTATCTCTAATTTCTCCCCGAGCAAACTCCTCGAAGTTCCTTTGAATCTCTTCCTTTCCATCTCTAAGTTCTCCCCAAGAACACTCCTCGAAGTTCCTCTAAATCTCTTTCTTTCTTTACAGTATCTCTAATTTCTCCCCAAGCAAACTCCTTGAAGTTCCTCTAAATCTCTTCCTTTCTTTACAGCACATTCTAAATTTCTCCCCAAGAACACTCCTTGAAGTTCCTCTGAATCTCTTCATTTCTTTACATCGCACGATTTCTCTCCAAGAAAACTCCTCGAAGTTCCTCTGAATCTCTTCCTTTCCTTACAACACACATTTCCTCTTCAAAGCAGCAAGGAGGAAGAAATCTCTCACTTTCCCTCCACTCTTACAATCTCTTTCTCCCCAAGAACTCTCCTCGAAGTTCCTCTGAATCTCTTCCTTTCTTTACAGCACACAGAATTTATTCCTCCACAAGCAAACTCCTCGAAGTTCCTCTGAATCTCTTTCTTTCTTTACAACACACAAAATTCTAATTTCTCCCCAAGAACACTCCTTGAAGTTCCTCTGAATCTCTTCCTTTCTTTACAACACAAGCAATTCCCTTCGAAACGAGCAAGGAGGAAGAAATCTCTCACTTTCCCTCCACTCTTACAATTTCTCGAAGAATTCCTCATAATATTGCTCCTCGAAGTTCCTCTGAATCTCTTTCTTTCTTTACAGCACACAGAATTCTTCTTCGAAGTGGAAGGAAAGAAATCTCTCACTTTCCCTCCACTCTTACAATCTATTTCTCTCCAAGAAAACTCCTCGAAGTTCCTCTGAATCTCTTCCTTTCCTTACAACACACATAATTCCTCTTCGAAGCGGCAAGGAGGAAGAAATCTCTCACTTTCCCTCCACTCTTACAATCTTTGGAAGAATTCCTCACAATTTAAACTCTCTACACTTTTCCACACTTCAATTTTGAGCCTCCCCCCTCTCCTATTTTTGACCAAAGTCTTCTCTTTAAAGATGTGGATCAGTTTTCCCAAGAGTTGCCTAAGCACCCCTCCAAAATTCATCCTCATCCAATGCATAGTTGTACATAACCGCCAAGCTCGCCGTCGGTGGCCTCGAGAGCGCCGTCAGCGGGCCTTCTAAGTAAATTTATTCTGGAGTCTCGAGAAAAGTCCGCCGTTGGCGCCCTAGTTCAAATCTTCACATTTTTGTCCTTTTCACTCCAAATTTGCTCCTTTTTGCATCTTTTTGCTCCAATGACCCTATTTCATCATTCCTGCAATAAAATATCAAAAATACCTTTCCTTAAAGTGCAATATCATAAAAAACGGTATAAAATATGTATGAAAATCTCAACATATTTTCCTTTGGTCAAAATACCCCAAACTTAACTATTACTTGTCCTCAAGTAATTTTAGTACTATATAAAAGTTATGATCTATTGTAGTAAAGTTTTAATTTAGAAATGCAAGTAATTTTAATATTATTATAAAAGTTATGATCTATTGCAGTAAAGTTTTTAATTTAGAAATACTATTTTAGTACTGTATAAAAGTTATGATCTATTGCAGTAAAGTTTTAATTTCATAAATACTATAGGTTTGATTTAGATAAATATCATAGTGAGATTTTCTAAAGTTTTAATTCAGAAATACTATAACTTTGATTTAAGTAAATACCATAGTAAGATTTTCAGAGATTCAAGTAATTGTCATCAAGTTTAAGAGTTCAAGTTTTCTATTCATTTCAAGAATGACTATATGTTGTAATATTAAGCCATTTAGAATATTCAAGTGATAGGAACTTTATGGGAACACTATTAGTAAAAGATCTATGCCATAAATATAAGTTCAGGAATGTATTTAGGTTTTCCCTTTAGGTGGGTTCAGTGAAGTCAATTTTTTATTAGGCATATTCTCAAACTTCTCATCACCTTCATATTTTTTTTCTTTCTTTTTTTTTCATTTTTTTTCATTTGGATTGCTTTCGATACTATATATTTTTCTTTTCTTTTCAGGGATTGTTGTCAATCCTTTCTTTTTTTTCTTTTTCAAGTGAGGATTACTATATCTGGATAGCTTTTAAGGATTTTGAACATCACATTTCTTTCCCTAAATTTGAAACTCAAAGTATTTCCTTACCTTAANAGAGAAAACTACTCAGATCTCATGGGAAAAACACAACAAAACTCGGAATTCATATATAAAATCAAAGCCATATAAACTACAACAAGTAAATAACTTATCTCTAGTTTCTCCCCAAGAACACTCCCCGAAGTTCTTCTGAATCTCTTCCTTTTTGTACAACACACAGAATTCCTCTTCGAAGTAGCAAGGAGGAAGAAATCTCTCACTTTGCCTCCACTCTTACAATCTCTCGAAGAATTCCTCAGAATATTGGAACCTTTCTAATCTCTAGGAACTCTCTCCAACACTTCCTTTAATATCTAGAGTCTTTCCCTCCTTCTTCAGGCTTTCCAATTTTCGGCCAAAATAGTCTTTTTAAAGTTGTGGATGAGCTTTCCCAAGAGTTGCCTAAGTATCCCTTCAAAATTTGGCCTTATCCAAAGCTTGAGTAGCCATAACCGCCGAGCTCGCCGTCGGCGGCCTCGAGGGCGCTGTCGGCAGACTTTTGAAGAATTTTTTTGTGTATCATCGGGGAAAACTCGCCGTCAGCGGGGTCGAGTGCGTCGTCGGCGCCCTAGTTTAATTCTGCACATTTTGGTCCTTTTTGCTCCAAATTTGCTCCTTTTTGCATCTTTTTGATCCAATGACCCTAATTCATCATTCCTACAACAAAGCATCAAAAATACCTTTCTTTAAAGTGCAATATCATTAAAAACAGTTTAAAATAGGTATGAAAATCCCAACATATTTTCCTTCGGTCAAAATCCCCCAAACATAACTATTACTTGTCCTTAGGTAATTTTAGTACTATGTAAAAGTTATGATCTACTGGAGTAAAGTTTTAATTCAAAAATACTATAAGTTTGACTTAAATAAATATCATAGTGAGATTTTCATAAAGAATTCAAGTAATTGAATTAACTCTATAGCCACAAAATTATCAAGTCATCAAGTTTAAGAGTTCCAGTCTTCTATTTATTTTAAGAATGACTATATGTTGCAATATTAAGTCACTTATATCCAAAATATAAAAACTTCATGAGAACTCTACTAATAAAAGACCTATTCCATAAATATATGTTCAGCAATCTATTTAAGTTTTCTCTTTAGGTAGGTCCAGTGAAGTCAATTTTTGATTGGACATGTCCTCAAGCTTCTCCTCACTTCCATAATTTTTTTCTTTCTTTTCTCTTCTTCATTTGGATTGCTTTCAATCCAATATATTTTTCTTTTCATTTCAGGGATTATTTTCAATCCTTTCTTTTTCCTTTTTCAAGGGAGGATTACTATATCTGTATAGTCTTTAATGATTTTGAACTTCATTTTTCTTTCCCTAAATTTGAAACTCAAAGCATTTCTGTACCTTATAAATATTTCATAGTTTTTACATTATTGAGCCCCAATTTTTTCTTCTCAAATGAATTTCCAGATTCTTAATACTTGAAAACGTAGTTTCCTTTACATTAAATAGTTAACTATAATCTTATTCTTTTATATTAAATATCTTAAGTTACAAAATTAATTTTCATTACAAAAATATTTCTTTAAATCTACTATAATATTTAAATAGTTACAAAAATATAGTTACCTGAAGTAAATTCACTACATGAAATCATATAAATAATTTTTGAAATATTGAAATAGAGGACATTTAATAGTTAATCTTTTTTTCCCTCCCCCAAACTTAAATTTTTAAATATGAAATAATTAAGGTGGAAATNAAGTTTTCAAATTAGCTTTACTAATGGGTTTCATAGGGCAAACCCATTCCTCATCACCTCCAGCTTCCATTCTAGAAAGTTGGCAAAGGGCATAAATAAGGCCAGAATGTCCTAGGCCTCCACTTGTTCACTCATTGTCGTAGTCAATATATTCTTAAAAATGATCCTCCCCACATTTATATTTCTATTATTCTGAATACAAAAATTCAGAATAGCTCTATCTCTAGTTACCTCACTGTGGTGATAAGTTGATAACAAAGTGGAGGAAATAAAATAGTGTCACGCTTAGAGGTGGCATTCAACATGGAAGCAGAAAAATTTACCCATTCTCGTTGCTTAATCTTCCACGTTCCTTTCCCATCAGTGAGAAAGTTAATCACATCATTCAGGGGGCCTTCCATTGTACTGAAGGATTCATAATGATAGCTATAAGAGTTCGAGACTTCGTAAAAAGTGTTAATGCGGGCAAAATTAAATTCAACAGCAAATCCCCGCACTTGAACAATTCCATCTTCAGAATAGAATACATTAACATAGAATTCTTTCACAATATTTGCAGCAGCTTTTTTGGTGGTGTAACAAAAGTTTTCCCACCTTTGCTCGGTAATAACTCGTTCAATTTCTCCTCCCGGACTCTCAAAAACTCGATCTTGTATACACTTGTTTCCTTCAAATACTAAATTAAATCTTGATTGAGCCTTTGCATTGACGAAGCGAGACTCGTCGAATTCAAGTCGTCTCTTTTGTCATTNCCAAACTTAAATTTTTCAATATAAAATAATACAGGTGGAAAGAAAAACTCTAAATATAAATCATACCTCAACTNTAGTTACTTGAATTAAATTCACTACATAAAATCATATTAATAATTTTTGAAAATAATTAAATAGAGGACATCCAATAGTTAATCTTTTTTTTTCCCTCACCCAAACTTAAAATTTTCAATATAAAATAATACAGGTGGAAAGAAAAACTCTAAATATAAATCATGCCTCAAAATTTTAGGCATTTTCATCATTCTGAAATTTTTATATGAAATGATACAGGTGGAAAGAAAAATTTAAATATAAATCATACCTTAGTATTTTAGGCATTTTCATCATTCTAAAATTTTTGCAGTCCTTCTATTTCTACTTCACCTGGTCTGTAACATTAGGAGCTTTCTACACATATAAATCATTAGAGAAATCGCTGGGTAATGAAATTTTGAAATAAGTACAAAACTAAAACATTAAACAAACACAATATTTTACTAACACATCCACAATACTAAACAAAATAATTATAATTAAAATGCGAAATAAAAATCACATTACAATACAATTCACAAAGTAATAATCAACATTCATCNAAGTACAAAACTAAAACATTAAACAAACACAATATTTTACTAACACATCCACAATACTAAACAAAATAATTACTATTAAAATGCAAAATAAAAATCACATTACAATACAATTCACAAAGTACTAATCAACATTCGTTGTACTACACATGTAAATTTTAACTACCACACTAACATTTAAAACAATAATTAAAAATTATTCAATTACAACATAACAATAAAAATGAAAGTACAAACACACACAAACATCCATTTCTATCATAAAAGATTACAAAAAATATAAAAGTATAAGTACATCAATTACATTCAGATATCAAAACCCCAAACTATGTCTTCGTCTCCTTGATCAACAGGTGGATTCGGCTGATACTGAGCTTATCGGGGACACTCAAAAAAAGAAACATCAGGCTCACCTCTGTAGTGTCGGGCCTGAGCTTTGTAGTAAGCTATCTCAAAATTTGAATGCCTCTGAAGGTAGTCACTATCATACNCATCATAACAATAAAAATGAAAGTACAAACACACACAAACATCCATTTCTATCATAAAAGATTACAAAAAATTTAAAAGTATAAGTACATCAATTACATTCAGATATCAAAATCCCAAACTATGTCTTCGTCTCCTTAATCAACAGGTGGATTCGGCTGATACTGAGCTTATCGGGGACACTTAAGAAAAGTAACATCAGGCTCACCTCTGTAGTGTCGGGCCTGAGCTTCGTAGTAAGCTATCTAAAAATTTGAATGCCTCTGAAGGTACTCACTATCATACTCATGTTGACATTATAAACCTCCAATCCTTTCATTTATTAATTCTATACTCTTTCGTTGTAAGGTCAACTCATTCATCAAGTCAGTTAGGGTAGGGGAATTAGAAGGTGGAAGGTCATAACTTGTAGAGGGGACATCTTTACTAGTAGAAGGTTCTTGACTCCTACTCCCAGTTCTCCATTTCTCATGAGGTTCATAAGTTTTCAAATTAGCTTTACTAATGGGTTTCATAGGGCAAACCCATTCCTCATCACCTCCAGCTTCCATTCCAGAAAGTTGGCAAAGGGCATAAATAAGGCCAGGATGTCCTAGGCCTCCACTTGTTTCACTCCTTGCCGTAGTCAATATATTCTTAAAAATGATCCTCCCCACATTTATATTTCTATTATTCTGAATACAAAAATTCAGAATAGCTCTATCTCTAGTTACCTCACTGTGGTGATAAGTTGATAACAGAGTAGAGGAAATAAAATAGTGCCACGCTTTAGAGGTGGCATTTAACATGGAAGCAGAAAATTTTACCGGTTCTCGTTGCTTAATCTTCCACGTTCCTTTCCCATCAGTGAGAAAGTTAATCACATCATTCAGGGGGCCTTCCCTTGTACTGAAGGATTCATAATGGTAGCTATATGAGTCTGGGACTTCGTAAAAGTTGTTATTGCGGGTGAAATTAAATTCAACAGAAAATCCCCGCACTTGAACAATTCCATCTTCAGAATAGAATACATTAACATAGAATTCTTTCACAATATTTGCAGCAGCTTTTTTGGTGGTGTAACAAAAGTTTTCCCACCGTCGCTCGGTAATAACTCGTTCAATTTCTCCTCCCGGACTCTCAAAAACTCAATCTTGTATACACTAGTTTCCTTCAAATATTGAATTAAATCTCGATTGAGCCTTTGCATTTACGAAGCGAGACTCGTCAAATTCAAGTCGTCTCTTTTGTCGTAGAGCCATTTCAATCTAATCATAATTATAGAAAAATTCCAAAATATACTTCAAATATGCAAATAATGGCTTCAAAGAGTGATTCTAAGAGTTCAACACTAAGTTCCATGAATTTCTTCCCAATATTTTCTTCACATTCTCAAATTTTTTGGATCTCCTCAATGTAGAAGAAATTCATGGTGAAAATTAAATACTTTTAACTTGGAGTGAAGCTCTTACCTAGAGATGATCAAATCCGGTGTCTAAATGCCTTGAAATTGCCTCCCAATCCAAGATCTTTCAATCCCTAGGTCAAAAATTGCATTTTTTAGAGGAAGGAGATGATGAATAGTGGCGGTTGACTGGTCAAAATCACGGTTAAAGGTGTTTTTTCGGGATCTCGCCGTCGATAGGGTACTCGGCGCCGTCGGCAGGCTCTATTGATTTGGTTCAATTCCCAGATTTTTGCGATTTTGATCAATTTCAAGCCTCAACGACATTCATTTATCATTATAGACATAATTTTAAGTGATTAAATGATGTACTTATCATAAATAAACTTTCACAATACAAAACATCACAATTATATATAGCTTCTAAGAGATAAAATTTACGTTACATAACACACCTAAGTTTGGTATTTTCTCAACCCCAATACATTAATTCAGCATCGCAATCCAAGCCACAACACTCAAAACGCTGAAAAAAAACATCTTATGCTTAGTATCAACTATACAGAGATCTAAAAACATAATTCTAAAACAAAGGAAATGCAAAGTTCAAATCGAATTACATACATAGGCAGACATGTAGCAATATAAATCTATTATTCTTCAGATTCAGTACTAGATTCTCCTCTGAGATTACCCATTGATTGCACATGTATGAAGAGGTTATAGAAGGGTCGGTATGAAAATTCTTCAGTAGAATCCTCTTCTATCAATTTCATCATCCTCATCAGCCGTATCAAACTATCTTCTATATGTTCATAGTGAGAAAAATGTTCTTTCATCCTCCAGTCTAGATGATCAAAGAAATCAGAGATATTATTAATTACATTCATGACATTTTGTACCTTCTTTTCCAATTTCTTGATTCTGCGCAGGATCACTAGAGTCTTGTCTGGAACTAAAGGTTGGATCGGTAGTGAATTCTGAGATGATTGATTTATCATAATAGTCATGTCATTTTCATCTTCAAAAGCTGGGAATCTCTCAGTTGGGTCCAAAGATTTCCGAGGTAGAGGTACATTTTCCCAATTTTCATAGGTTACTTGGAACTAACTGCAAAGTGAAAAAACTATGGAAGGGTGTCCAAGCCCATAAATTGATCCATGAACTATCAGGCCCAAACCTGACTTCATAATTATTGATCCAATATTGATCGGCAGTCCCATTTGGATGCAATAATTCAAAATAGCACTTTCTTTAGAAACTTTACCGATCTTCATTGTCGGTAACAGTTTCACAGAAATGAAGAAGTGCTAGTGTTTTGAAATGGGATTTAGGAGTGTCGCAGAAAAACTAACATACCAGTTTTCTCTCATTTCCTAATCTTCAGTTTCATCCATTAAATATTGGTAAATCTCATTCATCTGGTTTCTTGTCGAGACGAAGATGGAATAATGACAGACAGGAACATTCTCAATCATGTATAATTCATTGATCCGTGCAAGAGTGAAAGTTATCCATCTGCCTCTAACATAAACAACTCTCTGGTTGATTCCATGCAAATTTGCATAAAATTCCTTTACCACAGGAACAACCACGGCGGCGGTAGTATAGCACAACACTTCTCATTGTCGTAGAGGGATTATTCAATCCGCGATTTACGTATCCTCATTCCTTGATTAATCTTTTCTTTGATAGTACCTTGTTGAAGATTTGTCGTGCTTCCACACTAATGAACTTTCTCTAGTTTAATACTCACATTCTAGAATTATCAAGGGAATTGGATGCCATGGGAATGAAATTTGTGGAGTTTCACTTCATTTTTGGTGGAAATATGAACTTAGGAACGAATTTAGGAGTTTAAAATGAGTAACTCCGGCCCAAAATCCGCCAAAAACCACCATTCAAACTCCAGAAACCTCCATCTCGCCGGTCTTTTTGTCGGCGGCGTTGAGGGCGTCGTTGGTGAGCCTTCTATAATTAATTGTTTGGACTCTCGGGAAAAAACCACCGTTGGCTGCATCGATGGCGTCTTAGGCGCCCAAGACAAAAATTGCACAGTTTCGCTCTGGTCCAAATGCATTCCAATTTTTCTCTATGGATCCAACTTTTATGATGATTCAAGGGTAAATAAGAGTATTATAGCTCAATACTACCACAAACTAACGATAATTTCAAATAAAAACTACTATAATCGTAAGAAACATAAAGCTAATTATGGGTTGCCACCCATAATATGCTTGGTTTAACGTCGTCAGCCCGACCTATTTAGATATTCAGGTTGACTGATCATTAAAACCTCTTTAAAATTTGGTCTTTTACCCTCAAAATACGGTTTAAATCTGTGTCCATTTATTTTAAATCTATTTCCAGTCTTCTAATCTTCAATTTCAAAAGCTCCGTAAGTATAAACTTGAGTCGCAGTAAAGGGTCCTAACCAACAAGACTTCAATTTTTCAGAGAATAACTTTAGCCTAGTGTTGTAAAGCAAAACTTCTTGTCTTGGTTCAATGTTCTTCTAGTTAATCTTTCGATCATGCCATAATTTTAGTTTTTTTCTTATAAATTTTTTCGTTATCATAAGATTCAATTCTTAATTTTTTTAATTCATTTAATTGTAACAATCTCTTCTTACCAGCATCCTTCAAATTATAATTGAATTCCTTAATTGCCTAATATGTTTTATGCTCCAATTCTACTGGTAAGTGGCAAGTCTTTCCAAAAATCAGTTTGTAAGGAGTCATTCTAATAGGAGTTTTATAAGCAGTTCTGTAAGCCCATAATGCGGTATTTAGTCTAGTGGACCAATCTACTCTACTAGGGTTTACAGTCTTTTCAAGTATTTGTTTAATCTCTCTATTAGAAACTTCAACTAACCCACTAATTTGAGGATGATAGGCAGTATAAATTCTATGAATAATATTAAACTTTTCTGCCAATCCCTGAATGTATTTATTTTTAAAATGGGATCCTCCATCAGTGATAATCATTCTAGGCATTTTGTATATAATGAAAGTATCTTTCATTAAAAATATTGAAACACTTTAGCGTCACAACGAGGTAAAGCTTGTGCTTCAATCCACTTTGAAACGTAGTCTACTGCAATTAATATATATAAGTTCCTAAATGAAGGAATAAATGATCTTATGAAATCTAATCCCCAAACATCAAAGATTTTAACTTCTAACATGAAATTTAGAGGCATTTCATTTCTTTAGGATATACTGCCTACTCGTTGACATCTATAAACATGTCTAAAGATAGCAGGCCAATAAAATCCAGCTTGTAAAATTTTATATGCAATTTTATCAATCCAAAAATGTCTTCCAAATTCAGAATCATAACATTTATGAATAATTAGATCATTTTCTTCATAAGGTACACATCTCCTCATAATAAGATCCTTACATTGTTTATATAAGTAAGACTCATCCCAAAAATAAGCTTTCGCATCATGAATGAATTTTTTTTGTTGTTGCAGTGTCAGCATAAGTGGCAAAATATCACTTACAAGCCAAAAATACGCCTTTGTTGTTGCAATATCAGCCTAGGTGGCAAAATATCACTTATAATATAGCAATATCAACATATCATGGTATTTTCCACTCATTAATATTATAAAGTTGTTCATCAGGGAAATTATCTGTAATTTCATTATCAGTGTCAGATAATTCATGATTTTCTAATCTTGACAAATGATCAATAATTTGATTATTAGTTCCCTTTCTATTAATAATCACAATATCAAATTCTTGCATCAAAAATATCCATCTAATTAACCTTAGTTTGACATCCTTCTTTTGTATAAGATATTTAATAGCAGAGTGATCAGTGTGCACAACACATTTAACTCCAATTAAATAAGATATAATTTTTTTTTAAAGCATACACAATGACCAATAACTCTTTTTTAGTAACAATATAGTTAATTTGAGCACCATTAAGAGTTTTACTAGCATAGTATATAACTTTAAAAATCTTTTCATGCCTTTGTCTAAGGACAACTCTAATAGCATAATCACTAGCACCACACATTAGTTCAAATGGTTTCTCCCAGTTAGGTGAAACTATAATAAGGGTTGTGATTAATTTTTTTCTTTAATAACTCAAAGTCATTTAAACAGCTTTCAGTAAATTCAAATTTCTTGTCCTTTTCTAAAAGTTGGCATAGAGGTTTAGTAATTTTTGAAAAATCTTTAATAAAATGCCTGTAAAATTTAACATGTCCAAGAAAACTCCTAACCTCTCTTACATTAGTAGGAGGTGTTAGTTTAAATATAACTTGAATTTTTACAGGGTCTGCTTCCATACCATCTTCCAAAATTTTATATCCTAAGACAATTCCTCATGTAATCATAAATTAACATTTCTCCCAATTTAAAATTAGTTCTTTCGCATAACTCCAAAACTTTTTCAAGGTAATTTAAGCATGCGTCAAATGATATTTTCGCATAACTCCAAAACTTTTTCAAGATAATTTAAGCATGTGTCAAATGATGTTCCAAATATAGAGAAATCATCCATAAATACTCGCATAACTCCAAAACTTTTTCAAGGTAATTTAAGCATGCGTCAAATGATGTTCCAAATACGTAGAAATCATCCATAAATACTTCTAATCCTCAATTCCTCCTGCAACCATAAATTGACATTTCTCCCAATTTAGAACTAAATTAGTTTTTTCACTCCAAAACTTTTTCAAGATAATTTAAGCATGCGTCAAATGATGTTCCAAATACAGAGAAATAATCTCCTGCAACCATAAATTGATATTTCTCCCAATTCAGAACCAAATTAGTTCTTTCGCATAACTCTAAATTGACATTTCTCCCAATTTAGAACTAAATTAGTTCTTAAATTGACATTTCTCCCAATTCAGAACCAAATTAGTTCTTTCGCATAACTCTAAAACTTTTGAAATTGACATTTCTCCCAATTTAGAACTAAATTAGTTCTTTCGCATAACTCCAAAACTTTTTTCATTTCTCCCAATTTAGAACTAAATTAGTTCTTTCGCATAACTCCAAAACTCTTTCAAGATATTCTAATTTAGAACTAAATTAGTTCTTTCGCATAACTCTAAAACTTTTTCAAGATAAATTAAGCATGTGTAATTAGTTCTTTCGCATAACTCCAAAACTTTTTCAAGGTAATTTAAGCATGCGTCAAATGATATTTTCGCATAACTCCAAAACTTTTTCAAGATAATTTAAGCATGTGTCAAATGATGTTCCAAATATAGAGAAATCATCCATAAATACTCGCATAACTCCAAAACTTTTTCAAGGTAATTTAAGCATGCGTCAAATGATGTTCCAAATACGTAGAAATCATCCATAAATACTTCTAATCCTCAATTCCTCCTGCAACCATAAATTGACATTTCTCCCAATTTAGAACTAAATTAGTTTTTTCACTCCAAAACTTTTTCAAGATAATTTAAGCATGCGTCAAATGATGTTCCAAATACAGAGAAATAATCTCCTGCAACCATAAATTGATATTTCTCCCAATTCAGAACCAAATTAGTTCTTTCGCATAACTCTAAATTGACATTTCTCCCAATTTAGAACTAAATTAGTTCTAACCATAAATTGACATTTCTCCCAATTTAGAACTAAATTAGTTCGTTCACATAACTCCAAAACTTTTTCAAGACAATTTAAGCATGCGTCAAATGATGTTCCAAATACAGAGAAATCATCCATAAATACTTCCAATATATCATCAATTAACTTGCTAAATATAGACATCATACATCTCTGGAATGTTGAATGTGCATTACATATTCCAAAAGACATTCTTTGAAAAGCAAAAGTTCCAAAATAAGTAAATGTTGTCTTTTCTTGATCCTTAGGAGCAATAGGAATTTGATGGTAACCGGTATATCTATCTAAAAAAGAAAAATATTTGTGCCCAGCAAGTTTATCTACTATTTGGTCTAAAAAGGGTAAAGGGAAGTGATCTTTTCTGATGACAGTGTTTAATTTACTACAATCAACGTAAATACGCCACTGTTGGCATCAATTTTTGATGTCAAGTGTTTTGGAAGTCCACTCGAGCGCATTAGGGTCGTACTTTATGAAAATGAGTTACCCCTGTAGCGCAAGATATCTATTTCAGACATTTCGACACATGTTGAGGGGCACGTAATCGGGGTCATTTTTCTAGGCTATGGCTTTTGCTTACGCAAAGGCCGATCGACATTTGGCACGTCGGACAACTTCGATCGGGCTAACAAATATTATGTGGCGCGTCGCATGCGATTTTGGCTCAAATTGGCCCGATCGCTTAACGAAGTGGTCTAGATGACCCCGAATGACGAAACAGACTGCGCCAACGCGTCCGGAACGTCGATTTTAGCCATGGAGGATAGTCACTTCGCCGCGAGGATGTATACGGGTGAAGAATATGCGAACGATNCCAATAACTCTTTTTCAGTAACAATATAGTTAATTTGAGCACCATTAAGAGTTTTACTAGCATAGTATATAAATTTAAAAATCATTTCATGCCTTTGTCTAAGGACAACTCTAATAGCATAATCACTAGCACCACACATCAGTTCAAATGGTTTCTCCCAGTTAGGTGAAACTA
>JXCR01070757.1:32332-45129 GCA_002079205.1 Phalaenopsis hybrid cultivar | reverse complement strand
GGTATTGTTAGGTTACAATCATATTACACAATCAGATAACAAATTCTATACTCAACATACAAATGAATTACAAAACATACATCTACAACTTTCATTTGGAATAATGTTATATGAACTAGTACATTAATACAGATGAGTTAAAGTGGGCACAACACATTAAAATAGGTGAATTATATTGGGCACAAAACATCTTGGATCCGGTGTGACAATTTTCTGACTCAGAGAGTGTGACACTGCAATCATATTTGCGTCGTAATGGATGTGCGGTTCTTGGCTCGTATATGTTTCTTGATTTTTTCCTGCATACAGTGGTAAAAGTATAAGACAATTAATTTTGCATATAATCTTAAATATATGGAATGTAGAATGGTAAATATATGGAATGTATAAATATGTACCTTTGGCTCTCTTGTTTTTTTCCCAGTATCCTTTCATTCTCGTATTAAAAATACCTTTCGGTCTCATTTTTACGGGATCATTCACATTGTAGTTACTATTATGGGATTTTCTTTTTTTGTTTGGTCTATTTGGTTTAAGATACTTCCCATCTAATATATCCTCAACACCTTCAGACCCTGTTTTCAATAATTCATTTATATGTCTCTGTGCGTTCATTTCCTTGAGCTTTATTAATTAATTGGTAGACAAAATTTTGAGCATGTGACTGAAATAGGATTCCTCTGGAAGTTATGCCAGACAATTGAGCCTGAGAGTCTTTCATATGTTTGTATTCAAAACTATTATAGATATATTTCTTTGCCTTAGCAGATCATCTGAATAACAAATATTTCTCGGTAATCATTGTTATGTTGTTAGCATTAAGGACGCATAGAGAGTGAGAGCAAAGCAGACCTGTCATTTCGAATTTCTTGCAACTGCAGGTGATGTCGCAATTAAGCCTATCAAATGTAACAAGTCAGGTTCTACTCGTGTCCTGATTATCCAAACCTCTAACATAGAATTCAGATGAACTCTCAACTGAGAAATTGACAGTCAATCCACATAGCCCATGAAATAACTCTTCCTCAAACATAGAGTAGAGCTTCCAGGTATAATACATTGTAGCTTGCCTCAACACTGGGCTTGTTTTAACTGTCGGTGTAATAACATTCTGAAAGTTTTTGAAGTCTTCATCATTTTCGTTTCTTCTTCATGACTTCATAATAATTTCTAGACCTAGAAAGCAATCTGTGAGAGAACTAGTTGGCTTAGATGCACCATGACAAATATTATTTGTAGACTCACTTCTTTGCGTAGATAAAATTCTCATTTCGAAAATTTTTTTATTGAATGCAGTTGACCAATTATGTCTTATACGGTACAGTGTATCTAGCCACATGTTGTTGTGCAGGTTTTCTTGCTCGATCATTTGAGCCCAAGTAACTTCGAACTCCTCTTCCGAATCACACTTGCTCATGCATTTGTAAAATATATTGTTAACGCTCTTGTAAGTCACATCGCAATGAACTTTCGAGGATAATTTCTTATAGATATGCCATTGACATAATCTGTCTTGTGAATGAAAAACAATCTGCAATGACTCTTGCTATCGCTTGATCCTGATCTGTAAACATTGTAATTGGATGCTTATCATCCATTATACGAATGAAAATTTTGAATAACTACTTGAAGAATTCTATTGTCTCGTCAGATAAAAAATCAACTCCGAATGGAACGTTTTGCAGATGGTGGTTAATCCCTACAAAAGGAGCACAACATAAATTATACTTATTCAAACGGTAGCTAGTGTCGAAAATGATGACATCTCCAAAAAAATCATAATCACCCTGTTCAATTCTACTTCTTTTATCTTTTTGAATGAAGTTGTATGCATCTTGTCTTGTACACTCCAAGTTTTCAACTCCACCAACCTCTGTAGAAAGGAAATTAAATGCATCCGATGCTCTAATCCCAGAACCTGTCATTGATCTCAACAAATTTAAATTTAACTCGCTAATCCTTCGACTGAAACGTAAAAGGTGCTTGTCACGTGATTCCGCCAAGGGGTGGTTATGACTTTCAACAAATTTTTTTTATGGTCCAGTTGCCATCAAGATTAATAGCATAGCGAACCACTGCTTGACAACTAGCCCTTGTATCCGCTTTTCTGTACTTTACAGTAGTGACTAGCTGCGATTCTCTTTTATGACCTGATTTTCCACAAATATAATCTTTCGACTTAATTTACTTGGATTTAGGCCAGTAAGTTATGTGGTTCTTGCGTACATTGAAACCAATATAATGCGCATAAGCACAATAATGTTTGTAAGCCTCTTCCTCATTACGAACAATAATATTAAGAAAACTACGAGCAATTGGATCATTGCAATCCGTTTCTGGCCCAGATAACTATAAATTTGATTTATACCATAAAGATAGTTAGATATTCAGAAAAGAAAACACCCTATAACTATTACACAGTTTTTGGAAAGAGCTTGTAGGTTACTTTTTCTCGGGTTATTCTTAGGTTATTGTTAGGTTATTTTCGAGTTATTCAGTCTTTCTTCAATGTACTCGAAGATAAATAAACCCTAACCACAGAATAATGAAAAGATAACCTCACGACAATCAAAGATTCAATATTTCACTTTTTTGGAGAGAGCTGGTAGGTTACTTTCTCGGGTTATTCTTAGGTTATTGTTAGGTTATTCTCGGGTTATTGAGTATTTCTTGCATTTACTCGAAAATAAATAAACCCTAACCACAGAATAATGAAAAAATAACATCACGACAATCGAAGATTCACATAATATTTCACTTTTTTTAAGAGAGCTGGTAGGTTACTTTCTCAAGTTATTCTTATATTATTGTAGGGTTATTCTCGGGTTATTGAGTATTTCTTCAATGTACCCGCAGACAAGTAAACCCTAAACCCTTAAATAAACAAAAACAACCTCACAACAATCGATGATTCACAGAATATTTCACTGTTTTTTGAAAGAGCTGGTAGGTTACTTTTTCTCGAGTTATTCTTAGGTTATTGTTGGGTTATTCTCGGGTTATTGAGTATTTCTTCAATATAATCGCAGATAATATAAACCTAACCACATAATAATAAATAAAAACCTCACGACAATCGAAGAAAAAACTGGAAAATGGAAAACGGATTCAAGCAAGCAAAAAATCTTACCTCCATTTCAAACACGTTGACATTGATTTCGTCATCCATGTGCTCTAACTCTTCATTAAGAGAGAAATCTATCTCTATCATAAATGCAGCGACCAAACCCTAACAAAACCAAAAAAACGCTTTTTGAAACATTCTTTTCTACTGTATTATGCAGAATAAAACTTTCTGAGGGAATAATACGAAAAATACTGGAGGGAAGACGCAGAAAAGATGAGAAAATAAGTAAAATTTTGCACGTCGGGCTGGGCCAGGCTTAAACGCGTTTTTTTTTGCCTTTTACATTACGTGTAAATATGGGTCCGCAAGTCCACATGGCGCCTTTTAGTTGGGTAGCGGACGGAGCGGACCATACGGGGACCTGAGGGAAAAATTTTGCTATGTGGAGAGAACTTAGTGGATTGTTTTCTTTCCTTGAAATGTGCATTTTGCATTAAAAAGGACATAAAGTACAAAATGGAGCTAGATGCCACATAAAAGAACTAGCATGGTTGGCATCTTCTCCAGCCACACTAAAAAAAATCGGGATCACAAGTGCGACTATCCCAAACAAAAGACCTGTTCAAATCAAGCCTAATACAAAAAAATGGGCTGCATTGTTGCAATTTCTATACACAATAAAGAAAAGGACTTGTTTAAAGTCCAAAAGATAAGAAATATCCACTCCACTTTGAAGTTGCTGTTGCCAGATCTTGGTCTTTCTGCTATCCTGAAAAGAAGTCATGACACTAGCATTATCTCCTTTAAAAATAACACCTTTGGTCTCATACATCCAAGGTTTAAGCATTTCACCAAAGAAGAAAACTACCATATACTCAACCTGTGAGCCATCCCAAATGAACCAAGGGACCTCCCGCTGCAAGAATAATCTTTCCAATTTCATCACGAATGACCAATCCAATATCTGCTCGTCCATTGAGGACAACCCAAGCCCAATGGGCCGAGTAGCACTCCGTTGCTCCATGATGTTAAAGGTGTTATGCTGAATAAGAGAAGATAAAATAAACGCAACCATAGTAGTCAGAGTCCCAAAAGGTTTATTATATTTTTCAGTGTTTCGAGCTCTCCAAGATCGATATATGATATAGCAGTAGGCTAGACCCAATGCCAACCGTGAGTTAAGTGTTTTTAGGCCCGAAACNCCGTTGCTCCATGATGTTAAAGGTGTTATGCTGAATAAGAGAAGATAAAATAAACGCAACCATAGTAGTCAGGTCCCAAAAGGTTTATTATATTTTTCAGTGTTTCGAGCTCTCCAAGACCGATATATAATATAGCAATATGCTAGACCCAATGCCAACCGTGAGTTAAGTGTTTTTAGGCCCGAAATAGTTTCCTCGATGGTGTCAAAATACGAGATTTGATTTCCCCACCGTGCAAGGCACTTAGATATTTTCTTTATCACTTTTCACCTACCCACCACATGCAAGTAATCTTCAAGGTCATCATAGCTCCAAGGACAACAGACATCATCAATAATGTTCCCACGTAGGAGCCATTCGCTCGTCGATACAGCCTTGTGGAGAATACGCCACCCAAAAAAAGCTTATCGCGGGTGAAGATTGTATTTATAGATCCAGTTCTCTTTAGGAAGGTCAACAAAAAGCTTGACAAATGCCAAGGCAGTAATAGTTTTTCCAGAATATGTGGATTTCTTTCCGTGCTCATGGAAGAAACACTGTTTTCATTCGTGAAGAAAACCATAAGTTGTTTTGCAATCTGAGAAACGATGCACTGTTTTTAAAAATACTTGTAGAATATTGACCTTCATGAAGTTGGGATGCATGAATACGTGGAAATCTATAGGTGGTAAGAAATTTCTACCATCTCAAAGCACATAAATACAATGCATAAAGTTTGGCAGTTTTGAGTCACTTTTCATGTCATGCTATGTTAAGGGTAAGATGTTTTGGTGCTTGAATGCATCATTGTGTTAGCATATTAATGTTTAAATTTTTTTTTTGCTTGTGCTGTATGCATTTCAGATGATTTCATCGACCTTTATTATTAAGGAAAACGTGTTCAAATACTTGAGGTTTGTAGTTGAACATGTTATGGAAGTGATGGATGTGAACCTAAACTTAGTCCAAAAACTCGTCAAATGAGAACTAGTTTGAACCAGGTGCAACTTTGAACTCATCTACTTGACATTCACCTGAAGCTTTGAAATTAACAAGATGCCCAAGTACTAATAAAGTCACTTAAGAATTAGTCGCTAACTTGATCCTCAATACTAAGTCTCTAAAATTGGCCAAAAACATTATGAAGTTATTTATCATCAAATGTACTCATTTGAAATACTCATTAACCTGCTCAAGTGTACTCTTCGAGAGTGTTGTGTGCTCCAAAAATCTTGACTTGTCTTTGCCAATATTTGAGTTGTTCCTAGTTGACTTGTCATAAGGAGATTGAGTATTGTATAAGACAACATCTAGAGATTTCACCCGTTGCTATGATTTTATAATATGCTTTGATACTTTCTATAAATTTAAGTTTCTATAGTTAATTACCTTTCTCTATCATGAGATAATACTTTCAATTAAAATTATTTTAGTGGCCTCAATTTAAATTGTACAAAAAAAATTATGATATTATTGGCTCAAAGGGACGATGGGGGAACATGACTAATTTGATCAATATTCATGTCTTCATCGCCTTTGGTTGTTACGAGCCTTTGTTTAATTACTTAGTGGAAATGGTCGACCTAATTTGATTGAAATGTTCTTGTTGAAAACTATGGGTTTTATTATCCAAGGGGAATACGTGGACTTGAGGTGGAAGCTTGTTGAAGGAGCCAATTTGTAGCCGATCTTAGCTAATAGGGGACATCAATTGCTTCATGCTTTATTAAGTCCATATGGCTTACAGCTTAGACTTTACTATTAGTGAATAAATTGGTTTATGTGCCATTGTAATTGAGCTAACCATCTTGTTAGAGGGTGAGTGCCTTGTCTTTATTGTTGGAGTTTTTTGAGGGTGACCATATGAACACACTTGGAATAACTTTGGCCCTTTGTGACTATTAGTTAAATTTAAACTTAACATCATTGACAAATTGATGCAAATGATAAATGAATGGCTGCTTTGAGCGCAAAACAACTAGTTAGATTGACTCTTTAGTTTTTATATTTTCTTTTTTCTCCTATATTTTTTTTAGACGGAGCTATCTATGAATCAAGATCCTTTCATCTATGATTTTTAATTATCTATGTCCATAGTAGGAAAAAGTGCTTGAAATGTTATTATTTCAGAATTTGGGAAGGTATTTTTTTGATGATGGCTCAATAGGCTATGCTATTTTGATAACTGAGTCCATCATCATTAGAGAAGACATGTCTTAATGTCGTCTAAGGACATCTTAGGTTGAAGGTTATTTTGTCTATTGATAGAATTCAACAATCGTGATATTGACAGAAGAGGTGGTTGCACTTGTTCTTCTTTTTACATGGAAATTGATTTGCTGTAAACCTTTGAACTTTGTTATTTATTTGGAGAGGATAGGGGTTCAAAGATAGTTAGCTTATTCTTTGGCTACTTTGCTTGTTTTCCTATGGAGGTTGAGTTCAAATGAATATATGTTGCTTTTATATTCAATTTATCAATGTTAGATATTAACATACCTCGCATTAGGTATAGTGGCTTAAATCTACAAAACTTTTGGAAGGTCTAGATGCTGGAACGTACAGCTTTGCTTTGTTGGTCGAGCACCCATGTTTTTATTTTCAACATTTTGTTGAAAAAATGACTTGAAAGCCATATGCGAATGCATGACAAAATGTTTGAATGCCATGTGCTTGCAATTATTGTTTGTCATTTGGATAATGTGCCAACAAGTACACCTTATCTACTCTTCTACTTCGTGTAGGGGACCGAATATTGGAATATTATTAGATTACTGGGATTGTTAACTTTAATCTCATATCTAGAGGATTAAGTTTGTAGATTTGGACTCATTTTCCCGCCATGTTGGCAATGTCTCCCGTAAAGCTTACTTCTTGCCATTAAATACTATGAGAGCATTTGAATTTTTGCCATTAAATACCATGAGAGCATTTGTAAATGTTATACTAAATCTTTTTGTGAGGTTTGAGGCCAAAACTTTGATTCATGTTCGTGATGAAATTAACTTTTTGGTTAGATTGAGGGTGAGAACTTTGAGATTATTATTTTTTTATATGGATATTTGTCAAGGTCGTGATCCCATTGACTATATTATATTGAGGACTAATCAACGTGAATCCCATTTTTTCCTAGTATTTGTGCTTTTTTTTATCTTTTACCAAAATTTTTGATCGATTACTCCTTTTTTTTAAAGTGAGAAAATGAAATATANGGTCGTGATCCCATTGACTATATTATATTGAGGACTAATCAACGTGAATCCCATTTTTTCCTAGTATTTGTGTTTTTTTTTATCTTTTACCAAAAATTTTGATCGGTTACTCCTTTTTTTTTTAAGTGAGAAAATGAAATATTTTATATGCTTTGAAATGAGTTTGTCGTGATTTTACTATGCTCAAAATATCTTTAAAAACTTTTAATAATATTAATNTGCTTTGAAATGAGTTTGTCGTGATTTTACTATGCTCAAAATATCTTTAAAAACTTTTAATAATATTAATATTATATATATTTTCAAGATTTTTTTTCATTTCTTTTGTTAAAAAATATAACAAAATGTTAGAAATATTTCAGCATCTCAACTTTATTCTGCATGCAATGAAAGGTTATTCGAGCCACAGAATATGTTCCCACATTTTCTAGTGCATTTTTGCATGCATTTCAAAGCAACATTATTGAATTTTATCAACTCATTTTCAGGTTCACCAATTGTTTGCATAGCATTTTGAAGCCACAATGATTTCGAATCTCATATTTAGTTTGCACATGCTTGTTTATTGAAATGCTTGCAATATTTTGTGGTATGACATGCTTGCATCCTTTTTTTAGTGCAAACATGTTTTTTTGAGTGTGCATAGGCTTTTAGTGCGCTTGAATTANTTATTGAATTTTATCAACTCATTTTCAGGTTCACCAATTGTTTGCATAGCATTTTGAAGCCACAATGATTTCAAATCTCATATTTAGTTTGCACATGCTTGTTTATTGAAATGCTTGCAATATTTTGTGATATGACATGCTTGCATCCTTTTTTTTAGTGCAAACATGTTTTTTTGAGTGTGCATAGGCTTTTAGTGCGCTTGAATTTNCTAAACTTAGTCCAAAAACTCGTCAAATGAGAACTAGTTTGAACCAGGTGCAACTTTGAACTCATCTACTTGGCATTCACCTGAAGCTTTGAAATTAACAAGATGCCCAAGTACTAATAAGTCACTTAAGAATTAGTCGCTAACTTGATCCTCAATACTAAGTCTCTAAAATTGGCCAAAAACATTATGAAGTTATTTATCATCAAATGTACTCATTTGAAATACTCATTAACCTGCTCAAGTGTACTCTTCGAGAGTGTTGTGTGCTCCAAAAATCTTGACTTGTCTTTGCCAATATCTGAGTTGTTCCTAGTTGACTTGTCATAAGGAGATTGAGTGTTGTATAAGACAACATCTAGAGATTTCATCCGTTGCTATGATTTTATAATATGCTTTGATACTTTCTATAAATTTAAGTTTCTATGGTTAATTACCTTTCTCTATCATGAGATAACACTTTCAATTAAAATTATTTTAGTGGCCTCAATTTAAATTGTACAAAAAAATTTATGATATTATTGGCTCAAAGGGACGATGGGGGAACATGACTAATTTGATCAATATTCATGTCTTCATCGCCTTTGGTTGTTACGAACCTTTGTTTAGTTACTTAGTGGAAATGGTCGACCTAATTTGATTGAAATGTTCTTANTTGGATATAATGAGGCGGTCTTGTTTATTGTCATGAGCTAGCTCAGGACTTGGAATTAACTAAATAGGAACAAACTGTCGCATGGTGAAATTAAATTCTCTAAATTTTTATTCCTACTATTAACAGTTAATATTCAAATATTCATGAAAGAACCACTAAAGAAAGAAATATATTTAACAGGTAAAAGTTTTACTTTTTCAGTTATTGTTATTACTTTCTGTACATATTAGCTCATCTTCTATTGATTTTATTTAAAAATTTAAAATCTGTAAAACTATTATGACATTATAACGAGTTATTTAAGGATAATATATGAGCAACCACACTTTTAAACTACAGTAAGAAAAATAAATAATATGCATGCTGATCATTCATATTTAATTCTAGAAAAACATATAATAATCTATTATATTCATGACATTTAATCAATGAAAATAATCTAAGCTTCTGATATACAATAACTTTAACTTTACTTTTATTTCATATCCCTAACATTCAAATTCGTTTTATGAGAACCGTCAAAACATAAATCAACTCATCTGCGATCGATATTATCTCATCTTGACAGTGGGTCGTGATCTACTTTACACAACTTTTTGAGGTGAAAAAGTGCCTAATCACTCCTGGCCGTTATTCTCCCATCAACTCAGGCGATTAGTGATCTAAACATTACAATTATATCGAGTGACAAAATAATATTTACTCGCGTGGGTATACTAGTGCTCTTGTCTGTACCATAATGAGGTGAACTCTTTTTAGCATGCACAAAGAAGCATCCATATTAAACTATTTCATTATTCATAATATACACTTTACATTTATCTACCAATGAATAATTATGCATCTACATTAGAATTTACATGTCATACAATAAGGTGATATCTTCTTAGAAAAGTTATAACACAATTATTTATACAACAGTTTTAACATGCATCAATATAAACAATCAGATATAGTTTAAATACATTGACATGCGACATAATAAAATAATAGTGAAAAATTGTAAGCAATGATGTATTTAAAAACAAAAAAATATCACTGTAACTTACAAGCACAATTAATCACCTTTAATTTCAAAATTTTCTTCTTCTCCAAACTGAATTGCTATAGCTTAATTTCTATTGAATTAAACCTATTAGTAATATTTTAATACATAATGTCTATATTAGATTCATTAATTAAAATAAATAAACATTAACATTTAATTCAATTATTTCAATCATTTGCACAAATATTGATCTTTATGTCCATTCAATTCAAAACTGAATTCAANTTGGATATAATGAGGCGGTCTTGTTTATTGTCATGAGCTAGCTCAGGACTTGGAATTAACTAAATAGGAACAGACTGTCGCATGGTGGAATTAAATTCTCTAAATTTTTATTCCTACTATTAACAGTTTAATATTCAAATATTCATGAAAGAACCACTAAAGAAAGAAATATATTTAACAAGTAAAAGTTTTACTTTTTCAGTTATTGCTATTACTTTCTGTACATATTAGCTCATCTTCTATTGATTTTATTTAAAAATTTAAAATCTGTAAAACTATTATGACATTATAACGAGTTATTTAAGGATAATATATTTAAAAATTTAAAATCTGTAAAACTATTATGACATTATAACGAGTTATTTAAGGATAATATATGAGCAACCACACTTTTAAACTACAGTAAGAAAAATAAATAATATGCATGCTGATCATTCATATTTAATTCTAGAAAAACATATAGTAATCTATTATATTCATGACATTTACTCAATGAAAATAATCTAAACTTCTGATATACAATAACTTTAACTTTACTTTTATTTCATATCCCTAACATTCAAATTCGCCTTATGAGAACCGTCAAAACATAAATCAACTCATCTGCGATCGATATTATCTCATCTTGACAGTGGTTCGTGATCTACTTTACACAACTTTTTGAGGTGAAAAAGTGCCTAATCACTCCTGGCTGTTATTCTCCCATCAACTCAGGCGATTAGTGATCTAAACATTACAATTATATGGAGTGACAAAATAATATTTACTCGCGTGGGTATACTAGTGCTCTTGTCTGTACCATAATGAGGTGAACTCTTTTAGCATGCACAAAGAAGCATCCATATACTAGTCCTCTTGTCTGTACCATAATGAGGTGAACTCTTTTTAGCATGCACAAAGAAGCATCCATATATAAACTATTTCATTATTCATAATATACACTTTACATTTATCTACATTAGAATTTACATGTCATACAATAAGGTGATATCTTCTTAGAAAAGTTATAACACAATTATTTATACAACAGTTTTAACATGCATCAATATAAACAATCGGATATAGTTTAAATACATTGATATGCGACATAATAAAATAATAGTGAAAAACTGTAAGCAATGATGTATTTAAAAACAAAAAAATATCACTCTAACTTACAAGCACAATTAATCACCTTTAATTTCAAAATTTTCTTCTTCTCCAAACTGAATTGCTATAGCTTAATTTCTATTGAATTAAACCTGTTAGTAATATTTTAATACATAATGTCTATATTAGATTCATTAATTAAAATAAATAAACATTAACATTTAATTCAATTATTTCAATCATTTGCACAAATATTGATCTTTATGTCCATTCAATTCAAAACTGAATTCAAAAGAACTTACAATTAACATTTAAAAAATAAAATTAACTATATATATATATATATATATATATATCTGTGTGTGCGCGCGCTACAAGCCTTGACATATTGGTGGCAGGGTTATTGTAAGTTCCCTCAGGTCAAGAGTTCGATCCCACCATGGAGCGGGGGCTCTAGAATTTTAGGCATATGACACGGGCTCTAGTTATGGGGCTAAAATTCACATGGAAAATTGGTATTTGGGCCTCTGTCAAATACCGATTTCCTTATATATATATATATATATATAGAAAAAGCAACTCATGACTCCTTATGCGTTAATATCAAAAAGTTGGTTACAAAATGTAGGAGGGACAAATGGATCCACGCTAAAAATAAAGAAAATACATAGAGTCCTAAGGGTTTTTTTTTCCGCATTACAACTCCATCCAAAAAGAAATAAAGATGAAACAAAGAGAAATATAACCAAAATATACATGTATCAATCCAAAAAGTATACCCAAAGAAATGATGTATACCCCTTATGAACATGTATAGCAAAAATAGTAAAGATAACAAAAGTTGCAAGCCAACTACAAACATCTTGAGAACTAGAAACCGCAGGAAATCCCGAAAGTTTCAAAACCTGCCGCTCAAAAAATCTGATAAAACAGTAAACAAGCAATAAAACCAAGTGAGCAGAAAATATATAATGGTCCACGTTCCTCCAACCTCCCAACCAACCATGTCAATGAAAACGGAGCCACATTACGTTCCTAAGATTTGGAAACGCCGCATAAATTTGGAGCCATGGGCCTCCAAATAAGAGAGATCATGCTCGTTACCATAAATAAGGTGAAGATGGAGCAAAAAATATAATCTCCTATCTCCAATCTTAACCATAAATCCATACACATTACTGTACCTCCCAAGTGCCATATCTCCACTAATACCCCCCAAACCATAACCCGATGTAAGCGCCAACTCCACAGCCACCATAACTAATCCAAAATAGGGAGCCCTGGGCCTGCCAAAATAATCATCTCATATATAGCAAATGAGCCCTGGGCCTCCATGCTAGTGATATAAAACCAAACACCAAGTGAAACAAAAATATAAGTTGTCTGTTCCCAAAAAAAACCAAGCCTCCAACGTGCACAAAAGTAAATAAAGAAGAGAAAATACCA
>JXCR01070749.1:32764-42837 GCA_002079205.1 Phalaenopsis hybrid cultivar | reverse complement strand
ATATATATATATATATATATATATATATATATATATATATATATATATATATATGTATATACTTTTAATTCTATATATATTTTTAATTACAGAAACTACAGAAATGCAAATATAGATTTAGTGGGTGGAAGCATGCAAATTTTGTAGATTATTTAAGATGAATATTAAGGAAAAATCTAAGAGTTTTTAATTTTATTTTGAAATGGTTTTTTTAGGTAATTAATTAATTAAATTTTACATTACATTTATTGCATAAAATTTTTAATTATTTGGAGATTCATTTAATCGAAATTTTGATTAGAATACCTTAAACAAATTTTTATTTAACATAAAATATTATTTTTACTATTTATGATTATTTTGCATCCTGGTTTTTTTATTTTTTCTTTTTTTTTTTAAGAAGCACCTGATTTATAATTTTTCCAAATTAATGAAGAGTCGGTTATACAATCAAAATTGCATTTTTATTTTTAAATTATAACTTTCGACGATATTATTAAAATTAACTATTTTGTTGCATTATTAAATTAAATTCAAATTTACATATATACCTACAATTCTTAAATATTCATATATCCAAACATTCAAAATATGATATTCATATTTATAATATTTTGATTTCATAACCCTATTTATGATAGAGTATTTTTTTTCTTCTTACAAAAATAAAAATAATGATATTCATAATGTAATAATAAAAACTTGATTCTTATACATGTAAAAATTAGAGTTTAGATTAATAAGAATTATGTAATATCTCCTCAAAACGGGCCACCAAATAAAATAACACTTTTTTTTCTTTTTTATACATCTCAAATCATCCCAATAGCGCCGGGAGGAGAAGAAGAAGCCAATCCGAACAGGACGAAAACAGAGCAGCTGAACATCATCAATGGCACCTCCTCCTCCGGCGAACAAGAACTGAAGACCTCCGAAGAAACCAAACCCATAACAGTCCAAAAACCCGACTCCTTCATATCAAAAATCCTCCATCCTCCTGCGAGGGGCGAGGACTTCTCCATCCTCCAAGCCCTGTTCAGCATCGACATGCTAGTCCTCTTCTTCTCCACAATCTGCGGCGTCGGAGGAACCTTAACGGCTATCGACAACATGGGGCAAATCGGTGAATCGTTAGGTTACCCATCTCGCAGCATCAACACCTTCGTCTCCCTGATCAGCATCTGGAACGCCATGGGCAGAGTAGCCGCTGGTTTCATATCAGAAATCCTATTGACAAAATACAGAGTCTCGCGGCCGCTCGTGCTGACCGTTGTTCTTCTTCTAGCCTGCGCCGGCCACCTCCTGATCGCCTTCGGCGTGCCCAACTCGCTCTACCTCGCGTCGGTGATCGTCGGGTTCTGTTTCGGAGCGCAGTGGCCGTTGCTGTTTGCCATCATTTCGGAGTTGTTTGGGCTGAAGTATTACTCCACGCTTTACAATTTTGGAGNGTGCCCAACTCGCTCTACCTCGCGTCGGTGATCGTCGGGTTCTGTTTCGGAGCGCAGTGGCCGTTGCTGTTTTCCATTATTTCGGAGTTGTTTGGGCTGAAGTATTACTCCACGCTTTACAATTTTGGAAGCGTGGCGAGTCCGATAGGATCTTATATACTGAATGTGAGGGTGGCGGGGCATTTGTACGATAGGGAGACGGAGAGGCAGAACGGAGGGGGAAAGGAGGGGACTTGCATTGGGGTGAAGTGTTTTCAGCTGTCGTTTTTTATTATTACGGCGGCGACGGTGGTTGGGGCGGTTGTGTCGCTGGTGTTGGCGGTTAGGACGAGAAAGTTTTATAAGGGGGACATATATGCGAGGTTCAGGGAGCAGCCGGCGGCGGAGGACGCCATGAAAAGAGGTTCTTTGGAGGATAAAGTAGGAGTTAGTAGTGAGTTGGAGGTTGCAGTGAGATGATCTCTCTGTCTCTCCNATGCGAGGTTCAGGGAGCAGCCGGCGGCGGAGGACGCCATGAAAAGAGGTTCTTTGGAGGATAAAGTAGGAGGAAGGAAGGTAGATGGAGCTGTTAGTAGTGAGGTGGAGGTTGCAGTGAGATGATCTCTCTGTCTCTCAGTGCTTAGAAATTGAAATTGAGATTTGTTGCTGCAGGAACAGCGTTGTAGATAAGTTGTTTGCTTACAGGAAAGTAATGATATAATTCAGCAACAGATTAAAAAATAGAACTTGAGCATGGGAACAAAATATTTTGTTTAAATTTTGAATTTATTTTTGGAATTAAATTGGTATTTCATTATTTGTATGCAGCTCGCTATCAAATTATGATGAAATTCGTCTAAAATGTGCGATTTTGATTTGATACACAACCCCATGAATTTTCATCATTAGGCTAATTTTTAGGTTGGAAATATTTAGATTTTGATTAGAAGTAATCCAAAATTTTTATTTGGGCAAACTTAGAAAGAAACTGACCGGTTTGATGAAAAGGACACAAATACCAAATTTGGTCCAATCTGTGTCAGATCAAGCCTGGATCCAGTTGTTAAATCATTTTTGGGAGCTTTCAGTATATAATTGGAAGGTCAAATGAATCTCAAATTTGTTGTGCTTATAGATGAATCGATTGTCTCGACAAGACGTATCAAAATAGCCCAAGATCTCTCAATTTTGATATCATTAAAGATGTTAAATGCCCAAAGAACATTGTCCGATCGAGAGAATCTCCCCAAATCATATGATAAGAGTGGTTTGGATTCTTTCATTCTTTGCAATTTGGACTCTATAAATAGAGCCAATAGAAGACCAAAGCCTAGAGATGAAAAAGTTGAGCCCAAAATCTCTCAATTTCGACATCATTAAAGATGTTAAATGCCCAAAGAATATCGAGAGAATCTCCCCAAGCCATATGATCAGNTCTTTGCAATTTGGACTCTATAAATAGAGCCAATAGAAGACCAAAGCCTAGAGATGAAAAAGTTGAGCCCAAGATCTCTCAATTTCGACATCATTAAAGATGTTAAATGCCCAAAGAACATCGAGAGAATCTCCCCAAGCCATATGATCAAAGTGGTTTGGATTCTTTGCTTTTTTGAAATTTGGACTCTATAAATAGAGTCAATAGAAGACCAAAGCCTAGAGATGAAAAAGTTGAAGTCTAATATTTTGCAGTGTTGATACAACGAGCATTTCCAGCCCCAGCAACCACCAATGAACAACCACCGCAAACCACTGCTGGTAGGCGATCGCCAACGATCATCGACAGTCGCCTGCTCCTGTATTTTGAGAGTATGATTTGACAACAATCTAAGCTTAGTATTTCTCAAATATTTAACAAATTTTTTTTCAATTCAAATTTTGAAAGTAGGCTTTGAAGGTAGATTGGTGTTTTTGTCCAATATTATTNTCGCCTGCTCCTGTATTTTGAGAGTATGATTTGACAACAATCTAAGCTTAGTATTTCTCAAATATTTAACAATTTTTTTTTTACAATTCAAATTTTGAAAGTAGGGTTTGAAGGTAGATTGGTGTTTTTGTCCAATATTATCACTCATCTGGCGATTTAGAGTTAAGTTGGAGTCGGCTCGAATAGATTTAGTGCAGTTTGAAATTGGCTCGTGGCTCGTCATTTTTTATTTGAAGCTTGAAATCAGCTCGTGGTTCAGAATTGCATCGAGCTCGACACAGCTCAGAATCAAAACGAGCAGGCTCAACTTGAGTTATTTCGATTTATTTTAGTTCAAAATTAGCTTAATATGGCTCGAAATTGAAACTAACCAGCCCAATTTGAGTTATTTGGATATGTTCTAACTTGAAATAGGCTTAAAATTGGCCAGTCACATATTCAAATTTACTTAGCATTTTAGATATAATTTTTAGAAATAANAAAGTAATGATATAATTCAGCAACAGATTAAAAAATAAAACTTGAGCATGGGAACAAAATATTTTGTTTAAACGGATCTCGAAATTTTTGAATTTATTTTTGGAATTAAATTGGTATTTCATTATTTGTATGCAGCTCGCTATCAAATTATGATGAAATTCGTCTAAAATGTGCGATTTTGATTTGATACACAACCCCATGAATTTTCATCATTAGGCTAATTTTTAGGTTGGAAATATTTATATTTTGATTAGAAGTAATCCAAAATTTTTATTTGGGCAAACTTAGAAAGAAACTGACCGGTTTGATGAGAGGGACACAAATACCAAATTTGGTCCAATTTGTGTCAGATCAAACCTGGATTCAGCNAAAGTAATGATATAATTCAGCAACAGATTAAAAAATAAAACTTGAGCATGGGAACAAAATATTTTGTTTAAATGGATCTAGAAATTTTTCAATTTATTTTTAGAATTAAATTGGTATTTCATTATTTGTATGAAGCTCGCTATCAAATTATGATGAAATTTGTCTAAAATGTGCGATTTTGATTTGATACACAACCCAATGAATTTTCATCATTAGGCTAATTTTTTTTGTCAAAACCGTCTTTGTTATCATGAATTTGATACACAACCCCATGAATTTGTCATCATTAGCCCAAGATCTCTCAATTTCGACATCATTAAAGATGTTAAATACCCAAAGAACATCGTCTGATCGAGAGAATCTCCCCAAGCCATATGAACAGAGTGGTTTGGATTCTTTGCTGTTTTGCAATTTGGACTCCATAAATAGAGTCAATAGAAGACCAAAGCCTAGGATGAGAAAGTTGAAGTCTAATATTTTGCAGTGTTGATACAACGAACACTTCCAGCCCCAGCAACCACCAACAAACAACCACCGCAACCCGCTGCTTGTAGGCGATCGCCAACGATCATCTACAGTCGTCTGCTCCTGTATTTGGAGAGTAGGATTTGACAACAATCTAAGCTTAGTATTTCTCAAATATTTAACCTTTTTTTTTTCAATTCAAATTTTGAAAGTAGGGTTTGAAGGTAGATTGGTGTTTTTGTCCAATATTATTACTCATGTGGCGATTTAGAGTTGAGTTGGTGTCGGCTCGAATAGATTTAGTGCAACTTGAAATTGGCTCGTGGCTCGTTATTTTTTATTTGAAGCTTGAAATCAGCTCGTGGTTCAGAATTGCATCGAGCTCGACCCAGCTCAGAATCAAAACGAGTAGGCTCAACTTGAGCTATTTCGATTTATTTTAGTTCAAAATTAGCTTAATATGGCTCGAAATTGAAACTAACCAGCCCAATTTGAGTTATTTGGATATGTTCTAACTAGAAATAGGCTTAAAATTGGCTCGTCATTTATTACCTTCAAATTTACTTAGCATTCTAGATATAATTTTTATAAATAAAAAAATATTACAAGCCGCTCTCAAGTCAGTTCGAGCCTATCTATGTATGGCTCGAAATTGGCTCGAGTAGATCCAAAATTTTAGCTCATAACTCGACCTATTTATTTTAATCTGATGTCGATCAGAGCTAAAATTTGAATTAACATATGAATAATTATAATATTGGTGTGACGTTGTCCTTTTCTGATTAATATTTGGTCGTTTGTGCTAAATTTCTTTTAATCTCAATGTTTTGCATGTTGCTTTTGATGACGATTCTCTTGTTTCATATTTGTTTTGCATCCCTTCTCGTTTAAATTGGTCGGCTTCCAAGAGCTGCAATGGAGAACGTGTCAAATCCCCCAATCAATATCTCCATCAAAGATCTGCTTCATTTTGTCTTTGAGAGACTGAACAAGCGGTACCACCTAGAATATGAGAAGAAGAAAAAACCCATTCTTAAAAAAAAAATGAGTGCACTGGTGGATTAGGTTGGGTCATCGGATTCATTCTTCAGTACGAGGCGAAGGAACATTAAGGCGGCCAGCTCAATCATCCATCTATTATCTCAAGCTTCTATTGATGCACATGACCTGCTGGCGAAATATATCGTGCAAGAAACTGTTAGTGCTTATGCCACTGCTCGGGGTGTAAGAGGTGCTCTATCGCTACCTGGGGCACCGAAAACTGCTCATGCTTTGTGGCCACCCTGTGAGAGTGTGGTGTCACTTACAACAACTAAGTGGGACTGATGCCTTGGTATGAGGAGCATCAATCTTGCTTGTTATATTTTACTTATTTCTAGATCCCCTCATCTTTATGTAGTCTCTTGGTGCGGCTGACCTTGTCCTCAATCCCTAGGTGATGACTCGCCTCCAACAAAAGTTGGTGAAAACCCAACTGTGGTGTTAGCGGTGGCTGGCTGGTTGACAGCCGAAGGCGACCAACCCTTGATAGAGGATGGTGGGATTAACTATCCATGCAGTCCTTTGGAGACCCATGGGGAAGCAACTAAAGGATGTCGTATATCCTCGGATCATTGGCTCGCTACCTGGACAACATTCAAAACAACTTCTTTTGATTGCTTCGGATTTATCAAGGCGAGACGATACACAAGTTGCTTGCATTGGTGGAGAAAGTGGAGAGGATGCAATAGGAGAATACCAATCTTTGTCACGAATTTTTGGATGTCTGGGAGAGATCCTTCATACTCCAAGCTCAAGCCGTGAAGAATCGAGTGAAGTAGTTTAAGTTTGGATGGGAAGTTTTTTATAAGAGACTACTTCGATTTGGTATGTCATGGTTGAAGCGGCAGACGACCTCCTTATAAATTATTTCCTCTCGGGCTAGCTCTTGAAGACCTGGCAAATCCAAGAGGCATGGGAAGAGATTGAATAGATGTAATCCTAATGTTCAGGCTGCTAGTTGACAAGTGCTTCTCATCTAAATTCAAAGGAATCACATTGGTAAGCAACGAACCAACGAGTGATATGTCTAAGAAGGATAATGACTCTATAATTGGAAGCTAAAGATTTTACCTTTCAACATTTCCTTGAATAAATAAGGTGAAATGTACTGAGTAATGTCTCTACACCTTATTCAAAACCTAAAAAAAGTTTATCCTCTTCAAAAGTCAAAGGATGGACTTCAAGCATCACCTTTCCTAATCACTGAGGCTCGGTTCAAACAATTCCAATCAATTTTTCTATGAGTAAAATAAAATTATTTCTTCCAGTAAGTAGGCATCTTGCTTACAAGACCTAGCATTTTCAACGGTAAAGAAAAAACAACCATTCTATCATTTTGAACTTTGAGAAGGAAAGTGTGCTAGAATATGCCAAAATAATGATTAAACACGAGCGTACATTATGACATGTAATACACTCACAATTGAGTTGACACCAATTTGAGCAAGAACAAGCACAAAGAAGTTTAAAATATCTATCAACTCTGCACATAGAGGGATCTGTAACTTGTTTGAAATACACACATATTTCATGCTCATTAATGGTGCTTGGGGTTTTCTCTTTTCTCGCCAATCTCAAAATCATGATATTTTCAAATACACATTTTGATTGTGTTTTTGCCAGTAAATAACAATCCAATTGTGAAACTTTATGAGATCTTGCCATCGAGGGAGTCGAACCCCACTTTTCCAAACCAGTTGCTATCAATATGAGCAAAGCACTAATTAGAACAAACTATAGTAAGAGAATTTTCAAGAGGAATCAATGATTAAATGTTTCTATCTTCATCTCCTTCAAAAAAATTTATGTGATCGATTGACGTTAAGCATACAACTAAAAGCTCAAGGAGTACGAATTTCACACAAGATTATAAATTATCGTATATAATAAATGCTAAAGACTGATTCATAAAGAATCAAAAGCAATCTCAATTAACTCTCGAGCATAACATTCATTCCAAGAATTCAAATTTTATAGATAAAAACGGGTACAGACATGGACATTCCTATGCATAAAAAATGAGCAAATATTTATTTTTGATATCCTCCATATTAATAGTCCCCAATCAAAGAAGACGTTAAAACATTATCAACCATCAAAAATAAGGATGTCGGAATTGCATAATCCAAAATGTCATCGGAAAATGCTACTTCAACCTCCACAATATTCAGTACCTGGCCAATATTAGTTAATTCCTCCTCCAATTTAGCAATTGATTCCTATGAATTAGATTGATAACAAACTCCCTTACTTCCAGATTGGCAAGGTTCCCTTGTGCCTCAACAAATTCATCTTCCAGTGTGACTAGTCGTTCTCTTAAATTATTATTGTCTTCCTGGAAAAAACAAATATTGGATGATGTTTTAAAGCTCAACAAAGTCCTTCCAATCATAGCAGGAGCCTCTCCAATACTTGGACTGATATCCATTTTGGGAATCCAGATTTCTATTGGCGTGGCAGTTCTCAAGGGGGTCCCCCAACATCGGTTTCACCCATTCCAAGGTCTTCAATATATTTGTCGGTTTATATCTCTAAATGTAGCAAGAAAACATATTTCACAAAAAAAACAAGCCCCAATAGATGAGTTCGTGTTAAGTTACCTTTAGGAGACGAGCCAACATCACCCTGTTTCAAGACTTTGCCCTCAATAATACCAGACTTAAGGGAATATCTTCTCACTAAGGGAAAGTCCCTAAACATGATCTCCAAGATTGCTAATTGCTTGGCAATCTGACCTGAAATCCATCAAACATCAAGAGCTTATCACAATTAAAGATAATATTTCCAAAACTTGCAAGAGTAAAATGAAACTAACGCACTCAGAGGGTGGGGCTCAACCAAAACCATCAAACTAGATTCTCTTAGTTCCTAGGACATGTCGAGAACCTGACTCTCCATTGGATTGTTTAAGTCAAAGGAAATGTTCCTAGGAGAACAAGATTTAAGAGAAAGTGGTATTACATTATTGACCAAATAAGTTCCCTATGCTTCCTCTAAGGCCAGGTCTGAAGATCCTGATGTTTCATAGGAAGCTCAAAATAAGAACATTTTATCACGACACTCCAATCCATAAAAAACTTAGTTCTTTATTGAGACTCGTCTTCCAATATCTGAACAACCAACTATTTTCTACGGCAAATATTGCCTTCCATATGACAACTTGAAATTTTCATCTCAATGGTGATCTTTCTCATAGTAAAAGACGAAATGTCAAGACGAAATGCCCCAAACTTGCTAACCGAGAGTGTGTCTTTCTATAAAAACAAAGGACTTATGGTTCTCCCACAATGCTCTTGAAAACCTGAAAGAAATAACTATTACAATCAATGTTACTTATAGTTCTCAACTTTTCCTTGTACTTTCTTTACATGCAGCTCAAACGATGCAATAATAGACGTCCCAGCGCGAGCCACGACCAACTAGCTTTTTTCCATCGGATCAACTAGATGGTTCCTCTTCTATCACAAATAAAAAGTTAGTTGATCTCAATAGACTAAATCGAGAATGTGAAATGACCATCTCTCTTAATAGATTCAAGACCCTCGAGAATGTAACATGTGTCATTAACCATAATAATTCAAGAGACCACTCCCTATATGTGCAACACAAACTGCCCCCAGAAGAAGGTCAGTCATGAATCATCGGTGAATATGAACGCTATGACTCCTTCAAGGAAAATATGGTGTCTAGGTTAAAAATGTTACATTATTTAATCATACAGAGTTATCACCAAGATCATCCTTAATCTAAGTCACAAAGCCCAAAGAAAATAAGAAATTCTTGTAACTGCAAAAAAATCAAAGTATTCTTATTCTCTTGTTGTTCTCGCATAACATGATCGTATAGCCAAAAGTGTTGTGGAACTAAATGTATACACAAATATGATTAAAATACCTAACAAAAATTTTTATATGGAGTCTAATATGGAAGAGAATAAGTCATACAAGCCGCATGAACCCTTATCATGGAATCAGATCGTTTTCGTTGAACCAAGCCCACCTTTCGAAGTGGTTGAATTAAGTCCACCTACCGAAGTGGTTAAACTAGGATCACCTGTTGAAGTGGTTGAATGAATACCACCTATCTAAGTGGCTAAATCGAACCCACTTACCAAAGCCCCTAGATTTACCTCTTCTCCATGGGAGTCTTAGCCCTTTTAGGGAAGGACAACTACCATACCATATATCATCATCATTATACACAAACACACAAGTTCATCCTTTTTTTAAAAGTATTGTCTGACATCAACTTCTTGGTTTTTTTATCAAGACTTTGTGGATGAGCATCATACCGTACGAAACATATTTTTATTTTCTTCTTTACATACTTTCTCTCTCTCTCTCTCTCTCTCTCTCTCTCTCTCTCTC
>JXCR01070749.1:25000-32759 GCA_002079205.1 Phalaenopsis hybrid cultivar | reverse complement strand
TCTCTCTCTCTCTCTCTCTCTCTCTCTCTCTCTCTCTCTCTCTCTCTCTCTCTCTCTCTCTGTGGATCTAAGAGAAAACAATATAATTCGATAAACCTTTCTAGAGCCATTTTTCCCTCTTGCTAGTGTTCTAACTCACTAGTTTTATTGAAAAATATTCTCCTAAGCTTCAAATTCATCTCTTTTTTGCTCATCTTTTATCTAAATGTGTTATTGAGTTGTATGCTCTCATAGATAATATGGGACCTTACGACCTAAAAGAATTTGACATGGTTACTTTTAAACCCTGCTCATTGTTTAACCGCCATAATCCATTTTAAACAATTTATTTTGTGGTAATCTTGTCTTGAATAGTATCCTTCCCAAGTCAAAGTAGGCAGATTTACATACATGTCACTTAACTTCTACGTTTTTATATATCTAAGACCTAAACTCTAATTTTATATGTGTGAAGATTCAATTAATTGAACATCTTTATTTTATGAGGAACTAAAAATAATTGCTCTTTCTATGAATGATAAATTAGTTGTTGATGGGTCCTTGTCTCCAACTTAGGCAGAAATGTAACTATATTTTGCTAATCCTTTTTCATGGCTTCTCACATGATTAAAGGGTTTAGTTATATAGAAGCTCAGTTACCAATTCCTAAAAAAATATACTTAAGAATTAACATCAAGTATTTTATTATAATTAAATGACATAAATTAAAAGAATTTAATTTGTTGATGAATTGAAAAAATAATAAGCTAATTACTTTCAAATATATTAAACTATTTGCACATAATGTTCAATATAAATATCATAAATGAATATTCAAATTAAAAGTGAGTGACAATTTCATGTCCCACTTATCTGGAGAACTTTGTTAATTTTTTAAGTCAATCCAAATTATTTTTCTTGCTATATATATATAAAAAAATGAAAAAAAAAAAAAATTCCATCCTCATAAAATTCAATTAGATAAACTTCAAAACAATTCATTTTAAATAAATATAAATAACACATTATTATTTATAAATATATTTCATTAATTTTAAAATAAACAAAAAAAAATAGAAGTTAACTTTAACATTTATAAATATATCCAACTGATCTCCATTAAAAAACTAATGTGTCTAAACGCTATGACTAAGGGTCCGTTTGGGGCAGCTTATAAGTGCGGGCGGTGTTTTCAAAACGTCGTCGTACTGTTTGGTTTGTGTGTTTCATCAGCTTATCTGAAACTGCATTTGGGTTTTTATACTAAACGCAAGTCGCGGGTCAACCCCTGCAGCCNACTAAACGCAGATCGCGGGTCGACCCCTGCAGCCGGCCCGCGGGCCGCGTTTCAGGATAAGCAGCTTATCCTGAAACGCACAAGCTACCCAAAACGGACCCTAAGCCTTTCTAAAATTCACTTGATAATATCATTCTGAATATCTTTGTCAAATTACACTTCATCTTTGAGTTGTTATGTATGTTCGCACGTACACACACACACACTAACTTCCATATTTACCCACAATACTCAAATCTTTAATATCATATATAAAAATTAGCAATGTTATCATTTTTTAAAGTGAAAAAAACATTTTTATGCTTAGGCTTAAAACTTCAAAATGCTATGTAAATATGAATGTTTAGGTGTGAGATATGTAAATACATAAGAATTTGTGCTAGGTATGTAAATTTCACTCTTTATTTTCATAATTCATTGGAAAATATTACTAATAGTTCAGTATGTTTACATATGGATTGAGATGAGACATGAAGTGGTTTTTTTAGTGGGTGTTATATTAGGAAATATTGTAGCTATACAGATGGCATCAAGCATTAATTATAGGCATGTCTCAACCTCTATAGCAATTATAGTTAAAAAATGTGAGTGGGTTTCATCCTTGAGACATGATTTTTTAACTTAAATGGCATTGCAGCCGTAAAGATGTGCATATTCATTAAAAGAAGATTTTACATTTCGAAAATAAATCTAATGAGCATTACAAATCAATTATTTCTTAATTTGAATCTTCTTTTTTGAGTGAGTTTCTATCATTCACCTTCGGTACCCCTTCGGTGCCTTCTATGACACATGCCATCAATGTTGGCAGGCCATCCAATAAGAATACTCCTATTACTTGTGCACAAAGGAAAAGCAAAAATAAGAGATACATGAACGCATCAATTAGGGTTGTTTGGCTTGAAGCTTGTGAATCGCTCAAAAATTGATTCGAATTTTAGCTCGGATCGAAATAAATGAGCCAATCTACGAGACAAAATTTTGGATTGAATTTTTTTTTAGCCAACCCCAACTCAACTCGAAATCAAATCGTTGACAATATATGATTGCTAATTCAGTGAATTTTGCTCGAAGTTTGTTAATCGCTCGGAAATTGATTCGAATTTTGGCTTGAATCAAGATTGGATCGAAACAAATGAGCTGAGCTACAAGCCAAAATTTTATATCGAACTTTTTTCAAGTTAATTTTGAGCCGACCCCAGCTAGGGTTGTCAAAAAAGCTTGTTGTTTGCGAACAGCTCGTGTTCAACTCGTTCGTTAAGTATATGAGCCGAACACGAACAGCTTTTTATTCACACGTGTTCGGCTCGTTTTAGCTCGAAATAAAAAAATTATATAATTTTTTATATAACAATATATTATATATATTATTTATACAATAATATGTTATATATATTTATGTTTAAGTTTAAAACATAACACCTCATGTGGCAATGTGATTATTGTTTTTTTTTTTTGTATATATTTGATCAAGGTTCGAATCTCGCACTTTACATCTATTTTTCTCAATTTAAGTTTAACAAGCCAATTTCGAGCCGAACACGAACACGAATATTTAAATCGAGCCGAACACGAACACACTGTTCACGAGCCAATTTCGAACGAGCCGAACACGAGCTCGCTCAAACTCGGCTCGTTTACAGCCCTAATCCAGCTCGGCTCAAAATAGGATCATTAACAGCTATAGCACCACTAAAATAATGGATTCTAATTAAAATTCTAGCCATTAGTTTGTTACCCAGACGCCTCAACTTCATCAATAAAATTTAAATAAAAAAAAAAGGATTTCATAGTGATGCTTATACTACTCATTCCTAATTATAACAGTTATTAAATCCAAAAGAACTGAGTGGCACATCTAGTTTCAAAGGTCCAGGCAAAAGTCCAGAATTACAATTAAAGATATTGGAAATGGTAATTGTAATAAATACATCTTAAAATCAGATTCACACGAAGCAGCACACATCAAAATTTGCAGAAGATGGAATTTTAAATCCTAAGAACATGTAAAGGACAGATACCCGCTAAGGATTCATGCCACAACCACCACACGCCCAGCAACTTGATCGAGGTCGCGGCGGCCCTGCGATGTAATTCTTCTTCCCCTAGCAGACGAAAATATTTGATAAAACAGCATATACCAATTCAATTATGCGACTTATCTTGCACTAAAAAATAAATACAGCAAAATTCAACTGTAGCAAACTTCTTGTCCAGCCATAATAGTATGTAAGAAACAGAGAAAGCAGGCAATTCGGTTTATTATCTTCCTATGATGACTAGGTCAGGTGTACATGCTTATTAGCAGCAGCAATAACAACAATAAAGCCTTAATCCCACTACGTGGGGTCAGCTACATGAATCATTTTTGTCTATTGCGTCCTATTTAGTGTCATATTTTCATTTAGTTCTAATAAATTAAGGTCATTTTTTATACAATAAGCCCAAGTCTTCTAGATTTAGCCTACCTTTCTTAACATAAGTCGAATCTAAAACATCTGGGATCATCAGATGGTCGACGTTTAATGTGACCAAACCATCTAAGACGACTTTCTCTAATTTTATCCGTATCATCCTACCTCTGCCTTTCTTAACACAAGTCGAATCTAAAACATCTACTCTCCTAATCAGATCATCAGATGGTCGACGTTTAATGTGACCAAACCATCTAAGACGACTTTCTCTAATTTTGTCCGTCACTGGGGCTACACTAAACCTATCACGCATATAATCATTTCACATTTTGTCTCTAAGCATAAAGCCACTTATCTGCCTAATCATTCTCATCTCGGCAACACTTAACTTAATATTATGCTTCTTTTTAAAGGANATCGTCAGATGGTCGACGTTTAATGTGACCAAACCATCTAAGACGACTTTCTCTAATTTTGTCTGTCACTGGGGCTACACTAACCCTATCATGGATATAATCATTTCACATTTTGTCTCTAAGCATAAAGCCACTTATCTGCCTAATCATTCTGATCTCGGCAACACTTAACTTAATATTATGCTTCTCTTTTAAAGGTCAACATTCAGCGCCATAGAGCAGGTCTCACCACCCTCTTATAAATTTTCCTTTCAGTCTAAGCTGATTAGCAAAATAAAAAAATATATATATTTAAGTTCTATGTAATTACTGATAAGATGAAAGATTACGCGAAAGTTTAGAGCAGCATAAGAATCAGAAACCCTTTATGAAAAAAAAAAAAANTATATTTAAGTTCTATGTAATTACTGATAAGATGAAAGATTACGCGAAAGTTTAGAGCAGCATAAGAATCAGCAACCCTTTATGAAAAAAAAAAGAAAAAGNAATGTGTTATTGAGTTGTATGCTCTCATAGATAATATGGGACCTTACGACCTAAAAGAATTTGACATGGTTAGTTTTAAACCCTGCTCATTGTTTAACCACCATAATCCATTTTAAACAATTTATTTTGTGGTACTCTAGTCTTGAATAGTATCCTTCCCAAGTCAAAGTAGGCAGATTTACATACATGTCACTTAATTTCTACGTTTTTACATATCTAAGACCTAAACTCTAATTTTATATGCGCGAAGATTCAATTAATTGAACATCTTTATTTTATGAGGAACTAAAAATAATTGTTCTTTCTATGAATGATAACTTAGTTGTTGATGGGTCCTTGTCTCCAACTTAGGCAGAAATGTAACTATATTTTGCTAAACCTTTTTCATGGCTTCTCACACGATTAAAGGGTTTAGTTATATAGAAGCTCAGTTACCAATTCATAAAAAAATATACTTAATAATTTACATCAAGTATTTTATTATAACTAAATGACATTAATTAAAAGAACTTAATTTGTTGATGAATTGAAAATTAATCAACTAATTGCTTTCAAATATATTAAACTATTTGCACATAACGTGCAATATAAATATCATAAATGAATATTCAAATTAAAAGTGAGTGACAATTTCATGCCCCACTTATTTATCTGGAGAACTTTGTTAATTTTTTAAGTCATTCCAAATTATTTTTCTTGCTATATATATAAAAAAAATGAAAAAAAAAAATCATTCCATCCTCATAAAATTCAATTAGATAAATTTCAAAACTATTCATTTTAAATAAATATAATTAACACTTTTTTATTTATAAATATATTACATTAATTTTAAAATAAACAAAAAAAAAAGGGAAAGTTGCTGCAAATCAAAACTTTAATTGTGGGTAAATATGGAAGTTATTGTTATCATTTTTTAAAGTGAAATAAACATTTGTATGCATAGGCTTAAAGCTCCGAAATGCTACGTAAATATGAAAGTTTAGGTACGAGAAATGTAAATACATAAGAATTTGTGCTAGGTATGTAAATTTCACTATTTATTTTCATAATTCCATAGAAAATATTATTAATACTTCGGGATGTTTACATTTGGATTGAGATGAGACATGAAGAGGTTTTTCAGTGGGTGCTATCCATGAAACTTTAAATGGCATTGCAGGTGTAAATATGTATATTCATTAAAAGAAGATTTTACATTTCGAAAATAAATCTAATGAGCATTATAAATCAATTATTTCTTAATTTGAATCTTCTTTTAACACATAATGTCTAAATTCCTCTCGTTTGAGCGAATTTCTATCATTCACCTTTGGTACACCTTCGGTGCCTTCTATGACACACTCCATCATGTTGGCAGGCCATCCAATAAGAAGACTCCTATTACTAATGCACAGAGGAAAAGCAAAATTAAGAGAGACATGAACGCATCACTTAGGGCTGATTGGCTTGAAGCTCGTGAATCGCTCAAAAATTGATTCGAATTTTAGCTCGGATCGAAATAAATGAGCCAATCTACGAGATAAAATTTTGGATCGATTTTTTTTTTTAGCCAACTCCAGCTCAACTTGAAATCAAATCGTTGACAATATATGACTACTAATTAAGTGAATTTTGCTCGAAGTTTGTTAATTGCTCGGAAATTGATTCAAATTTTGGNGAGCGAGCTCTTTGAATCTTCCAGTCTTAACAATATCAGTCCAGTGAGGAAGTTCAATCTACAAATAATCAGTAGCACAAGCGAGCAATATTATACTGATATATGGGTGAATAATTTTACATTAGCTATGTAAATTTTAAAAAAAAAACAACAAGAAGAAGCAATAAAAACTAGCTGCATCCATCAAAACTAACCAGAAAAAAGATGGCAAAATTGAANCGAGCTCTTTGAATCTTCCAGTCTTAACAATATCAGTCCAGTGAGGAAGTTCAATCTACAAATAATCAGGAGCACAAGCGAGCAATATTATACTGATATATGGGTGAATAATTTAACATTAGCTATGTATTAAAAAAAAAAAAAAAGGAACAACAACAACAAGCAATAAAAACTAGCTGCATCCATCAAAACTAACCAGAAAAAAAGATGGCAAAATTGAAAAAAAAAATTATGCAGCGCATAGAGCACAAAACATGGATTTATACATGCATTCCTTAATAAAAGCTGGGATAATTACATATATAGCTCCCGAAATATTGCTATCAACAAATCCAGTGCCAAGTGATATTCTTGAACTACCGAGCCAATGCATTTACACGTGCCACAATCAAACCATTGGCAATTTAATAAAAATGAAAAATATGGATTTAAGTTTTATCATGAATTTTGACATTTGAGTGAGAATTTCAAAAATGAATGAAAGGGGGGGCTAGATTTGTAAATAGCAATTTCCGAGGCTATGTAAAATTTTACATAAGGACATGCATAAGTTTAGATAGATATATCAGCAAACATTCATCTGTTCTCACACATTACGATGCATAAGCCCCCATGCATGTAAGCATGAATCAGTGAAAACGCAGGTGTACGTCCCATTTAATCAAATATAATGTTAAANGGGGGGGGTTTAGATTTGTAAATAGCAATTGCCGGTGCTATGTATGTAAAATTTTACATAAGGACATGCATAAGTTTAGATAGATATATCAGCAAACATTTATCTGTTCTCACACATTACGATGCATAAGCCCCCATGCATGTAGGCATAAATCAGTGAAAACGCAGGTGTCCGTCCCATTTAATCAAATCTAATGTTAAATCCACAAGCAAATAATATAAAAAAGTGACCCAATTTTCACACCATTCCCCAAATAAGAAGCAGCGGTCTCATACTGAAGCAACAAGAAAAATAAGGTGAGAACGCTACATTACACAGCTATGTAAGATGCTTGCATAGACACACGTGCATGAACATGCAAAACCAGACAGACAGGAGTGAGCAAAAGAATAAACAGTTCGTGAACAAATGCATCAAAGCCACATTGACATCACCTAAACTCAAAAACAGCACGCATACGGGAAGCAAAGACAAGCATACAGTACAGATACAAATACACAAAATTCATCCAGACATATAGAAGTTTTAAATACAGCANAAATAAGGTGAGAACGCTACATTACACAGCTATGTAAGATGCTTGCATAGACACACGTGCATGTACATGCA
>JXCR01070749.1:0-20000 GCA_002079205.1 Phalaenopsis hybrid cultivar | reverse complement strand
CGATAAAAGAGCAGTAGAATAGAGTACGATTAGATGTTACAAGATATCTTCATGAAATTGAAATTCCACACAATGTGGAAGGAACAATAAAGTTGATTCATAAGTGCAGAAGATAAGAATTAGAGTAAATGTTATGAAATTATCAAATGGTTAATTGGACATCAGACAAAAAAAAAACATTATCAACTTTCTTGTTAACAATCCATAGGTGACTTGGTTTAAAAATCTATTGATGCATCAACATTTGTTAAAGATGCATCTCTGGTATTTAAAATGCTTGAAGTAATTGTTGAAGAGGTAAAGGAGAGCATAGTTGCTCAAGCGATCATGAATAATGCAAGCATATATGGAGCTATAGACAGGATGTTAATGGAGGAAAAGAGTGACATTTTTAATGTACTTCAAGTGTTGGTCATATCATCATTCGATGCTTGAAAAGTTAGAACACCACAATATATATATGTTGTGCTATAAAAACAAAATAATGAACCAATTTATTTGCAATCATTCTAGAGAATTAAANCTATAGACAGGATGTTAATGGAGGAAAAGAGGGACATCTTTAATGTACTTCAAGTGTTGGCCATATCATCATTCGATGCTTGAGAAGTTAAAACACCACAACATATATATGTTGTGCTATAAAAACAAAATAATGAACCAATTTATTTACAATCATTCTAGAGAATTAAACTTGATGAGAAAGTATACAAGTAAGAAATTAAGCAAACAGTCATAATAAAAGTTAAATTTGAAGATTAAAAAATGCCTTGAAAGCTAATATAAAAGAAAATAACATTGTAAACATTGGAAGGGTTACTAACTTGAGACTAAATTCTTCTTTAAAATCATTCAAAAGAAAGAAGAACAGTGAAATTAAACCATAAAAAAGTCAAAAGATAATTTAATTATAATGAATTATTTATTTTTGTTATTCATTTAACATTTTATTTTAAATCATCTTGAATTCTAAGTTGATTGATATAGAGAATTAAGAAACAATACAATGATTAATAAGATTTAGAATATAATAATGAGATTATATCATAAAATGATTGAATTGTTACATTTGATAATTCTTTAAAAACATTACAATGAAAAAGAGGTCATCATGGATCATAATCTTTATGAAACATTTTAAGCGCTTATCATAAATCTTTATTTAAATCACTTCAGGTTAGCATTGAAAATTAAATTTTACATTTTTTTCTTGTTAAATGATTTTCAGATATATGATGTTGAACTAAATTAATTTGATACCGGTTTAGGGCATATTTGAAATTTATTTTCTAAGCACTTTTTCTTTTAGTTCAAACCTTTCATCTCGAGGCTAATCCAGACCACCCTTAAGCCAAATGCTTCAATTCTCAATTTCAACCATAATCCAAGATACTTAATATGATTCAATTAAGTATCAATTTGTTTTCTAAAAATATTATTTGATAATAGTTAATATCACGCCCAATAAAATTTTNAATTAAATTTTACATTTTTTTCTTGTTAAATGATTTTCAGATATATGATGTTGAACTAAATTAATTTGATACTGGTTTAGGGCATATTTGAAATTTATTTTCAGCACTTTTTCTTTTAATTCAAACCTTTCATCTCGAGGCTAATCTAGACCACTCTTAAGCCAAATGCTTCAATTCTCAATTTCAACCAAAATCCAAGATACTTAAATATGATTCAATTAAGTATCAATTTGTTTTCTAAAAATATTATTTGATAATAGTTAATATCACGCCCAATAAAATTTTATCACATAATCATTGTTTAACTAATTATAAGCCATCTATATTCTAAATATTTAGTCTTTATTTTTCACTTATTTTAGTAACTATCTCACTAATTAAATATATGTTGTTTATAGAAAGCATGCACCAAAATATCTCATTTTGAAAATATTTTTTAAGTATCTCTATAACTAATACCAAAAAGATATGACTGCAATGCTAATCATTAATGGAATCCTACTATAATTGAAAATTTTAGTCAAGTACAATTATTTCAACTTTTACCTAGTGCTCCATTGCACATTATCTTTAATAACTTCAGCATTTTGTTGGCACAACTTTCTATTTTATGCATGCCAAATAAATTGTGAGTCGCCTGAAAAATATCTTCCCAAGATCAATAAAATCTGTTAGAAGCTATTAGTATTGATTTATTTCCTTTCCAATTACTTCCTAATTTATGTATTTCCTTTTATCTCCAAGTGGTTATTAGGAAATGAATTGATTCCTAGTGATATGAGTGTTATATCTTCCCTATTTTATAATTTATGTAAACTTTATTTATATCCCCTTTTCATATCAATGAAATTATCCTAATCAATTCTCCAAACATATAAAATCAAATAATTTTTTTTTTATTTACTCTCTATATTATTTTCAATAATTATCTAACACAAAAATACTTTCATAATAAATCTTTCTGTCATAAACCCATTTTGATTTTATAAAACTGATGCTATTTTTAAGCACAAATTCCATTACTAATGCATCACTTGATTCTTATATCATTAACATATTCTTGAATATGTCATTCCTAAATAAACATAGATAATCAAATGATTTTTTAAATATTTGCATGCACTTAGGGTGTGTCTGCTTAAGCAAAAAGCATCCCAATAGTCTGAACAAATGTTCAAGCATAAGTACAACCAAGAACCCATCAAGGAGTTAATAAAGAGAAATAATCAAATTTATATTTTTTATTATTTAAATTTCAAATTTAATATCTAAAAGTTTTGGATTTTCAAATTTAGAGACAATTATTTCGCTACCCATTAAAAAAAATGAAAGATAAAAACAATAGAAATGGTTGGCACCAACATCCATTAATGGTCGCCTCTTTTCTCCTCCAATATTTCTCTTGTTCTCCAAATTATACTCAATATAATCCCAATAGATAGGGTNCATATAAAATCAAATAATTTTTTTTTATTTACTCTCTATATTATTTTCAATAATTATCTAACACAAAAACACTTTCATAATAAATCTTTCTATCATAAACCCATTTTGATTTTATAAAACTGATGCTATTTTTAAGCACAAATTCCATTACTAATGCATCACTTGATTCTTATATCATTAACATATTCTTGAATATGTCATTTCTAAATAAACATAGATAATCAAATGATTTTCCAAATATTTGCATGCACTTAGGGTCTGTCTGCTTAAGCAAAAAGCATCCCAATAGTCTGAAAAAGTGTCCAAGCATAAGTACAACCAAGAACCCATCAAGGAGCTAATAAAGATAAATAATCAAAATTTATATTTTTATTATTTAAATTTCAAAGTTAATATCTAAAAGTTTTGGATTTTCAAATTTAGAGACAATTATTTAGCTACCCATTTAAAAGAATGAAAGATAAAAACAATAGAAATGGTTGGCACCATCATCCATTAATGGTCCCCACTTTTTTCCTCCAATATTTCTCTTGTTCTCCAAATTATAATCATATAATCCCAATAGATAGGGCTATTTGAATTGAAGTTTCAATTAATGACTTCATGCGTATGCCATTACTTGGGAAAGAAAGAATATTTATCATTTTATTTTCCTTTAAGTTGTTTATTATTTCTCCATAACACCTGTTCTATGATGTTCACAACTCTTTCTCCACTTCATAAGTATCTTTTAAGATCAACAACCCACAACCAAAAAATATAAACATTCTAAGTAACTCTTCATAGCTATTGACTAAGCTAGAAAATACTACGACCTAATCTTTTTATACTCCTTAACATCCTTGTAAACTCATCCAAATCAAATCATCTATTTCAGATCATAAGTATACATCCTAAGCTAACCATCCAAAAGCATTCACAAATTTTCAACCACTGTTAAGCCATTGTCCTAAAAAATCTTCAAAATCTAACTAATCTTAGTATTCCAGCTATCATACCATACTAAACCCCTTAATATTCCACCAAAAGTTCCAAATCTCATTTCTAGATACTAAACTAAAATTCATGGCCTTTTATAATCTATAATTTCACTAAAAAACCACCCGCTACTGTCATATTTGATTTCAAAGTCAAAACTCACATTTTTGCAATGTAAAAACAGGATTTTTTTGGTAATTCTTCCCCTTAGGTTGTGACTGGTGGCTCAATCATTGAAATCGTGTTTATAATCAATTTCAGCACCATAATTTTGTAATAGATTTTAGTGAGGATTTATTAGCATTTATGTGAAGAGAAATTTGGTAATTCATTTTCATTTTAGATAACTGTAATGGGTTTTGANTTCTCCATAACACCTGTTCTATGATGTTCACAACTCTTTCTCCACTTCATAAGTATCTTTTAAGATCAACAAACCCACAACCAAAAAATATAAACATTCTAAGTAACTCTTCATAGCTATTGACAAAGCTAGAAAATACTCCGAGCTAATCTTTTTATACTCCTTAACATCCTTGTAAATCCAAATCAAATCATCTATTTCAGATCATAAGTATACATCCTAAGCTAACCATCCAAAAGCATTCACAAATTTTCAACCACTGTTAAGCCATTGTCCTAAAAAATCTTCAAAATCTAACTAATCTTAGTATTCCAGCTATCATACCAAACTAAACCCCTTAATATTCCACCAAAAATTCCAAATCTCATCTCTAGATACTAAACTAAAATTCATGGCCTTTTATAATCTATAATTTCACTAAAAGACCACCCGCTACTGTCATATTTGATATCAAAGTCAAAACTCACATTTTTGCAATGTAAAAACAGGATTTTTTTTTTGGTATTTCTTCCCCTTAGGATGTGACTGGTGACTCAATCATTGAAATCGTGTTTATAATCAATTTCAGCACCATAATTTTGTAATAGATTTTATTGAGGATTTATTAGCATTCATGTGAAGAGAAATTTGGTAATTCATTTTCATTTTAGATAACTGTAATGGGGTTTTGGATTTGCAGCTTATGTGTTTTCATTAATATTTTCCCATATCCATTATTAAGTTTCTTATTCCACAATAACCTATAATTTTTATTTTATTTCGAATCAATCATTTAATTTAAGCTAATCTTTGATTTGGTGACCTAGGTTACCACTTTTAAATGGTTATTAGATTAATTTTTTTATTTAGGAAAGAAAAGTAATTATAAAGATTACATTGCAAATTTATTTGATTTTATAAGTTTGCAATTTAGTATTTTTCATATTTTTATTCTACTCATGTTGCATGCTTATTTTCTATTTCGCTTGTCAATCATTTAATTTTATAAAGTAGAATTTCTTATAAATAAGAGAATAGATGCAGAAAAAAATAAGAATATTGATATAAACAAGTATTTATTTTTTATGAAGAAANTTTATTCTACTCATGTTGCATGCTTATTTTCTATTTCGCTTGTCAATCATTTAATTTTATAAAGTAGAATTTTTTATAAATAAGAGAATAGATGCAGAAAAAAATAAGATTATTGATATAAACAAATATTTATTTTTTATGAAGAAGAATATAGTGGTGTAAAAATATAATTAAGATTTATAAAATCCAATCAAAAAAGTATAAGTGAAATCTCAAGTAAAATAAATAGATCCAGCAAAAGAGGCCCAAATAAAATTCTAAGAAAAGGCCCAACCTTGAGCCCTATCAAGGCTCAATCATAGGACCAAATTAATAAGGAATATTTGAAGTTTAGACTTTATTATTTAAATTTAGTATTTAAAAGCTTTAAAATTTTAAATTTGGTAGCATATATTGGCAAACCATTTAATAAAAAATGAAAGAAAAAATTATGAAGATAGTTAGCACTAAATTAATGACTGCCTACGTTTCTCTCCAAAATTCCCTTCTTTTTTAAATTATGTTAAATATATAGGGTTATTACGTAATGAAGTTTCAATTATCAAATGAAATATTTTAAAGTGAAAATTTGTTCTTTTTTGTTTTGTGCTTGGTAGCTTCAAGTGTACATTTTCCTAGGTGAGGATAGACATTTAACATTTTTTTCATTAAGGAATTTACTATCCCTACATAATACCTGCTCTACAGCCTTTATCACTCTTCCAACACTTTATAAGTATCTATAAGCTCAACAAACCAGTAACAAAAGTCTTACAATCATTCCAATTAACTCTTCATAGTTTTTCGCTAAGATAGAAAACTCTAGCACCTAATCTTATCCTATATTTTTCGAAACCCTTACAAATCCATTTATATCAAACAATGAAAATCATAAATACGCAACTTAAGTTAACCATCCAAACATTTTTAGCCTTTTAACCAACCTCTCCTAGAAAGATCTTCCAAATTAACACAAACAAGTTTTAGTATTTTAAAATCCTTAACATTCAACCAAAATTAAATAGCAAACTAAATACTCGTGGCAATTTCTATTCCATAATCTCACAGAAGATCACCAACCACCATCAGTCATCCAAACATTATTTAAATTTATAGTCTTTAAGGGAGTTGCTCCTCTAGTCCAAATGAAGCCTGAGAATCAACTAATTGTAGCTCAAAATACACAAATTGAGGTAACCCCAAATTACCCTTACCAAAATTAAATAGCAAACTAAATATTCAAGGCAATTTCTATTCCATAATCTCACAGAAGATCACCAACCACCATCAGTCATCCAAACATTATTTAAATTTATAGTATCTAAGGGAGTTGCTCCTCTAGTCCAAACGAAACCTGAGAATCAACTAATTGCAGCTCAAACTACACAAATTGAGGTAACCCCAAATTACCCTTAGTTTGCATACATCTTCATATATTGCGAAACAAAATTAAAAATTAGGTCAATCCAACTATAAAAATTTATTTAGGTCCTCTAGATCCATCTCACATAAAAGATACAAAAACTTCACACTGGATTGCTTGAATCAAAGCCAAAACTATGGACAGTCTCCATCTTGAGCTACAGGTAAGAGACGGCACAATTGCCATCCATTCTACTTAAACGGAATGAACAGCAGAAATTGCATCATATTCTATACGGTTCAAATGACCTTTGAAACAATAGGGTTAGTCTAGATTGCCTGTTATTTGAATGAACAACTAGAATTTAACCCATGTTTTACCCTTTACAACACGGTTGTAAAATCTCCACCAAATGTGCCAATGTAAAACACATGCCACATTAACCTATGTTAAATTAATAAAAAATTAGAATTTTAAATAAATAAAAAAATGTACTTTACTTTAAAAATTCATAGAAAACTCAAATTAAATTAAAAAAAATAAAAAACCCTCCATGAAATTAGTGAATATAAAATGATTAAGAATTCAAGAAAGCCCTAATTTATTTAAAATAGAATTAAACTAACTAAAGAAATGGCGAAATCCGAATTAAATAAAATTAAATGGTAAAAACCAACTCAGTCAAGCTTAAATTTATATAGATGCTCTTTAACGGTTATCTCCTAGGAATTATTTCATTGAAATTTGAAAAAAATAATTAAATTAAATAAAATTTACATAAAATTCAATAAAATTTGATAAAATATGGATAAATGAATACTAAAACTAAAATTTTTAGTTACAATTTAAAACACTTCACGAACCTTTTAAGTCGATGAAAACCTAAATAAAAACTAAATAAGTCACTTAACCCCATTAAGTAAATATAAAATACATAATGAAAAGAAATAGAAATAATCCCTAAATTTTATAAAAAAAAATTGTAAAAATTGCAGTGAGTACTTTTGGGCTTAAAAGAGTCTATGGATAAAACTTTTTTTGTTATCTGTATTTATTTGGTCCAAAAATTACAAAACCATATCTTAGGTTTAATTAATTTCATTAATTATCCAAGATCATCTTTAAACTATAAAACAAATTTTCACTAGAAAACACTAGAATTATAGAAAAATAAATTAGAAACAAGAAATTAACTATTTAAATTTCTAGAATTAAACAATTCAAATAAATCTTTAAAAATATAAAAAACATCAATTGACCTCTGNTACACATTAAAATTCCATCATGTGTTTCATATTAACATTGTATACTATTAAAAACATTATATTAAAAAACAACACGTTTGTTAAATTCATTTCATAGAAAATGTAATCGGGATACTTGACTCCAATAGCTAAATTGAAAGTCTCATTTCTTTCTTTAGTAAATAACAGTCATAGATATCTTCAAGATTTCTGGTTTAATTTTCCCACACTTATCACTTTCTAAATTCATATCCTAAAAAAATAATTTCTTTTGAATGTTTGTTTCATACTCCTAAGAATACATGCATAACTAATTCTCTATGTTAAATGGTAAAACCCTCCCAAAATTACTTTATAATCATTTTAAGAAAACTTTTATTTCCTTAAAGTGCATAATGTTCTATTTGTAATAGGATATTTACCGTTTTGCAAATTACTAAAAGTTCACTTAAGTTATGTATTTATGTTGAAAGATTGTAGGCTAATGCAGTATCAAAAGTATATCATCTCCCATTATATTTCTCTATCTTAACACATTACTACCATAAATATTCTCATAATGCATCTTATTTAACCTTTATGCCAATTTAAATCACCTCCGATAAATATCCTTTCTTTTTCAACTATACAAAGTAGTTGCTCATCCATCTCTTCCACAAAATATCTTCTAATCCAGTATGAGAAGCTAAGCACTAACCACAATTATCGTATCCTCACCAATAATTATCTGCATGAAGGATAAATTATATTTTTGATGTATGATATTCTTGTTAAATGGTATTCTTGTTAAACATTGCAATTAAGCAATCATAAATAACACTTTGCAAAAGTGCGTGCATCCTACTATCTTACCAAAACTTTTAATATAAACATGTAGCATAAAGAAAAAAATAAGAATAAAATAACATGGAGATAATTTCAGATCTGCAAAAAATGAAGCTAGTAACCAAAATATACAAGAACTATTTCTAGCATACACACATTCAAAGCAATTTTTATGCATGACCCTCATCCACCCAATCAAATGGAAGCAAAAAACTAGTACATTCATCCCTGAAAATCAGCAGCTGCCACAAAAAAAAGGAAGGCAGGTGAGCTAAATTTATAATTACAATAAGGACATTTGTGGCTGAACCTCCTTAAAGTCTACTATTCAAACCAGAATAAATTTCTAAGCAATAGCTAGACAAGCACTGTAACTATAAGTTATCTCTCAATGCTTAAACATTTATTGCAAGTTATAGACAGTGGCAAGCTGAAAGCTTAATGCTACCAAGTCACATGTTGCTAGCAATTCAAAAACAAGGAGAACTAGAAAAAAAAAAATGTTGATAGTTTGTTGTAGAGGATCCTTCAATCAACTTATCCATAAATTCTTCGGCTTAAGTACATTTGAACCTCCACTTATTCTAACATAAGATTCATTCTAGTCATGGACAGATCACCCAAGTTCAAGTTCATACATAATGATTATAGCCCTACAAGCTACTTGCATTTGTTTCCAGTAGTGGTGAAGCTACATGATATAAAAAGGGATCAAAATCCAAAAGAGAAGGCAAAAATTGAAACTTTATTCCATAATTTTTCCAAATATGGAAAAGTATGTTCGGATTGAACTTGGTCTTTCGCAATTAGGGTGCTTGCAGAATCGAACAATTAATAAAATACACATTCTCAGTTCAAGACTCTTTAGTTTACAGATAAATCTTACATCAAAATGAATTAGTGTATCTGATTAAACAAAAAAAAAATCAAGAGGCACGCAAAAGAAATATCCATACATACAAATTATAGAACGATAAATAAAATAGATCACAATTGATAAAGAAAAGAGCCCAATCAAAAGCTCCACCTAACCCCAAACAGCTATAAACTAAAAAACAAAATCAACGCGAAAAGTAAGGGAAGAAATGCAAAACATACAAAAATATGCATTCATTAAATAAAACAAGCCTAGACCTAACTATATGTATGCATAGCTTCGAAAATTTCTTATAAAAACAATATATAAATAATAACCAAGCTCATTAGTTTAATGAGACAAGCTGAAGAGCACATAAAAAACATGGCATTTAACTGTATCAACGCTCAATAGCAGAGTTAAAAGTAATATTATTAGTTTCCCTAAAACTTTTAAAACAAAATCACCAAAATCTAGAAGCAGAATTATCTTCTATAGCATCAAATCAACAAATCTTTCGAATAACTAAGAAAATAATTCAAAAATCTATTAAACCAGCAAAGTTTCTCGCATAAGACCAAAATTCACCAAGCAAAGGTAATACTTGTAGAAGAAAACAAAGCTATTCTTCTAAAGACGGAACACTTCTAATGGAGAAAAGTTTTCAAGTAACATTCATAACTAGTGTTTCGATTGTAGAATCAAAGAAATTACTCAGATTTATGTTCTCTGCTCTAAGATTCCGTGAATAATTTATAAGTATATCTCGCATAAAAATGAATTATCACATTTCATCAAACAAAAACCCTGAGAAAAACAAGAGGGACGAACATACAGACAATCATGAGCAACTAATCTATTGGGACACAATAACTATTGAAATCAAAGCAAAACTTCAACCATCCCAATCAATTACAAAAGAAAAATAGGATGCTGACACAAATAAATGAAAAAAAAAATCTTAATTATTAAAGAAACTAGCTTGAACGAAAGAATATATGCATTCATACAACTCCGAAATTAGAATCAGCATTTTGAATTAAAAAAAAAAATTCGGAGAAAAAATTAACCTTGCCAGATCGTTTCAAATGGGCTGAGTACGCCTTGACAAATTCGTGTGGCGACACATCCTTTACAGTTCGACCGACCTTCGCTGTCTCCATGCTCGATCTTCTCTTACCAACTATAGCCTCAAGTAGTTGTTGTATTTAAAGGAGGCTCGCCGAGCGCTCAGACAGGTAATAGGGTTTCTGCCGGAAGCGAGGAGAAAAATTTATATCGGTGCCGAAGCCGCGAGTTTATTGGTGGGTGTGCTGCACGAATAAACGTTAAAAAAATAAAAGAAATAATTATTTAATAAATATATTTTATTTTATTCTTAAATATAGTATAAATGAATATAGAATTACTTAAAATATTATTTACTTCATTAATAAGTTATAATATGATTATTTTTAGGATTACTATTATTAATGTTGAATCTTGAATTGTCTTTCAGATATACACACCTCAATAGTTTATTATTATTAATCTTATCATGCATTGTCTTTCAAAGATACACACCTCAATGGTTAGAGCCGGGTGAGAGAGAAAGATAGAGAGAAGAAAGCGTCTAAAAATTCTTAGTAGATAGATCGGGAAAAAAGTCCTCAGACAGGAGTTCTTTTATTAATCGTCAATCATTTTATTTATATGAGGTCTTTTGGTACAATTACATAAAGGACTGAACAATTATGGAAATCGCCCTCAACTACCAAAATGAGAGAGTGATTATAGAATCCATGTCTAAGTCAAAAGAAGCCCTTAATGCAATCAATATGTCGATTTAATATAATATTTGTATTACAATTTCAACTTGAATATGATGGTAATTAGTCGATCAGCATGTTTAGGTTTGGCCAACAAAGCGATGGGCGTCGTGATGATCATTTTTACCGAGGTATAAGTGATCGGTCGGTCAGCTGCGTTCGGGCAGTTTTTAGAGAGCTTCGATAGTTGGGACCATAGATAGGCCCGTCAACCGGCTTCGCTCGTGGTGGACTTGATTAGTTTGTTGATCTTACGAATGATCAACTCAAATCATGCCTTTTGAATTTAATGTCTCGATCGTTGAGCGTTCTTTGATGTTTGATTGCTTTGAGATTTGTGCCGACAATATTGATGCGTACATATTAGTTCCCCAAGTTTTCCTGCTCTTTTATAGTGAAAGCTACTATAAGGTTAGATGAATTATTAAACAATCAGTGACATCAAAATTAAGAATTGATTGAACAATTGGCTTCATTTAGGTTTCGTGCCTAGTGTGCTCGATAATTAAAGTCAAAAACATGTTGCATATTTTATCGTCAGTTTTTCCATATAGCTGAGGTACATCATGGTTGATGATACAAATCAGGTCCACGTGGATCCCAAAACTCTAGCAAAAGCGGGCTTCCGGGTCCCGACCCCTGTAAAGAGAAAGAAAAGTGTGAAGAGAGAAAAACGATCGAAGCCCGAACCTGTTCCAATATATGTAGTTGACTCGTTTGATTGCGCTAAGAAACGGTCATTGGAATAGTTTGCCGAGAAAGCAGAGGTGCATAGTCATAAAAGAGAGAAAATTTTATGAAGATTATTTCTTCAATGGATAGATTCATGGGTATTCTTTCTATTCCTTTTTCTTTTTTTATTTTAAAAAAGGTTGTTAGTTTGATCGTCGTATACTTTCTTTATTCAAATAAATCTCCCTCTTGAATCATATAAATGACTCGGAGAGGAAAGAAACCGAATAAGAAAGAACATATGACAATGATGACAAACAGGGTAAAAGAAAAATGTGGAGAGTCTACGCGCGATAAATCTCACAAGGATAAACTAATTATGTCCATCCAAACAAAGATGGGGCGAAGGCAACTTAGACCAATATCTGCAAAAAAATATCTATGCATACTACCCATAACCAGAGAGTCATATGCATGTACATGTTATGGGGTCAAAAGCACTCACAGAGGAATGTATTCCTACTAGTTAATTATATTTTGAGAAAAACCCAATAATACTCTCGATAAAATGGATTTCTCTTTGTATTATCATAGACTTTGGGTATAGGCTATCAAAGGTAGGTTATTTAGTGTGGGAAAGTCTTGACGCTTCAAAGCTCATGCTAAGCCATCGGACAAAGGGTGAGTTTCTCACATCTCGAATAGGTAGCGACTCATAGACATACAAACCCTACGGAATAACCTAAATCATCTTAACCGGGATATCTTAACATGCCAATGCACGTCTAGGTCATAAGGGCAGAGGACACATTATCGTATCCCAAATGGGCGACAGCTTATCAGCATCGGGCCATCAAGATGATATCGATGAAATCAAAGGAGCGACAGGGCTCAAAGTGGCTCAACAACAAAAAGTTAGAGTATCATCATACACAGCTACTAGAAGCCTAAGTCTAGCCGATCTTGAAGGTAGTCGACCCAACACGTCCAAAGATCCCCGATCAGCAATCTCTAAGTTCAAAGGAAAGAAATTTTGTCCTATGGCTATAAGCCGAAGCTCTAAGAGGTGGGACTTATACCAACTGAAATGACAAGGATGCATCAAGAAAGAAAGAGAGAGGGAGCTTCAGCTACAAAACTAGAAATCTTTCAAACAAAAGGAATTACACCCCTTCTGGGTTGAGGAGTCTTATAACACTCTAGGAGCATTAGACAATCACCTATATATAAAAAGATATACTATGTCAATTAGGTTGGAGAAGCACGGGGACATCTCATTGGGACATGCAAATATGAATGCACTTATCTAAAGCAGTCCTTAAGTATTGTGTAGGCCCTATTATGGCTGAGTATATTACCATGCAATGCAGCCTGTTTAAAATCTAGCCCAAAGGCCATGCAGAAAAATATAAGTCCAAGTTTTAAAGTCATGAATATTTTAATCCTAAAAATTCATTTATCTTATATATTTTTATTAGGATTTTATAGAAAGATTATGATTTTAAGACCAAATGAGTCTGTGTTGCATCGTAATTTCCAGACAAACCACATAAATAAATAAAGAGAATAACATGCAATAAGACAGAAAAACAAGTCAAATCAAATAAATAAGAAAGATCGGTACCGTTGGGTCAACAACATATCCCAAAAAAGAAAAAGATTGTTGAACTCCGCATATACATGTCCGATCCTAATTTTATACATGAATATGAAAAGCATAATTAAGATTCGGGACACAAGTATCTTTGTGTGGTTCCCAAGCTAAACGCTCGAAACCCATGCCCATATTTTATTTCTGCTACATAACTCTCATAGACTCTTAAAAGTATAGAGGAAAAGTGAAAAAGACTCAACCAGCATGAAAACAAATGTTAGCGGGAAAGCCAACACGCAACGAATAAGGAGCAGTGCCTTATAATTGGACGAGCTGAATAGCACCTGCAAGGCTTCCCCATAACGGTACTTGTGAGTGTGTGCATATAATTAGACACGACTCCGTGCAACAAAGCGCCCTAACACACTTTCATTCATATCGAGCATGTAAGCACACCAAAAACACAAAATGAATGATGTCTAGCTAGCACAACCAATACAGTAAAGAACAATAGTCAGGCATAAAAAAAGGCTATCTAGCACCCTAAATTCTAGCTCAAAACACCATCTAACTAAAAGTGTCCAACCTAGTACCTAATCGCGCAGGGTAATGTCTCCAGCTATCGTATGAATTTGATGGGGTCACCACGCCGGCCCCATCCTAAAAATCTAAGAGATCTAAAGCACGTCACGACGAGGGATGAAATTTTGAAAGAGGCAGCCTCACATATGGCCTAGCATATATAATTTTAAACGTAGATGGATATACTTATAATAGCAAGAAAAAATTATACTTTTAAAATAGTGGACCTACAATAAGGGTATGTGACGCACATGACGCATATGACGCATATTAGAACCCTTGGATCCTTTTTGATTTCAACAAACTTAGAGTCAAACTGACCGGCTTGATGAGAAGAACACAAATACCAAAATTGGTCCAATCCGAGTCAAATCAAGCCTAGATCCAGTTGTTAAACCATTTTTGGGAGCTTTCAATGCATAATTGAAAGGTCAAATGAATCACAAATCTAATGAAGTTATAAATAAATCTCTCGACAAAATAAATCAAACGAGCTTAAGATTACTCAATTTAGACATCATTAAATATGTTAAATGCTCATAGAACATCGTTCGATCAAGAGAATCTCCCCTAAGCCATATGATTTGAGTGGTTTAGATTCCTTACTTATTCAGAATCTGGACTCTATAAATAGAGTCTGCCCCCATCTTGAGAAGGGGACTATAACTTGAGCCAATGGAAGACCAAAGCCTGGAAAAGAGAGAGTTGAAGTCTAATATTCAGCACTGTTGATGCAACAAACACTTCCAACTCCAACCGCCAATCACCAACCACCAACCACCGCTTAAGGCCATCACAACGACCACCGATAGCCACCCGCTCCTGTATTATTACTACATGTGGAACTGATTTTGAGAGGAGTTGAGAGAAATCTAAGCTTCAAATATTTAAAATATATATATATTTTTCAATTCAGATTTTGAAAGTAGGGTTTGAAGGTAGGTTGGAGTTTTTGTCCTGTATTATTACTCGTGCGGAATTGATTATGAACATTAACGACCCAATTTAGAGTTGAGTTGGTACCGACTCAAATAGATTTAGTGCAGGTTGAAATCGGCTCGTGGCTCATTGTTTTCGATTTCGAGCCAAGCCAGTTCAAAATTGCATCAAGCTCGACCCAGCTCAAAATCAAAAACAGCTGGCTCAATTTGAATTATTTGGATTTACTTTAGTTCAAAATAGCTTGATATGGCTCAAAATTGAAACTAACCAGCTCAAATTGAGTTATTTGTATCAGTTCTAGCTTGAATTAGGCTTAAAATTAGCACCTCTTGTTACATTCAAATTTATTTATTATTCTAAATATAGTTTTTATAAATAAAAATTATTACAAACCCTCTCGAGTGCCTATCTATGTATGGCTCAAAATTGGCTCGAATCGATCCAAAATTTTGGCTAATAACTCAGCCTATCTATTTCAATGTGATCCAAGTTAAAATTTGAATTAACATGTGATTAGTTATAATATTGGAGCGACGTTATATTTTTCTGATTATTTTTTGGCTGTTTGTGCTAAATTTAATAACTCAGCCTGCTTATGAAGTTTTGCAGCATTACATCGACAATATACTAGAAAAGTAAAAGCAACATACTAGAAAAGTGAAAGCAACAAGTAGCAAATTTTACCAAATATATCAAATGAAAATCGAAAAGAGAGGATTGCTCTATAGTGATCATGGCCTGAGTACGATGGCACAAACTTTTGACAGGACATGTTCCAAGGGCAGAAAAACAACATCAAAAGTAATTCACTATCCAATTTGAAAATTGCATCAAATTATAATTTGAATAAAAAAAAGGTGGAACAGGTACAAGCAAATTGATTAAAAAAAAATTGCCAAATTAATTCCTTGACTTTTATATGGGAGACATTTTAATCTCAGAATCTATAAAAGTCTTCATTTAGTCCACGTACTCTCTAAATGAGGGGATGAAATAATCCTCTCTGAAACCGTTTAAACCCATATTGAAAAAATATGTGAACTAATATGATGTTTTTATACTCCAAAAGCATGCATGACAAATGACAACTAGAGAGATTTTTTTCACAAAGAAGCCATCAAGGCAACATTAGAATCAGTAATACCAAAACAAGATCAGAGCATTTACAGGATTAATCAGTCTCTAAAGCCTAGAAGTAAAATTTAATCCTCGTCTCAAATATCATTTGCATTTAAAGTTTGCTGAAGCAAAATAGAAGCAATTTCAGTTGGTTACAAGCACATCCCAATACTGAAAGGTCCGCCTCATTCAGAACACCACGCTTTAAACTAATGATACCAAAAACCACAATTTCATCTCAACTGCAGATTACATAATCATGTTACTGTTCTTAATATAGAGGAGCACCTTGTCACAGCAGAAGTAATATTTAAACCTTAAATCATTAATCAAAACTTTCCAACATAAAATTAACAATCGCCCTTCGAAGTTTCAGGATAATTCATCCGAGAAGTTAACAGCCAAATCCCAATAGTGAGGAACGCCAGCATCAGCAAACACTTTTCGGGCAGCAGCATCACTTCTGCACTGGTGCAGAAGGAATCTATTAAAGTTTGGCTTAGCCGTGCTGCCCTGCCATACAAGAACACACTTATTAAGACGAGCCGCCTTGTCCTCATCTCCATTTTCATCATCTGCAACAGCAGCTGCCCAGTTAATTCGCTTCAGCATCAGCTTACCATACCTTTTAATGGATTTCCGGACCCCTTCAACAACCACGACACTCAGACCATCAGATATCACCAAACATCCCGTGAGGCGGTTTTCCTGGGCATTCACATCAACCTTAAAGCGTGTTTGAGGATGTGAAAGGTCATCAATTCTGTAGACAGAAACAAAAGTCTCAAGCATGGAAGCATCCTCAAAGAGCTTTCTCTCTTTCTTCTCACGGCGCTCTTGTGGAGTAAGCTTGCGGGCGATATTTCTATCCATATGAGCTTGCTCACGCTCAAGTGCAGCAGCTCTAACTTCCTTTTCCATTTTGGTTGGATCCTGGGTAGCCTCAGAGGAAAGGACTTTCATGAGGTTGCTCATCTTTATTTTGGGTTTTGGGGGTTCAATCAGACCTTGCCTTATCATCTCCTGCCTATCTCTTTCTTTGGCAAGTCTTCTCTGTGTCCTGAGTTTCTTCTGCTCTTTCTTGGTTAACTTCAAAGGCTGGGGCGGCGGTGGAGCAGGCTCTGCTGGCGGTTCGATTGGACGAGGGTGCTCGACATAGATGGTTATCTTCTCTAGGTTCAAATTATCTTCAGAAATATCTTGATAGGTACCAGAAGGTAAGTATGATTTGTCCCTGATAAAAACTTACAACTTTCAATAATAATTTGTTTGACAATAAAAGCAAAATCATGTTAATATGAAGGTATTTGAGGCCCACTGGTTTGTATCTTCAAGAGCACAGATTCAAGCCACACGCTTCACAGCACACGCCTTTTTAAAAACAGTAAAATAAAATAAAACACTAATGTTAAAAGCATTGGTCACTTACCACCATTCTAATTCAGGAATTTCATCCTTCTTTTTCTCTTTGAAAGTTCTCTCGCCAATTGCAATTAAATTTGGGTTATCATCAGGTTCAGCCTTTGCCTTTGCAAGCTGTGACTGCTTTACCTTCAGTTCCTTTGCTTGGGCTTCTCCAAATTGATTCTGTCAGAATAGGCACTAAATTAAATTCATTAAAACAAGTTTAGAAGTTAGGCAAAAAGCAGTGACACAATGCTGATATTACCTTGATTTTCATAACCTCTGCCTGCTTTGACCATTTTCCCTCCTCCACAAACTGAAATGATGCCCTTTTAGGCCTCAACAGCTTTTCTTTATTGATACCTATACCAGTATCAAAATGTGCATTCTGCTCTGGAACAGCATCAAGTTCTGGTCTGAGTATCTGAAAAGCCTCTTTCTTCTGCTTATTTATATTAACCTGGTTAACAAAACAAATGTAAAGTTTCTTTAAAAAAGAATATTACCGTGAATTACAAATGAAATAAATTGATATCTACATACCTTCAATGTGCTAAGATTTGTCGCCTTGGGTTTGTTAATAACATTGCCGTGCTCATCTATTTCTCGCCCCTGGGCATCTAATCGCAGAACTGGAACTTTGGTAGATTTTGGCAGCAGTCCAGCATCAGTCACAGTAGACCCAGGAAACATATTTATGAGAGGTGCAAAATCAGGATCCTGACGAAATCCCATTCGTGCAGCAAGCTCTTGTGCACGCTTCACTGCCTCATAACTAGCTGCAGTTGCAAGGAGAGGTGCGTTACCCTCACGACCTGCATTTAATGCATTCCCAGATGGTGCAGACCCAACAGAAACATTTGGAGCAGATGGCATCTGAATAGGCATTGAAGTAGAAGCAGACGAGGAAAAAGAAGCACCATGTCTACTTGCAGCACCTGAAGGTTTCAAAGATTCTGCGTGAAGACTATCAACATAACCTGCACTGGACTGCTTATTTAGCTGTGAAGTAAAACAGCAGAAAGATTAGGCATGCCAACATCTTACAAAATTAATTCATTACTGTAGTACCGTACAGATCATTTACCACAGGAAGCTTCTTCAGCTTTTCCGACAATTGTTTCTGTATTTGCAAAGCTTTCTTAGCTTTCGCTAAAGCATCGCGAGACAAGCTGCCACTTTTGCCAGCAACTGAGGATGCCATTCCATCTGTACTAGATTTTCCAGTAACCTCATCAGATCTGATAACACTAACTCCCTCATTTTCATTGGTGGCAGTAATTGAAGATACCTTAGCATGTATGGAATGAGAATTGGATGAAGTCTTGGAAAACTTTGACGCTACAGCAAGTGGTTCCTCAGCAAAAGCCTGCATAAATAGAAAAGAAAAAAGTACATTACAGAGATGGCAGAGACAAAGAAAAGGAACACTAAGCATCATAAGGTATCGAGAAAAGGTCAATAAAACAATNACTTTAAGAGAAACTATTTATATTTTTTAATGTTTTTATAAATAAAAAATATCTAAAATATATAAATAATATAAATAATATCAATAATATCAAAATAATCTTAATTTTCTATTGGATTATCCTTTGATTGCTCTCAATCTCTAAAATTTTTCTTATATTTTTTAGATATTTTTTTACTACTTTTTCTAAAGTAATATAAGTAGAAAAAAATAAAAAAACCAAAATAAAGAAATTCATAAAACCTTCCAATGTTGTTTTGAAGGTATTATGGGGTGTTACTATACTCCTTGAGTAAAGTGTACACTTTATTATGCTTAGGATTCCTTGGATAGCAAAGTTCATTTATACGATGAGCTTTTTGTATCTTTGATTATTCTTGAAACCTTAGATCAAATAAAATAACAAAAACAAGAACTCAAATAAAATTCTTAACATCATTAATCACTTAAATGGAAACCATCCATGAACAAAATTAAATTTCAAGGCAATTTAGAATAATAAAACAACAAAAAACTTAATAAGCACAAACCCTCAAGGCCTAATACACACTAGATGCTAGATATTACACAAGCCTAAGAATTTCTAAGTTAGATTTGTTAGGTTTGATCACTATTTGGAAGATTTTTGTGTTGTGGTGTTATGCGTTGTCATGTAATGTGGTGTTGTGATGTGATATTGTGTTGTGATGGTGTGATGTTGTGATGGTGTGATGTTGTGATGTTGTGATGCTATCTTTTGTTGAAATGTGATGTGAAATTTGTGAAAATGAATGCCTATAATAAATTACTCGAACTCTTGTTCCG
>JXCR01070742.1:179876-192645 GCA_002079205.1 Phalaenopsis hybrid cultivar | reverse complement strand
AACCATACTTGAGGCATTGTTGATCTTCCTCAGGGCAAGTAGTGAAATGTCGATGAATCTTTTGCATCAAACTTAAATCTGATGGATCATTTAAACGCAACAAGGTACAGTTGGTTGTCAAAGGGCACTCACAGACTTATGGAGTTGACTGTGAGGAGACATTTGCTCCAGTTGCTAAATTAAACACCATTCAAGTCTGCTTATCCTTTGCAGTGTATCTGGATTGACCTTTATTCCAGCTTGACCTCAAGAATGTGTTCTTGAATGACGATCTTGCAAAGGAGGTATATATGGCTCTTCCTCCAGGCTTTGACTCCACTACCTCCCAGGGGTAAGTATGTAGATAAAAATCCCTCTATGGATTGAAACAATCAACACAGGCATGGTTCGGGAAATTCACAAATTTGTTGGTAGGCCATGGATTCACTCTGGCCTAATCAANTCTTCCTCCAGGCTTTGACTCCACTACCTCCCAGGGGTAAGTATGTAGATAAAAATCCCTCTATGGATTGAAGCAATCAACACAGCCATGGTTCGGGAAATTCACAAATTTGTTGGTAGGCCATGGATTCACTCTGGCCTAATCAGATCACACTCTTTTCTGCCAACATTCCTTCAGCGGCCAGATAGCTATCATTATTATCTATGTTGATGATATTATTCTCATAGGTAATGATCTACTAGCATTGGAGTCTCTGAAAGATATTCTTGCTACTTCTTTTGAAATGAAAAACTTGAGATCTCTCTGCTACTTTTTAGGCATGAAAGTTGCTCGGTCATCTCAGGTTATTTGTCTGTCTCAGCTGAAATATGTGATTGACCTTTTGACAGAGAACAAACTTCTCCTATGCAAACCAGTGGTTGTCCNTGAAATGAAAAACTTGAGATCTCTCTGCTACTTTTTAGGCATGAAAGTTGCTCGGTCATCTCAGGTTATTTGCCTGTCTCAGCTGAAATATGTGATTGACCTTTTGACAGAGAACAAACTTCTTCTATGCAAACCAGTGGTTGTCTTGATGGATCCTAATGAAAAATTTCTTAATGTTCTCAATACATTTTCTGTAAATCAATTCATGCATGATTTCTATGAGCACCACCTCTAATGTCCACAAGATTCTCCACTATTTAAAAGGCACACCGAGCTCAGGTCTATTTTTTTCCTGCCACACCTCTCGTTCTAAGTTTATACAGACGCGGATTGGGTCGGGTCTGCCCATGATCAACGATTTATCTCGGGATACTGCTCATTTGTGTGGGAAAAAATGATTCACATGGAAAAGCAAAAAACAGTTTGTAGTTGCTCAGAGCAGTGCGAAAGCTAAATTTCAATTCGTGTTCATTGAAATTTGTGAAACTCTCTGGTTACACATGACGCTCTACGAACTAGATATGACTGTCTTCGCTCCCCTACAATTGTTTTGTGATAACAAAGCTGTCATTAGCATTACTTACAACTCAGTCCAACATGATCGCAGTAAGCATGTTGAGATTGACCATCACTTCATTAAGAAAAAACTCGAGTCCGAAAAAATTTGTGTTCTGTTTGTATCATTTAGTTGCTAGTGGACAAATATCTCACAAAAATATTCCTTGACCACTGTTCGATGATTTCAAATCCAAGTTAAATATGACTGACATTTATGTTTCAACTTAGGAGGGAGTTTTAGGATATTAGAATATTAATATGCAAAATTCTGCATTAATTGCTTTGAGTTTCTTTTATTTACTTTTTTTCCCTTTTATTCTAGTTTTATTTGTTTCCTTACTAGTAGATCCTGTAATGGATATTTATTCCCCTCTTTGCATCAATAAGATTTCTCATAGTTTTATTCTAGCACAATGTAATCTTGTTTTCTTCCCAAATGAGAAATCCATATCTATTTAACACTTCTTTAAACCGGCGTCGTCCGCTATATAATTTGAAAACCTATGTTAGCTGCAAGATTAAAATGACAATTTAGTCATTTGTCAATTATTATTGTGGGGTATAAATATGACATAATATATTTAGGGTTGGAAGATGTATGATTGTTGTCTTGAATCTTAGGGTTAGGGTTTTGAAGAGATCTGCTACCTCTCTAACTATAGGTGTTTATCTTTTATGTATTTAGGTTGTGTTGTTTTGTGCTAGTGAAGTAAAATATTTTGTTTGTCCTAAACTCTTTGAAAGCTAGTCTCTTTCCTATCACACTCTTCTGTCATTTATTGTCTATTGCTTCCAAAAAGATTTTATCGACAAATTATAATGAGAATAAAGATGATGTGTGGTTAGTTAATACATGATCTTTCCATTGATTTAATAATTGATCAAAATGATGATGTCGACATACACAATGCATATCAAGGTGATGCATTGGACGTACAAGATTCAGATGAAGGTGATGTTATGGACACAATATAGATGATGGTAACTCCATGGATACTTCAATACTAAAATGTTTGATAGAGGTTAAAACTACATAATAAATGAGTTAGATTTTGTGATTCTTTATGTACCATAGGATTGAAAACAACAATTTATGAAATGGAGAATATATGAATAACTCATTATTCTGTAAGGATTAGAACTTGCAAGTACCTTCAATTTAATGACTATTAATAAAATGACCTTGTTGGTCTATTATCAATGCATTTAGAAGTTCGGTAATTTTTTTGTGAACAAAGCTAAGTTAAAGAAGAAACTACATTTATTTTAAATGAAATTTTTTAATCGAAGGCGAAAAATCAGGGAAATACATTTGGTATGTTTTTTACATTTTGAAAAATGTTCATCAGCATGTAAGCTATGAAGGCAGCACAATCAAACATACTTGAGATCTTGAGCCTTGAATTAAATCTCTCTTGTACTTCAAGTGTTGATTGAAACACCATCGACAAGCTCAACTATGACTTATTGGACATGAAATCAAGGCAAACCATGTTGGATCTAATCTTAATTTTAAGCTAAAGATGGTAATATCGGATGTAAAGAGAGATTCTTGCATTGATTTATTTTATGAAAAGGTTTGGCAATGTCATGATTGATTTTTTACATTTTGCAAATGATCGTTGATTGCTAACTTGACACATTGGGGTGTTTTAAGTATGTTCATTTTAGGTGTTTGCTTACAAAGCTTAAAAAGTGAATGTTGTCTAGTATTAAGTGTTCATTAAATATTTCTAAATACAAGTTTGATCCAATATGTTAATACTTAACATTCATTCAATAATATTTATATTTATTGGCTCAGTAAATAATGATTTATGGATGTATTTTATGATTAGATTGAGGGAGTCAATTTTAATTTTTTCTCCGATAGACATGATGAAATCGACAATGGTTTATTCACTAAAGCACATGGGGCTTGTAGTCATCAAGTCATCATCTTGTAAAAATATCACAACAAAAGTTCAAAGTCAATGATTTTCATGAGGAATATTAGCTGGCTTTCAAAGCTTGTAGAAGAGTTAAGTTTTGACACTATGACAAACTATGGATGAAGAACTCATCCATAGCCTTACTTAGAGAACGAGGTGTGCTTCTACAGTTGGATTCATGCTTTTTTTCTCCCCCCTTGAAAATCGATGCCATTTAAATGATCACTTTGTTTGAGTTCTACATAATGTAAAAAATGATTCTTTGATAAGTGCATCATTTTCACCCCTTTTTTATGACAACTTCTACCTGTTCTTGTCATAGTTACAACTTGTGATTGTATTTGATGTTACACGACTTCATTTATTCTTCCCCAGGTTTCTGCGGCGAAACAGAAGAGGAGCATGCGGATACCCTGAGCCTCATGAAGACCGTTGGGTATGATAATGCCTACATGTTCGCCTACAGCCTGAGAGAAAAAACTCACGCTCACCGGAACTATGTCGACGACGTGCCGGAGAACATTAAGCAAAGGCGACTCGCCGAGATCATCGACGTCTTCAGGGAGGCCAAAGGACGGTGCTTGGACTCGCAGATCGGAACCACTCAGCTTGTTCTGGTGGAAGGACCTAATAAGAGGCATCCTGAAACAGAATTAACGGGAAAGAGTGACAGAGGTCACAGGGTATGTTTTCCTTGTGCGCCTCTCAGGCATTCCTTTGGGGCTGATGGTGAATTAAGGATGCCAGTCGCCGGAGATTTCGTCCAAGTTCAAATTTTTAAGTCGACGCAGGGATCGTTGGCGGGAGAGGCGTTGGGGAGGACGAGCTTGAGTGGATTCTATGCAACTGCTTCGTCTTCATGTTTGTCTGAGTGTATGGATTGTGGATTGGAAGTTGCTGTTGTTTAGCTTTTGCTCTTATAGGTTGCGGGAGGGATTAAAGGTGATGAGTTAACGGTTTGATTTTGTGGTTGTGTTTTCAGTATTGTGGAGCATTGGATCTGTGTTGAAGTTTTGCGGAAATTACTGCAAGGAATAGAAAATGAAAAAAAGATGAATGTTTTCTATTTTCTTCTTAAAAAACTTTTTCTTCGTTGATGAGTGGTGAGCAGAATTTGATGGGAGTGAGAATTGAGAATTCCGAGTATTAATGGAACGAGTCTTAATGATATCAGAATCCAGTGATATTGGGTTTATTTGATTCGTCTCACTAAGATGCTTGATTTGATTATGAGCTTGTCAATTTGAAATGTGTTTAATCTATTAATTATTCACAAAAAGCTTTCAAAAGTGATTTAACTGTTTGATCTATGTTTGATTTGATTCGGATTAGATCAATTTTGGTATTGTTGGGTTCATCTGGTGCCGGTCAATTTGATTCTAAGTTTATTGAAATCGGAGTTATAAATAATTTTTATTCAAAGTTTGAATTTTTAACATAAAAATTATCTTGAGATTCATATCGGATAACAAACATTTTTAGATGGTTTACTTGTCACTAGCATTTTGATAAGTTCTTTGGTTTAGTTTTTTATTTTTCTATATAGCATTTTAATTTTGCCTAATTGTAATAATATTTTAAAATATGTGCTTTCTCAAAAACATATTTAAAAAAAGTGCTTAAATACAAATACCGCGTTGAATTAAAACGAACAAAATTANCATAAAAATTATCTTGAGATTCATATCGGATAACAAACATTTTTAGATGGTTTACTTGTCACTAGCATTTTGGTAAGTTCTTTGGTTTAGTTTTTTATTTTTCTATATAGCATTTTAATTTTGCCTAATTGTAGTAATATTTTAAAATATGTGCTTTCTCAAAAACATATTTAAAAAAGGTGCTTAAATACAAATACCGCATTGAATTAAAACGAACAAAATTCGCAAAATAAAATAAGTAAATGTCTATTTTGCATGTATACGATTTGAAAGTAAAAGAAGGATTAGGTGGTATAAATGTAAATCTTCCAAAAAGAACGCGGCTTCAAATCTGTCGGACTGTGGTGTGGGCACTCAAATATCACTAAACATGACCAGAAGTGATGGAAAAATACAGATTTCAACGATAGATGCAATTTACTAATCAGACAATTATGATACGATGTTACACCGCCGCCTCAAACGGACCCCTNACTCAAATATCACTAAACATGACCAGAAGTGATGGAAAAATACAGATTTCAACGATAGATGCAATTTACTAACCAGACAAAATTATGATACGATGTCACACTGCTGCCTCAAAGGGACCCTAAGCCAAACTCATTAGCTTGGTTTGAATAGCTAAAACAAGCAAAACTCAAGCGGCCTCTAACTCAAATTCATTTACTCACAATTTGTATGTTTTAAGAAAAAAAATTATTATAAAAAATATTTAAATTACTAAAATTCAAAATTAAATTTTAAAAAGATATTTTATATTTAATTTCAAGTGATTTGTTATTATCCATCCTACTTGCTCATTCTATTTGTAATTATATTATAACTCTAATTAAAATTTATATTATTTTCCCTCTTAATAAGCCAAGCCAACCGGCTTAAAACTTAAAATTAAACACGAGCTCAAATTTGATTTCAATAAATTAACCAAACTCAATGTTAAAAATAACTAGAGCTCTGACTTGATTTGCTTACAACCCTACATAGACAGCAAATTTAAAAAAACATTTTTTAAATTTTGTTAATTCACGCATCACGCAAGTTTTCCACCATCTCATAAACAAAGTATTNTTAAATTACTAAAATTCAAAATTAAATTTTAAAAAGATATTTTATATTTAATTTCAAGTGATTTGTTATTATTCATCCTATTTGCTCATTCTATTTGTAATTATATTATAACTCTAATTTAAATTTATATTATTTTCCCTCTTAATAAGCCAAGCCAACCGGCTTAAAACTTAAAATTAAACACGAGCTCAAATTTGATTTCAATAAATTAACCAAACTCAATGTTAAAAATAACTAGAGCTCTGACTTGATTTGCTTACAACCCTACATAGACATCAAATTTGAAAAATATATATTTTTTTAATTTTGTTAATTCACGCATTACGCAAGTTTTCCACCACCTTATAAACAAAGTATCATGGTGGGTGATGCATCATGCATCAACTATACAATTATTGCTAATGCTTCCAAGCTTTCACATCATGGACAAAAGGACGTATTTTCTACAACAAGCCTCATATAACTACCTTCTAATTATTTAAACTGTTTTATTGCTGAATTAGAACATATAGCAATACTCCGAACTTAATTTATCCATCTAAGCCATTGCACAACATATTCAGTAAAAAAAATAGGTTTAATTTCTTCGCTGCTCAGCATATGGTTCAGCAAAAGTCTCATTTTTTTCTTCACGTTGCTAGCTTCTGGAGTCATTTTTTAAATCATTTTTCAGTATGTCATCCTGATCCCTCCATTATAGCATGCATCATTAAGCATTTAAAACGCATATTTTTCTCCAAAAATCTCCATTAATACTGTTCATGCAAGATTGTTCCTATTTCATGCTAATCAAGAAATTTGTCATTGTCTGCCCGTCGGCCTGCTACTCGACTAATTAAAGAATAAAGAAGCATTCATAAAAAAGAAAAATCTAGGAAATCATAGTAAAAAAGGGATTTTGAAGATAGAAAAAAATAGAACACAATTCCTACAATCATATTTCTCAGTTAAACTCCACCTTTGACGAAAATCCAACTCTTTGCCAAGACCCTAAAGGATGAATAACCCAGCGGAGCACGTCCCACTAAACGCACTTGAAATAATCATTCTGAATTCCAAATGTGAAAGCTTCAGTCAGAAGCAAAGCATCTTTATATTTTTGAACATTGAAACAAATTATATAACAAATCCAGTCAGTATAGACAGAAATGATTAGCAATGCCTGGTGCATCACAGGAAAATTAATACTTTCCCCTTTTCTATCGATTCCCTACTGGTTTGATAAAATGAATTTCTTGAATCGGATAGAAATTCAGCTCTAAGGTGAATAAAATTAAACTTTTAAAAATTATAAATAAAGAAAAAAAAAAACGTAGTCAGAGATCGGTTTGGTAAAGATTACAAAACCATTGGTAATATCAAGAAAACATCAACAACAGCAACAATGACAGTAACAACAACAACAACAGTTCTTAGAGAGCGAAACAAACTCGAGAGTTATCGGTGCTCGGTTACATAAACCTTAACGATTAACTACAAGNGCCTCCGGGTTAATCACCTTTAAAATATATGCTCATTTAACACAGTTGTCAACAAACTCATTTTCCATAACTTCTATCGGAAAAATATTATCTTGTGAATGTTGGATACCCTATACAACAATGATTTTTTATATCATATCCTGACTATAAAAGAAGAAATCAAAAGATTTGAGAGAAGAAAGAAATGTTCAATAAGTGATACTCCTCATTACAAGGGGTCATTGTGCAAGCATTTGAAGTCCAGAAAAAGAAGTGAGTTATTCTAAAGGACATGCATATGCACACATTCACATAACAAGTTAAGATAGTTGTGACTAAGATGACATTAAATAATTTCATATGACAAGTTTCACATCATGACGCTGAATTCAATATTTTAAATGAAGATTGATCATATGTCCCACTGAAAATGTAGAAGTATCGAAAAAGACGAGCAGTGACGGAGATTACTCAAGATACAAAAGATTCTTAGGCACAAAATAATGAAAGAACCGAAGAGATTAAAGAACATAAAAAGCTTATTACAAATGTTTTATTTAATAAATTAATTAATAGCTAGATAGTAATTACGTTGAATTTATATTATGAACATATTTCTCCCTTGATTTGGCCTGTACTAGCTTCTTTGGTTGATATTATGTGATTTTGATTGATATTGGGTGTTTGTGTTTTCGGTTTTGATGAAGTATATATTGTGGCTATGTTTGTTTTTTCTTAACAGTGATTCGCAAAGCTCATTTTGTGGTTAAAGTTGAGACGAGTTTACTAAACTCTACATTTTCAAGAAATAAGAGTTCAAGGACTTCCATGCTTCTGAAGTTGTCTATTGCAACTGTAATTTGCAATGTTGCTTGTTTACGTCACATCAAGAAGCTAGTTATGGGAGAATATTTTATGGTGTCCTAGAAATAGATCAATAGATGATTGTAACTTCTTTAGATGGGGTTACAACTATAAATAGTCCACTTCAGTATTCGCTTACCTGACTATCAAAGAAGCAATTAAGTGATTTGAGGGACGGAAGAAATGTTCAATAAGCAACACTCATCGTTACAAGAGGTCATTGTAACAGCATTTGAAGTCTAGAAAAAGGAGTTATTCTACTAGACATGCATATGCACTCATTCAAATAACAGGTTAAAATAGTTGTGACCACAATGGCATTACATAATTTCATACATGCTTAACATCATAATGTTGAATTCGATATTTTAAATAAAAATTGATCATATGTCCCACCTAAAACGTAAAAATATCAAAAGGACAAGCAATGCCAGAGATTACTCAAGATACAATAGACTCTCAGGCACAGAATGGTGAAAGAAACGAAGAGATTAAAGAGCTTATATAGCTCATTACAAATATTTCATGTAATAACTAAATTAATAGCTAGATAGTATTTAATTTGAATTTATGTTATGAACATAATTCTCCCTTGCTTTCTTTGGTTGATACTGTGTTTTTAATTGATATCGGGTGTTCGTAGTTTGGGTTGTGATAAAGTATATATTGTGACTGTGTTTTTTTTTTCTAAGTTGTGAATTGCAATGCTCATTTTGAGGTTAAAGTTGAGATGAGTTTACTAAGCTCTACATTTTCAAGAAATATGAGTTCAAGGACTTCCACTGCCTCTAAAATTCTCTACTGCGACTGTGATTTGCAATGATGCGTGTTTACGTCACATCGAGAAACTAGTTATCGAAAAATATTTTATGGGGTCCTAGAAAAAGATCAATAGCTGATTGAAACTTTTTTTGATGGGTTTACAACTATAAATAGTTCACTTCAGATACTGATCATGCGTGGTGAGTGACTTTGGAGAGAAATTTATGCAAGAAACCTGATCATTTGTACACCAAAAATAATATTAAGATAACATTATTTGTTACTATTGTAATTTTCATTATCGAGTTTACTCATTGTTAAGTGATGTGTAACTTTAGATGTAATATGATGGATTTATGATTTTCTGCAACTTCTAAATTTTATTTCCGGTGTTTTATATGAACTCATTATGAAACAGTAAAGGCATTACAGTCTTTTTTCACAACACGACAAAATAAAGGTAGATTTGGGCCAACGGTGAGATGGCATGTGATTTCACACCATACTTTTTGTGTTTAACAAAATTGTGTTTTGCTTGCATTTTAAAAAAACTGCGGTGGAAAGTTATGTTTTGCAACTTGGACTGGCTAAACGTTGCGACTGCTAAAAAGTTGTGGTTTGACATTTTGAAAAAAAAAATATAATTACCGCTACAACTTTGTGAACAAGAGCTTCTTCTACGACAACTTCACAGTTGCTTCTTCAAACCCTAACAGTTAAACATTCCAAATAGACATACTAGTCAATCAATAATAATTTTCTCGCAACAGCTTCAAACAGCTACAGTTGCCTTAAATAGACCCTAAGGCTTAGATTCATCCAAAATATTAAATGTAATTGCAATTTATTAAATTTACTGATAACTTTCCCTAATATCTTTTTATCACATAACATTACTGATGGCCAATAAATCTTAGCTCTAAAACTTGTCTTAATTTACATCTTCATTCTTCTATATAGTAGATCCTATGTATTGCTTTGCCTTGCAATAAAATTAAATGATAATTATCCAGATCATGCTAAAAAAAATGACATTATATACTTAACCATTATACACTGATTTGCCAGTTAACTCTTTATGCAATCATATGCAATCATACAATAATAACAAAATTTATGCATCCATGAGTATCAAGCCCTATCATGTAAATCATCATATAAAGTTCTGCTTTGTTCATTACTTACTTTGTAAGACTTTTTGCATTTTTATAATAATTATAAGCCTGAAACATTTAATTTATGTTACTCTTCAAAAGAACATTTCATCTATCTTACATATTCTTTTTTTAGTTCAAAAATAGCAAGCCCTATTAAATAAATCAACAAATAATTTAGCTTTTGCTCTGCTAACTACTCAATTCAACAGTTTACATAAAAATGATGACACAACAGCATAAATATAATCATTGATATTGCATATAAATACCCTCAAATATATATGGCATATGGGTAGAGAACAAGCCATAGATAAGTCTTTCTACAAAGAGTTGTTCAGGGAAGGCTCCACTGATATGCATGAAACCTAACGAAATTTGATAAAGAAAATAATTATAAATAAGAGAATCAACCACCTTCTTAAGTTCAGCCTTAGGAGGGGGGCCCTCATGGTAAAAGTTTGGCATTGGTGTAGCTTTGAAATTCATGTTCCTCCTAAGCTGTTTCAAAGCTGCCTCTTGTTCCTCCTGGAAATTTGTAAGCCATAAAAATTAATGAAAGAAAAAAACCATAGAAAAATCTTTTGTAGCTGGATCATATGCAGGACATTTAACCAATAATGTAGCAAAAAATTATGATGAACTGTTTATGCAAAATAGTAAACCCATCTTAAAGGGACAACAACAAAAGTTACATCAAATAGTTTCCAGCTTTACTCCAGAGTTATCTTACCAAAGGAATAAGTGTGCCGTCAAAAANAAAGGGACAACAACAAAAGTTACATCAAATAGTTTCCAGCTTTACTCCAGAGTTATCTTACCAAAGGAATAATTGTGCCGTCAAAAAGAGGAAAAAATGAAAAGAACAGTATTCTATTTTAATTTCACTTATTAAACTGGCTAAAAATATACAACCAGCTGTTACCTGTTACTACCAAAATAATTACCGCAATAACAAGGTATCCTGAGTAAAAATAGAAGATATTTGACACCATTCCTCCCAAAAACTGAAGAAAATATAAGAACAAACTAGCACAAGAGAAAAAAAAAGGAATTTTGCAATAAAGTAACCAAATTGCAAAAGATTTGTGATGCATATCTTCTAAAAGGGTAAAAAACAGGCAAGACGGTAGTAAATTAGAAACATAATTTCATGAGTTTTAAATTGTATAAAATTTGATATAGATGTGTTCCAACACAGGAAATTAGGAAGCACCCACCCCACTCCCTCTCACCACCACTTTGCAATAATTTTCCAGATTTTCTCAACTGAGGTGGCTGAAACTCACTTATTATTGAGCAATTTTTAATGTGCTATGTGCAATAAAAGGTTGGTAAATGGAATATAATAGTTTGAAAGATTACTGACATCCTTGAGATTTGAAACTTTTATTTCATGTAAATTGCCCAAAAAAATTTATGCACTTGTCTTCTACTTTTTAGAACATCTATATAATTGTTTATCATTCTATGAACTGTTTGGCTACTGAAGTACTAAATATATGACCGTCACAGTTCCGTTTTAAACAACTTTACGAAACAGGGGCAGAATGACCAATTTTCCGGAAACAGTTGTGGGACAGCTGTTTTCACACAACTGCAACAAACATNGTATAAAATTTGATATAGATGTGTTCCAACACAGGAAATTAGGAAGCACCCACCCCACTCCCTCTCACCACCTCTTTGCAATAATTTTCCAGATTTTCTCAACTGAGGTGGCTGAAACTCACACTTATTATTGAGCAATTTTTAATGTGTTATGTGCAATAAAAGGTTGGTATATGGAATATAATAGTTTGAAAGATTACTGACATCCTTGAGATTTGAAACTTTTATTTCATGTAAATTGCCCAAAAAATTTATGCACTTGTCTTCTACTTTTTAGAACATCTATATAATTGTTTATCATTCTATGAACTGTTTGGCTACTGAAGTACTAAATATATGACCGTCACAGCTCTGTTTTAAACAACTTTACGAAACAGGGGCAGAATGGCCAATTTTCCATAAACAGTTGTGGGACAGTTGTTTTCACACAACTGCAACAAACAGGCAGTCAGCTTCCCCGCAGCAGCTTCTTGAGGCAGCGCAGCTACAGTTGAAAAACAGAGAAGTTGCAGCTACCCCAAATAGACCCTTAATGTTGAGTGGCAGCACATAGAATAAATATAGCAGTAGTAAAAACCAAAAATGGCATTATGGTAGTGCATAGATTTCTTTATATGTTCTTCAATGCACAAGCACATAGAGTCTACTGCGCAGCTTCTTGAGGCAGCGCAACTACAGTTGAAAAACAGAGAAGTTGCAGCTACCCCAAATAGACCCTTAATGTTGAGTGGCAGCACATAGAATAAATATAGCAGTAGTAAAAACCAAAAATGGCATTATGGTAGTGCATAGATTTCTTTATATGTTCTTCAATGCACAAGCACATAGA
>JXCR01070742.1:164451-178175 GCA_002079205.1 Phalaenopsis hybrid cultivar | reverse complement strand
TGTTAAATATCCATTCACCAAAAAAAAAACTCGAAAAAAAAATCCTATAATAAAATTGAAATGTAAAATAATAGAAGGCAAGCTAGTCGCTAGTCTCTGAATGTGATTACTTCTATCAACAATAGATTCATTAATAGTGACGATTCGATACCTCAAAATTGCTAATGTATAGCAGGCAAAAGCTAGTATAAATTGAAACTTATATAAAACAAAAATGGAAAGAACAAGCCATCTAATAGCAGTTGAGCTAGGCAAACAACTGTGGAATAAGAATATGTGCCTTTGGTAACGTCCATGGAAAGCATGGGGGAGCTTGAATGGATACCCAGTAAGCCTTGCTCTAGCGACCTAGCTCTTGTTGCTTAACTTGCCCTTCCAAATGCAGTAGTTTTGCTAAAGCTAATAAGAATAATAGAATGTTCTATACTTCGAAGAAAAAAATTGTTAAATTTGAATCAAGGCCCTAAAAAGAACTAACGATCACTAAAGAAAGTTAGAAAATTAAAAAAAAGTACCCTTCCACTTTTGGGTTTGTGGACTGAGGCAAGCACGAATATTTATGTGCAAGATTCCACACTATCACATTAGTACTGCTACTTGGCGAAGAAGACGTTGTCAGCAGTCTGAGCTTAGGTTAAAAATGTTAAAAAAGCTGTGTTGGGACTTCCATTATACCTTCCTCTGCACGAAGCACCAGGAACAGTGCTACGGTCGAAGAAGGAAGAAGCGGGTTGTGCAACTTCGAGGGAGAGGATGGAAGAGGAAAGAGACCGATGGACAGAGCTTCTTTTGACAGGAAGATTTGGGATGAAGAAGCCGAACTGACAGAGAAGATGACCAACGAACGAACACGAGAGAAGAGGCGTGGAAGGAGCAGAGCTTCTAGTCCCGTAACAGCCCGAACGACGATCGATTGAAGGGGCAACTGGGTAAAAAAAATTGCGGAACATGGGCCGCGGAGTCGATTTTGTAGCCCGCTTTTTAGCGAAAACCTTGCCTGCGGTGGCCGCGAAGTTCATCTGCAGCGCCCCCAAACAGTAATTTTTGGCGGTGGGGTGCCGCAAAGCGCTCTAACCGTGCCCCCAAACATAGCCTTAGTTTGATTTTTAAGAAATATCTTAAAGAAAAATTTAATAGGAAAAAAATAAAAAATAGAGTTCTAAAAAATAATAATAATAAATTGACACTATAAAATTGTTTCAAACAATGAATCACATAAAATAAATAAAATGCAAATATTATTTATATAAATAACATAAGTGCGGCCATGTTTGATTTCGTTTATCTTCAATTTTGAAATTTTATAAACCTTTTTCACTCTTCAATTGATCGTGTATCTCTTCTTAAAAAGAGAATAGGCTTAGGTACACAAAACCTTAATAAATTCACTTATATTTCTGCCCATCACAGAAGTTTACAGAAAAAAAAAATGAAAATTGCAGTTTTTCAAACTGAATAAAACAATGCGAAAAACCATTACTACGTTATTTAATTTATTAAATATATTTGGACTATTATTATTGAATCGGAAAAAACCAAAATGTACGACACTATAGCACGGTGAGATAAAGTTATCTAGTTTTGAGTTTGGTAGCAATAAATATCATGATGTTACCCACAGAGGCGGGAGCGTTAATGACGGGATCACAGAATCCCGTTTTAGTGGAATTCTACAGTCTGCAGGTTCCCCGAGATCACAGACAACCCCTAATAGGGAAACAGACTTTCAATTATTTGCTTTTTTCCCTTTTATGATTCCCATCCCATTTTCTTATTTCTACCTAACTTATTTTTTATTGAGGAACTATTTATAACTTGTTATTTTTGTTGATTTTGTGTTTGTTGGAGGATGTAATATGTGTTGTCTATCTTAAGAAGTATTGTATCATATTCTTTTTGCAAGTGGCGTATCTATAGCTTCTGTAGTAACATGTGGTGAATCTCCTCGTCATTCTTACATTATTCAGAGCACTCTTCACTATTATCAGCTGGGACAGCCAACAAACGATGCTTATCCCCATCCAAACTNTAAAATTGTTTCAAACAATGAATCACATAAAATAAATAAAATGCAAATATTATTTATATAAATAACATAAGTTCGGCCATGTTTGATTTCGTTTATCTTCAATTTTGAAATTTTATAAACCTTTTTCACTCTCCAATTGATCGTGTATCTCTTCTTAAAAAGAGAATAGGCTTGGGTACACAAAACCTTAATAAATTCACTTATATTTCTGCCCATCACAGAAGTTTACCGAAAAAAAATAAAAATTGCAGTTTTTCAAACTGAATAAAACAATGCGAAAAACCATTACTACGTTATTTAACTTATTAAATATATTTGGACTATTATTACTAAATCGGAAAAAACCAAAATGTACGACACTATAGCAAGGTGAGATAAAGTTATCTAGTTTTGAGTTTGGTAGCAATAAATATCATGATGTTACCCACAGAGGCGGGAGCGTTAATGACGGGATCACAGAATCCCGTTTTCGTGGAATTCTACAGTCTGCAGGTTCCCCGAGATTGCAGACAACCCCTAATAGGGAAACAGACTTTCAATTATTTGCTTTTTTCCCTTTTATGATTTCCATCCCATTTTCTTATTTCTACCTAACTTATTTTTTATTGAGGAACTATTTATAACTTGTTATTTTTGTTGATTTTGTGTTTGTTGGAGGATGTAATATGTGTTGTCTATCTTAAGAAGTATTGTATCATATTCTTTTTGCAAGTGGCGTATCTATAGCTTCTGTAGTAACATGTGGTGAATCTCCTCGTCATTCTTACATTATTTAGAGCACTCTTCACTATTATCAGCTGGGACAGCCAACAAACGATGCTTATCCCCATCCAAACTTCATTGAATTTGCATATTATCATTCCCTTGGCATTCCACAACCACGTCCCCGCTAAATCTGCTTCCTAAAGACAGTCTAAGAGCCCTAGAACAGTATCATCCACCCAAATCCCAAACTAATGATAATCCGCACTAAATTTTATAGCTAGTGCACTAGTTACTACAATACATAGAAAACTCAATCGAGATTCCAACCTGACGGCAATCAGCACACCACCTCTAATGTAGTGCCAAAAAAATAGAAGATAAAAAAAAAAGTATATGGATCCCAACAAAAGGGACAAACCAGTGAGATTATTCATTACAGTTCAACCTAAAGTTGTAAATATGTGACTTGTGCTTTAATGCCACCTGTAGCCCAACATATTTTGTTATTTTTGCAGGAGAGTCGGACCACTATTTGGTGCTCTGCCACAAGGGATGAACATCCTAAAACATGGGAAAGTTCTCTAATTTCCTACTTGCACATTTGTGATTTCAAAGCACGCATCAAATACACAACCTAAAGAAGCACTAGCTTCTATAGTTCAATGATTAAACCAGCAGATCTTTTAATAAATAAAATGATTTTGGTGGAACATAAAATTTAACTTTACCCGTTAAAAGATCATATTAACTGCAATATGAAAAAAAGCTAGATGTCAGATAGAAAAAAAATGACCTGGAATAAAAAAACGTTAGCTTTATAGTGTAGTTTAAAAGGAGATAAATTAAAGAAACATAAATTAACTTTATTTGGAATAATGTAACCGATACGTTCAATGGAAAACTAACCTTTTTTCTAGCTTCGAATTCATTCCTCTCCGCTTCAAGTGCTTGATGTTTTTGCTCTAATTTTGTGTAGAACTGCCAAAACAGAAATAGAAATGGCTTGGGTGAGCTTAAAGGTAACAAAAAGCATCATATGATGAACAAGGTTAATGATTAAACTACCTCTTTACGTTTCTCAGCCCGTTCACTGCATCTGAAAGTAGGTGTGGATGCAACTGTGGTTCTACTTTTAAATGCCCTCAAAGAAGCTGAAGTACTATGCATGGTTCAGGGAAAACTACCAACGTTTACAGAAAATAATTGACATGACAAAACCAGATCAATACAATCCCAAAAGGATACGATGAAGCGAGAGAGCAAGCATCCTCTTCATCAACATGCTTTGCATTTTCAGGCTGAAGGGGTTTCCTTGAATCAATATATGACTTAGCCTACAGTAGATCACAAAATAAGCACTTCCCGATCAGTAATGCATTTCTCTTAGCCTAAAAAAACATATAAAAATGTGTCATATCAAAAATGAAAATAATCTTCTCTGGTGCAGAATATCACCATCTATGAATGACTCTAATGCATTCGGATATAACATATCATGCCCAACATCTATGGTCTGTCAGCCAACATGAGATAGTTCATAGTCTCATAGCAAATACAATGAAAGTTGCAATTTAATAATTCATAGTTTCATAGCAAATACAATGAAAGTTGTAATTTTTCCGATTAAAATCCAAATATAGAATCGCATCAACAGGTAGCAGGAGAAGATTGGGGGGTGGTGGTGGGGCGAAGAAAAGGAAACAACCGAGATAAGCAAAGAAAGAGCGTGGTTTATCCAATCAATAAAATTATTATAGTCCCAGTTGTCTCAATACAACAAACAAAAAAGGACATTTTTTTAAGGATGAGGTTTCTTTTAGCACTCAGATTCCAACAAAACAAAATAGAAACCTTAATATAAAAAAATTTTAAGGTGAGAGAAATAAAGTAAATGATGATTGAACCTGAGTCTTCTTCACATTATCTGGCAACTCATCAAGGTTCAAATTTGAAAGCTTTTTCTGGTCACTTGGACAAGCACGCTTCTCAGTAGCGAGGGCAATTGGTTGAGAAACAGTGTGATTGGAATGTACACTATGATTACCAGTTTTAGCAGTAAACTGCAAAGAGTCTAGAATTGTATCCTGCTCAGATGACTCCGTCACATTGTCCAATGTCTCCTTCAGAGTCCCATCTTCAATGCTAAGATTTTGCATATTTGCTGCTTCATTATCTTGTAGAAACTTTTCATGTGGAGACACACGGACTCCAATAGGAGAGGCTGCACTTCTTTCCTTTTCTCCATATTCTGAATTTGTAATTCTAACATAAGCTTTTCGATCAGGACTCCCTTCCATAGCTTCATGAGATATGGATGTTTCACATGGCAGGGATGATTGATCATCCGTACACTTGAGGTTACCAAAGGAAGAGCAAATAACATTGTCCTCTGACTCTTCATATGTAGGCATGGCCAAAGTTTCCTTTTGAATCAAGCTACAAAAACCATGGAGGAGAAGTTAGAATGTCTAAGCTTGAAACCTGTGAATTTCACATGCTAAGATTAATGGAGATGGTAAATAAATAAATAAACCCATAAAATAGTAATCCGATTTGAAAACTTCTAGATTCCTAGACATGTCAATCTAGGACTTTCTTAATACAATCTGAATACTTTGACTTAAATACTTAATCCTCTGGTATTTACATTGCCATTTGATTGAAGGTTTAAACAGCTTATTCAACAACTATTATTGTTCACACTTTTCTCATTAGCATATCATCACAGCAACATACTATAGAAACGCTAATTCAAACCACATCAGCAAAGGAATGGGGAAAAAAAACACAGATCCATTAAAACAGTCACGAAACAAAGGAATAAAAGCCAAACCAAACAATAGACGGACAATCTTACAAGTACATCATAATGGATGGATAAATGAAGCTTTATTAAATGTAAAGAACGCATAGAGACACGCTTCTAGCAATATATCGTAAAAAGCAAGAGCCGAACGCTATGGATATCTGAGTTTTCAAAGAAACCATATAAATGGATGAAAGTAAGCATAGCCCTATGCTTAAAACTCACAATAAATTGCAAGTCGAATTATTCATAGAAATACAAAGAAAAGTGTAACAAAATTTATAGCAAAAGGTCATACTGAGTTACAAACTAAGACAGCGGAACCATATGGACGGATGAAAGTGAGCTTGGATATTTGCATAATAACATGCATGCGCCAAATCAAAAAAATTCGAAGCTCCAGAAAATCCTACAAAAACCCAGTTAAAAGCTAATAAACCAACGTTTAAATGTTATTGATTAGCTTAAACTTAAGCATAATGAACGATTAAAGTTAAAAATACCAACTAGAAGAATCAAAAACGCTTTCTCAAACAAGAAGTGGAATAAATAAACAACGTTGATAAAATAAATACAATATAAGGTTTCAGGATTAAATGAGAGGAACAATATCAAGCTTTCAGATTTCACCACGAAAACAATCGATCTCATCAGCGAACAAGAAAAAAACTTCAAATCAAGCATACGAAAAAGAAAAAAAACGGGAAACGAGCTCCACCGTGAAATTCATTATCTTACATAAACGAATACTTTCGCCGGAGAAACGATACACATTACAAAAGATAACGAGCTTTATCAACCAAAACAACTCAAATGCGGAAAAACATCATAAACCAGGCGAGCAAACACTCGATCTGCATTCTGAAACGATCAAAACCTTAATCCGTACAAAACAACTAGACGGAAGCGAATAAGCCTGAAAACACCTCCCCTCTCAATCACCCATTCAACCAACACAATGATGTCCAATCAGACAAAGCAGAACAACATTCCGCTGCAAATAAACTAAACCATCTTTGTACAACAGAAAACCAAACAGATCGGAGAGAAAGGAAGCAATGCCAGTAATTTCTCACCCTTTTCGGCTACCCTGGATCTTNCAATCACCCATTCAACCAACACAATGATGTCCAATCAGACAAAGCAGAACAACATTCCGCTGCAAATAAACTCAACCATCTTTGTACAACAGAAAACCAAACAGATCGGAGAGAAAAGAAGCAATGCCAGTAATTTCTCACCCTTTTCGGCTACCCTGGATCTCAGAAAAGCTCGATTTCTTGCAAGGGATTCGGATCGGAACTAGTATTCCCCGATTCCTCAGCCCTTATATCTTCTCCCCTCTAGGCTGGGCTGAGCCTCTTTGTCCTCCTCCACCGGCGTGCCCGCTTTTCCTCGGTTCTCCGTTCATCGCGGACACAACCGACACCGTTAATTCGTTTATATAGGAGAGCTCAGTGACTAACGACGTTAAGGAAAACGGAGCGAGGGGGCATTTAAGAAAAGAAGCCCTAGCTTTCCGGTTATTTCGTGACTTGGGGCGGATCGTGGGTTCGAGTCATCTTGATGTACTGCTTATTTCGGTGAGCTTATCCTGCGACAGCTGGCCGTTTATTCCGCGTTGGCTTTCGTTGGCGAGGCGGAGGGCCGCAGAATTATGCGTGGGAGGTGACCGGAACTTGACTCTACCGCCGGTGAGGAAACTTGAATCCGATTGATAATGGCTCCTAACCAAAATGTTATGCTGAAATTCGAGATTAGTGCTGAAAAATGTGAGTTTAAGTCTTCGCAAACAAAATAATTAAGTAAATAAATAAATTTGATATAATTTTAATTGTAATGGACGCCCACAACTAGGGGTATAAATTAGCCTAACACGAGCGAATTCAGACTTAGCAAGTGTTCGGCTCATTAAAAAGTATCACAGTTCGTGTTTAGCTTTTTTATATTTCAAACAANTCGCAAACAAAATAATTAAGTAAATAAATAAATTTGATATAATTTTAATTGTAATGGACGCCCACAACTAGGTGTATAAATTAGCCGAACACGAGCGAATTCAAACTTAACAAGTGTTTTGCTCATTAAAAAGTATCACAGTTCGTGTTTAACTTTTTTATATTTTAAACAGAAAAGTGTGTTTAGCTTGTTTATTTTTCTAAAGCGAGAATATCAAAGGCTATGAAGTCCAATATGAATATTGGTTTTGCAATGCGAGTTGGAGTTTATGTCAACAGAGTTCGCCAACTTTATTGGTGATGATGTGCATCAACATTATTAGTGACGAGATTGAGTTAAAAGGGGTCAATTTCTTGTGTTGGTCTTACAAGTGCTAGCATGTATTTGATTTATGAGCAATGCCTTGGATCGGTTGGGCGATGAAATTAGCGAGCGAAAAAGTAGCCAAGCAATTGTGATGAGAATGCTGTAGTTGGATAATACTAGTCGGGAGATCATGTCCGACAATGGTGGTATGAGCATAATTTAGTGGTAACGGTTGTGAGAGCATACTCTAGCATTGACGATCAAAAATACCTAATTAGATGTTAATGATTAATCATTGATATCTATTGGTATTAGTTAGCTGGTTGTTGTTTGATAATGTTGGTTTGGCAACAACAGTTTGTCGATGGAGGTCTAGTAGAGACGTTTTGATATCAAATGTTGAGTGGCAGCAACAACCCAAGCAGTTACTCGATAACATTGAATGAGTGGCGGCAATATGATGGCAACACTCATCTGATGATATTTAAACCACATTGGTCCAATGATGATGGATCAAGGTTCGCTAGCGATGATCGTGTAGCATTAAATTGATGATGATGATAACAACGACAACAATCTTACGGTAGTCATGCGATGATCTTACAGATTCTCTAAGTTCTCTTCAAATTAAAGTCCTCTTCCTCCCTTGTATAGAGAATGCAAATTATAAGTGTAAATGAGTCAAGTTGAGCATGAGAGGCCCGTAACTTAAGCTTGAGCCTCATTAATTAATCTAGTTTTAGCTCAAACATGGGTTTAATTATATGATTTCAAGTAGTTCATGAACTGGAAACTTTATTATGAAAGAGATAAAATGTGTGATTATTATGTCATTGTAATGAAATGACAAAAAAATTTAAACTATTAGAAGAAATGATTAAAACAAAACTATTTACTATAAAGAAGTAATGCATTTTTTTAAACATTTTAAGCAATTGTATTGATACAACATCAACAAAATTTCATTATTTGACATGATTCTTGAAGCAAGGCATGAATCTCGATGTAAATGTAATTTTATGAATAAGAAATTTTCAAACTCTAATTAAAAATAATCCAAATCTCTGATTTCAGCAAACTTAAAATCAAACTGGCCAGCTCGACAAGACGGACCCAATGACACCAAAATTGACCCAATATCCAAATCAAATCAAGCATATATCGAGCCATTAAAGTATTTTTGAAGGCTTCTGGTGTGAAATGGAAGGTCGAGTAAATTTTAAATCTCACAAGCTTATGGTTAAATTGAGCACATCGACGAGACAAGTCTAACAAATCCATAATCACTCAATTGTAGCATCTTTAAGACACTTAAAGGTTCACAAAATGTCATTCGATCGTGGGAACTTCACTGGGCCGTCCAATGGAATGGCCAAAATCTTTCATCGTTTGCAAGGGAGACACTCCCTGACTATAAATAGATTCATGCCCCATTCATGAATGGAGACCTTGTCCTTAAAAATGAAAAAAGAGTTAGCCCTGAAGCTGGTTTGCAAAGAATAAGCTGAATTTAAATGTTGTTCTTGACCTAAATCCAGATAAATGCTTCCCCGCTACTACAGACACCGACCATCTTTGGTCACCGCTCGACAGTAGCTATCGACCACTGTTGGTTGATCGCTGCCATCGCGGCGAAACCTCATAAGGAGTTGACATGTGTGTAGCATAGTAATGAAGCATTGTGTAGAGTAAAACCAACGCCAAAAAATAATAAAGTGTACTACATAGCAATTTTTCTGCTTCTTTTTTGTTTTTTGGAGTTTTCGGCTTGTATATCATTAGATAATTCCTTTTTCCAAATAAGTCTCTTTTCTTGATCATAAGAATGATCCGCAGAAGGAATGGACCGAAAAAACAGGGGCATACGATGAAGAAGATAAACAAAGAGAAAGAGAATAAGACGAGCATGTGTGCCATAAATCTCTCAAGGATATGTCAAGTATGTCCACTCAAACAAGATCAGGTAGAGACATATTGACACGAAATAATGTCTACGTAAACTACCCATAACCAAAGATTTATGTATGTTTGTCTGTTCTGTAGTCTAGAATGCTCCCAATGCGACGTATCTCACTTTGTTAATTACATATTAGAGGTTGCCCAAGAATACTCTTGTTCCAAAGGAGTTTTGGTTACATTACTTGTGAAAGCTAACATAGAGCTATCAAATGACAGTTATTTCACAGGAGAATGCTCTGATGCTTTAAAGCTCCAGCTAAGCCACTAAGCGGAGAGTGAGTCTCTCATGGTGCTCACATGGGTAATGGACTTATCGACATATGGAGCGTGCAAAATAATCAAATTGTCCCGAGGATAAATTCTGATATGTTAAAGATCATCAGGGTCATATGGGCAAAAGGCAAATCGGCATATCTCAAACAAACGACAACTCATCGGTAATCAAGCCATCGAGGTGATACTAATGAAGGCAAATGGAGTGATAATGTTCAATAAGGGCGGTCAAAGGAAGGGAGAATTAATCCCTGAAAGGTAGAGGTAGTCGGGTCGGGGTACCACGGGTCTGTCATCCTAAGCCACTAGAATCCTAAATCTATTTGGTCATAAAGGTAGTCGACCCAACACATCCTGAGATCCCCGCTCAACAATCTGTGAATTTCATCATCCACGGGNAGAGTGGTCAATTTCTTGTGTTGGTCTTACAAGTGCTAGCATGTATTTGATTTATGAGCAATGCCTTGGATCAGTTGGGAGATGAAATTAGCGAGCGAAAAAGTAGACAAGCAATGGTGATGAGAACGTTGTAGTTAGATAATACTAGTCGAGAGATCATGTCCGACAATGGTGATATGAGCATAATTTAGTGGTAGCGGTTGAGAGAGCATACTTTGGCATTGATGATCAAAAATATATAATTAGATGTTAATGATTAATCATTGATATCTATTGGTATTAGTTAGCTGGTTGTTGTTTGATAATGTTGGTTTGGCAACAACGGTTTGTCGATGGAGGTCTAGTAGAGACGTTCTGATATCAAATGTTGAATGGCAGCAATAGCCCAAGCAATTACTCGACAACAATGAATGAGTGGTGGCAATATGATGGCAACACTCATCCGATGATAATTAAACCACATAGGTCCAATGATGATGGATCAAGGTTCGCTAGCGATGATCGTGTAGCATTAAATTGATGATGATGATAACAACGACAACAATCTTACGGTAGTCATGCGATGATCTTACAGATTCTCTAAGTTCTCTTCAAATTAAAGTCCTCTTCCTCCCTTGTATAGAGAATGCAAATTATAAGTGTAAATGAGTCAAGTTGAGCATGAGAGGCCCGTAAGTTAAGCTTGAGCCTCATTAATTAATCTAGTTTTAGCTCAAACATGTAATGAAAATACAAAAAAAAATTAAACTATTAGAAGAAATGATTAAAACAAAACTATTTACTATAAAGAAGGAATGCATTATTTTTAAACATTTTAAGCAATTGTATTGATACGACATCGACAAAATTTCATCATTTGACATGATTCTTGAAGCAAGGCATGAATCTCGATGTAAATGTAATTTTATGAATAAGAAAAGTTCAAACTCTAATTAAAAATAATCTAAACCTCTGATTTCAGCAAACTTAAAATCAAACTGGCCAGCTCGACAAGACGGACCCAATGACACCAAAATTGACCCAATATCCAAATCAAATCAAGCATATATCGAGCCATTAAAGTATTTTTGAAGGCTTCTGGTGCGAAATGGAAGGTCGAGTAAATTTTAAATCTCACAAGCTTATGGTTAAATCGAGCACTTCGACGAGACAAGTCTAACAAATCCATAATCACTCAATTGTAGCTTGATTAAGACACTTAAAGGTTCACAAAATGTCATTCGATCGTGAGAACTTCACTGGGTCGTCCAATGGAATGGCCAAAATCTTTCATCATTTGCAAGGGAGACACTCCCTGACTATAAATAGAGCATGCCCCATTCATGAATGTAGACCTTGTCCTTAAAAATGAAAAAAGAGTTAGCCCTGAAGCTGGTTTGCAAAGAATAAGGTGAATTTAAATGTTGTTCTTGACCTAAATCCAGATAAATGCTTCCCTGCTACTATAGACACCGACCATCTTTGGTCACCGCTCGACAGTAGCTATCGACCACTGTTGGTTGATCGCTGCCATTGCGGCGAAACCTCATAAGGAGTTGACATGTGTGTAGCATAGTAATGAAGCATTGTGTAGAGTAAAACCAACGCCAAAAAATAACAAAGTGTACTACACATCAATTTTTATGCTTTTTTTTTGTTTTTTGGAGTTTTCGGCTTGTATATCATTAGATAATTCCTTTTCCGAATAAGTTTCTTTTCTTGATCATAAGAATGATCCGCAGAAGGAATGGACCGAAAAAACAGGGGCATACGATGAAGAAGATAAACAAAGAGAAAGAGAATAAGACGAGCATGTGTGCCATAAATCTCTCAAGGATATGTCAAGTATGTCCACTCAAACAAGATCAGGTAGAGACACATTGGACCAATATTCACGAAATAATGTTTACGTAAACTACCCATAACCAAAGATTTATGTGTGTTTGTCTGTTCTGTAGTCTAGAATGCTCCCAATGCGACGTATCTCACTTTGTTAATTACATATTAGAGGTTGCTCAAGAATACTCTTGTTCCAAAGGAGTTTTGCTTACATTACTTGTGAAAGCTAACACAGAGCTATCAAATGACAGTTATTTCACAGGAGAATGCTCTGATGCTTTAAAGCTCCAGCTAAGCCACTAAGCGGAGAGTGAGTCTCTCATGGTGCTCACATGGGTAATGGACTTATCGACATATGGAGCGTGCAAAATAATCAAATTGTCTCGAGGATAAATTCTGATATGTTAAAGATCATCAGGGTCATATGGGCAAAAGGCAAACCAGCATATCTCAAACAGACGACAACTCATCGGTAATCAAGCCATCGAGGTGATACTAATGAAGACAAATGGAGTGATAAGGTTCAATAGGGGCGGTCAAAGGAAGGGAGAATTAATCTCTGAAAGGTAGAGGTAGTCGGGTCGGGGTACCACGGGTCTGTCATCCTAAGCCACCAGAATCCTAAATCTATTTGGTCATAAATGTAGTCGACCCAACACATCCTGAGATCCCCGCTCAACAATCTGTGAATTTCATCATCCACGGGAACCTCGATAGCCCTAAGGTTAAAGGAAAAAAACTCTATCTTATGACTACTAGGTAGAGCTCCAAGTGGCAAAAATTATATCACTGAAGTGGTGAAAATGTTGTTGGAAAGGAAAGGAAATAGATCTTTAGCTACAAAGCTGGAAACACTTCCAATAAAAGAACTTACACCCTACCTGGGTCAGGGAGCCTTCTAATTACCTGAGCGCGCTAGACAACCACATAAGTTGAAATTTATACTGGGTCAGTCGAGTTAGAGAAACACAAAGGCTTCTCCTCAAGACATACAAATGATGCACTTGTCTACCACAATCTTAAGTGTAGAGACCCTATTAGTAATGACTTGGGATATGTCCATGCTATGCAACCTATTTTAAAATCGGCTAGAATATTATGTTGGAAAGTAAAATACATAATTTAAAACCTTTAATGTTTTAATCCTAAATTTTAATTAGACTTAAAATTTTATGAAGAATTTGTAAAAAAAATTATAATTTTAGGTTCTCATAGAGCTTAAATGATCTGCATGATTCCCAAACAACCCACAAAGTAAAAAAAAACGGAGGAAAAAGCAATTTAAGCCAAATATGGATGATTAAAAGGTCAGTGTAGCTAGGTCGACAACATATCCCAAAAATGGAGAAAGACAGTCATGCACCACATAAGTTCACGTTTGGTTCTAAATCTATACATAAATGAGATTTATAATTAAGGCATTGGACACGAGAAAACAACTACGGGTCCCCATCATGTGGTTTCGTCTGT
>JXCR01070742.1:144451-159451 GCA_002079205.1 Phalaenopsis hybrid cultivar | reverse complement strand
ATATTCCAGCAAGTATCATGTATATTCAAAACTCTTAAAATTTAATAAAATTTAAATATATTTTAGATTAACATTTGTAAATGAACAAGCGCGACTTCTTAGCTCACAAAGGTCAATTTATCTTAGTCAAATTTGAGATATTCACAAATTAGTTTGACATAGTTACATCCAAATAGGGCTCTATTTATAAATTCTTGTAGTGGAGCTTTGGCTATTGCCCATAACAATCCATAAACAAGACAATTTGTGATCCTCACATATTTTTTCGAATATTCAGACTTTTTTAATGATATTAGAATAAAATATTGTTGAACTCGTTGAATTTATTTTATTGAGATATTTGATTTAATTATAAATAATAAAAAATGGATCTCTGTGGTTATAATCTTATAATCCAACTTCTTTATATATGGCTCTTCAATCGTTTGGTTCGGGCTCATTTGGAGCTGAATCGGACCAGTTGTGGTGTTGATGGGTTGGTCTCTTCATGTCATTTAATTCAATCATAAATTTATTATTCATGTAATTAATTTAATTATAAATTTATTAAAATCAGTAGATTTTGAGTTTCATATTTTTAATTCAAAGTCTTATAAAAATTAATGTTTAGTAAACTTCGAGGGATGCATCCGTACAAAATTATAAAATAAAATATTTTATAATTTGAAAGCCATCTTACCAACCATTTGGACTTTTAATTATTCACTTGGTTCAATTAACTCTAAGATCAGCTCATTACTAATCAATTAATTAGATTTTTTTATTCGTCTTAATTAATTTTACTAAAATAATATTTTATGAAGAACTTTGGGCTTGATAGGCATTTGATGTTTCCATTTACAAAATAATATATGTTAATATGTTGTATTGAATCGCAGGAAAAAATATTGATCAGTACTCTTAAAGTAAAGCTACGATCGTAGTCCACTGATATGCAGACATGTGGCTTTGAGGAAACACGCGCTCTTTCGTGTGATCTGGCCCGGTAACACAGGAAATATTTCTCCTGTGTTATTCCGCGTTATTCAGGTGTTATTGCGGTGGTATTGACGTGTTATTGTGATATTATTACACCGGGAATATTCTCAAAACACAATAACACATGAATATCACCACAATAACGCCTGAATAATACAGAATAACACGAAGAGAATATTCTCCTGCGCTAAAACGATTTTTTTTTTTAGTTTTTCTATCCCCACATGACGTCATTTCATTAGACTTTGAACATAACTTTACGTTAGAAGTGCTGATATAATATTTTTCCGAATCGCAGAAGTTAATATATGGATGCTAACTTTCACAATTATGACTATGCACGATTATTAAAGGAAAATACTATTATTGTTTTAAGCGTTGAGTTTTCAAAAACAATTATAATAATTGAATAACATGCACTGAGGGTGAACTCTGTAAAAGAAAAAGAAAAGCTGCGCTAATTTGAAAGTTTAGGCGCAAGCAATATCATTTATTATTAAGTTGGATTTAAAATATTTTTAAAAATATTTATGGTTGATTTAGTGAATAAAACATATTTAAATACATAAAAGTAATTATTTCCTAATCAAATTATTTAAAATTAGGTACGTTTGATTTTGAGGCACAAACAATCTTACAGAATAGACAAATGTCGCTTGAAAACATTCCCTTCGCACATGCAATTGAGCTTTTGCGGCCACCCTTCCTCATTGGGAATTAATGGGTGTTTCAATGATGGCACAAATACCAATCGATGGAATCATTCCAAGAATTTTTAATTTCAATTTTTAGGGGCATTTACATTCATATCACACTTTCTTATATTTATATAAGTAACATGTAAATTTTTCATAGGTAAAGTTGAATTCTGAGGGCATAGGATCATATATTGATTGTGGACTCGTACAGTCTGTGAGAGATTTGTATGAGAATGATGCAGAAGAAAAATGAAACATATGCGTTCTCTAAACCCTTGCTCTTTGTTTCTGATAGAAGAAAGGGTGAGGGAGACGACCATAGACCAAAAAAAAAAAAAAATTTGCCCTTTTGAAGGTAAAAGTGCATACCTGTATATATTATCTCAAATGGTCTCCACCATTTTGAGAGACTACAGTGAGGAAGAGAAAATAATAATAAATCTCTTCTCGTTCAGTATCATGTTTGTTCATGGTATGACTAAGTGAGATGGTGACGCAAGCGACATGCATCTCATACATGTTTAGGGACATTTGCCGACCTTTCAACTTTGATCCTTGTTTTGATCGTTTGTCAATCCGAAGAACCACTAGCTAGGCGAACTCAGTAGACTATTTTGTGGAGCCAAACTTGCCTCCTAAAACTTTAACAGTTCACACTTCAGCATCTTGCGAAAAATTTGAATAGGTAATTCAATATTGCAGATTAGTTTGACAAATCAGTCTAAGAGCTAGTCCATGATCACCATTTACTTATATATATATAGCATTCAAATCTTCACTTCACATAAAAATACCACTATCATTTACTTTCTATAAATAAAATACATTTTGTTATGCATATGTTTACAAAACCAAAGTGTTATAAATATAAATACAAAAATTCAGGTCTTTCATTATATTAAAATAAATGTTAATGCATGCATTTTTTTCCTTAACTTGGTTTTCTAAAATCTTTCAACTCCCTTTGTGTATTTAGGCTTCTATTTAAATTTGGCCATCAAACGATTAGCCATTTCATGTAGAAAATAAAGTTTAAAATCACTGTTAAGAATTGAGACTTTTGTACTTGTTTGGTTAGCCCAAAAGGAAAAAAATTGACTTTGAGATTAATAAAAATCATACATGTTTATCATTAATTCACCTATTATACATTAAATTATGCATCCGAAACTAATTTTATTTGAAATATACATAACTGATTAAAAAAATTATTTGCATATATTCAAGTAAATTAATATTCTAAGTACGCACATATTAAAAATTAAAAGTAAAATAATTAACATCATGATTTGGAATATTATGAGAATTGCCGACCCGAACTACCTTAATAGATTGAAACATCTTGTTAGGGTTCATAAACTTTTTATTTTTGTTATTTGGAACCTATGGCGACGATTAATAAAGATAAAATTATAAGAAAATTTAAGAATTTTCAATATTTTTGCAATAAGAATAATAAGATTTGAGTTTTTTTAGAGGACCCAGGAAATTTTATCTATTATTGGCGATGATGACCAATTTGTTACTTTTTTTTCTATGAATGAGTTTCATGGTTGGGCTACTTTTGTTTATGCTAGTTCTAACTTGCAGAATAAGTATAGTTTGTGCAATAAGTTGGCTCACATGAGGGAGGTATTAACTAGTAATTGGTTGGTTGGTAGAGATTTTAACATGATCATAAAATTTTCGGAGAAAATGAGTGTTGCTAAGTGTGATGCTTGGCTTTCTCTTTCTATCACTTTTTTTCTTTGGCATAATTTCCATAAGTTGTTGTCATTTGAAGATATTTTAAAACTTAAGGGTTCAAGGTTGGTCTCCCAATGTACTTTGTGCAAAAGAGAGGAGGAAATTGAATTACATTTATTTTTGAAATGCTCATATGCTATAAAGGCACGGTCTCTTTTAAGGAAACATTTGGAACTCGATAGATGATTTACTATTGGCTTGGAAGCATGTTTTCAATAAAACACTGAGATTTTTTTCCTGTATGGTTTTTGGGTTCATTTGGACTGCTCAAAACAATGTTAAATATGAGATGAGTATTAACTCTCTTAATGTGACTGGTGGTTATATAGTATCTCATTTTGTTAAAGCTTGGAGTAGCTCCAATACATCCACTACGTTGGCTCGTACAAGGGAGGGTTGGAGACCAATGTTAATACATTGGCAGCCCCCTTATGTTGTATGGGTTAAAATCAATATTGATGGGAGTTGGAATAATGTTCAAGCTGGTGCGGGTTGTGTTTTCAAAAATGAATTGGGGAATTATTTATGTTATTTCTCCTCTCCTACTAATGTTTCTTCTCCCATTGAAGCTGAAGACTGGGCAATTTTTATTGCTCTTAACATTGAAATAATTTTTAATTGTTCTCAAACTGTAATTGAGACAGAAGAAACCTAATTTGAACTTAGTATTTGTTCTAAGAAGCGTTGGTAATATAGAGTTTCATAAGTAAAACATAAAGTGTAGTTTTATTTATAGGGAGGGGAATACTCCTGTGGATTGGTTAGCTAAAAGGGGTTACAACGGACGTAATAATTTTCGATGCAGAGAGACGAATTTATCATTTTGGCTTTTGATTTTCTTTCTTAGTTTTGTCCTCGTTAGACACCCAGAGTTTTGGAGTTCTTATTGCTTTCTTTTTTGGTCAGGGGAATATCTTTATTGCCCTTCAAATCTCTTTTTATGTCTTTTCATTCTTTTTCAATGAAATCGGCCNTATATGTATATATCTATGTATATATATATTATCTATATATATGTATATATGTATATATATATATGTATATATCTATGTATATATATATTATCATGTATATATGTATATATATATATGTATATATGTATATATATATATGTATATATGTATATATGTATATGTATATATGTATATATGTATATATATATGTATATATGTATATATATATGTATATATATATATACATATACATATACATATATACATATATACATATATATATTGAATATTGTTTTTAAATAATTTACTTGTCTACATGCTACAAAGATTTATAATCAATTAAAATTAATAATTAAAATATAATAAAATATATTAAAATTTATTATATGAATATTTTAATATGAATAATTATATTTAAATCTAGCCCTACTCTTGCATCATACGACTGTGTGATTATAGTTGTCAAAATAGTTCATTATTCGTGAATAGCTTATGTTCGGCTCGATAAGCAAACGAACCAAATACAGACAATTTTTTTGAGCTTGATATATAAAGAAGCCGAAAACGAACAATGATATTTTTCAAAAAGTCGAGTCTAGACTCGCTCACGCTTGGCTAGTTTACACCCCTAATGAATGCATGCATGACTAAGGTTGTTAAAATGTTTTTTTTTTTTTGGCAAACAACTCGTGTTCGGCTCTTTAAGCAAATAAGCCAAACAGCAGCAGTGATATTTTTTAACGAGCCAAACATGAGTTAAGCCAAGGTTTGCTCGTGTTCAGCTCATTTGCACCCTACGCCCAAACGACGAATTTTGCTCCCGTCCGTTGTGGCCTTCTTCAGCTCATTCGTGAAAACGCGGGATTTCAACGACCAGGAGCATTAGGATTTTGTGCTAGAAAAAAAAAATGTTGGTTTTTCTTATGGATTCATGAGGGAAACACAAAGGCTCCTATTCCTATGGGGTTTTTCTAGAAAATCAAAATCCTAACCTAGTTTCTCTAACATCCAAACCTAGGGGGCTTTCTGAATGAAAATGGCAAGGGATTAAGGAGTTTTATCTTTGTGGCTATTGATCAAAGCATTTCTTTTGGAAAGAAGAAGTTGTCATCGTCGGAAGTGTGGCGATGCCACCAGATTTTTCCTTCTCCAAAAAAGTGAGAAAGCCTTCCTCGTCAGCTCGTCGGNGTGTAGGGAACGTCAAAGTAGCGGGACTTCCCGTTCTATATGCCCAAATAGGCCTGTCAAAACGACTTGTTCGCGAACAACTCATGTTCGACTAACAATTTTTTTTGCGCTCGATATATAATCGAGTCGAATATGAACAAAGTTTTGTTCGTTTGTGTCTGACTCGTCCTTGGCTCAAATATATATATATATATATATATATATATAATGAATGTTATTTTTAAATAATTTAATTGTAGAATAAAATATATTAAAATTTATTTATATGAATATTTTAATATGAATAATTATATTTAAATCTAGCCCTACTCTTATATCATACGGCTGTGTGATTAGGGTTGTCAAAATAGTTCATTATTCGTGAATAGCTCATGTTCGGCTCGATAAGCAAGCGAACCAAAAACAAACAATTATTTTGAGCTTGATATATAAAAGAACAATGATATTTTTCAAAAAGTCGAGTCTAGACTCGCTCACGCTTGGCTCGTTTACACCCCTAATGACTGCATGCATGACTAAGGTTGTCAAAATGTTTTTTTTTTTGCAAACAACTCGTGTTCGGCTCGTTAAACAAATAAGTGAAACAGGAGCAGTGATATTTTTTAACGAGCCAAACATGAATTGAGTCAAGGTTTGTTTGTGTTCAGCTCATTTACACCCCTACCCCAAACCACGGATTTTGCTCCCGTCTGTTGTGGGGAAAAATCACTGGCGTAAACGCGGGATTTCAACGACCACGAGCATTGGGATTTTGTGCTAGAAACAAAAAATGTTGGTTTTTCTTATGGATTCACGAGGGAAACACAAAGGCCTTATTCCTATGGGGTTTTTCTAGAAAATCAAAATCCTAAACTAGTTTCTCTAACATCCAAACCTAGGGGGCTCTATGAATGAAAATAGCAAGGGATTAAGAAATTTTATCTTCGTGGCTATTGATCAAAGGATTTCTTTTGGAAGGAAGAAGCTCTCCTCGCCGGAAGGGTGGTGATGCCGCCGGATTTTGCCTTCTACAAAAAAATGAGGAAGCTTTCCTTGTCAGCTCGTCGGAATGTTGCTGAAGATGAAGAAGATGACTGGATTCCTTCCCCAAGTGGTGAGGAAGCTCTCCTCGCTGGAAGGAATGAGGAATTCACTAGAGTTTACCTTCCTTAAATTAATGAAGAAAATTTCCTCGTCGGTTGGTCCGAATGCCGTTGGAAATAAGGAAGAAGACCATAAAAATTGAAGGAAAGGTGAAGAAAATGGAGAAGAACAACTTGCATTGGCCGCTCCTCGAGAAGGATGATGAATCACGTAAGAAATCTCCCTAGAAGCTCCCTAAAACCTCCCCTTGCTCCAAGCTCTCCTCCTCAGCAAATGACAGTCGACCTGCTCAAATGAGTTCTTCCCTATGGTTGATTCAACCATAAGGGGTTTATCCAAGGGCTCAAGATCGCCATCCAAATTTGGAATGAGCCGAAAATATCTCCTATGCTTTATTTGGGTGAAGAACCGGGCAAAAGGGGAAGGACCGGTGGTTTCGACCGCCTTGCCTGGGGATCAAACAATCACTTTTCGAGAATCGGTCTAGGCAGCGTGGCCACGCCGCATTCAACCATGGTCGCACCACTTTTCAAAGTGTTGCAAAAAAAGGTCCGGCGTGACCACACCACTTGCGGACCTGTTCACACTGGTTGATGAACTCGGGTGCCTGCTAAGATTTGGGTATTGTAACAATAAGATTATGGCGTAATTATGTCGTAGCCTTTGTTTAGCCAGCGTGAACACACCACCTTTGGGCGTGGTCATGCAGACCACAGCCCTTTTGGGCAGTGTGGGGTGGTCTCAGCATTGCCACGCCCAGTTAGGCGTGACTAGAAAGAATAAGCTTTCGGAGAAGCTCGCCAAGGGAGTTCCGAGCCTCGTGGGACTTTTGGAGGATCAAATGTGAGTATGTAATGATCCTTGGACCTCCATAAGGACCGTAAATGCATCTTAAAAGAGTTTGAGTTGTCAAACTGTCAACATATCATCAAACGGAGCAACTTCAACATGAAATCTATTCATTTGGGCCTTGGACCGAACACGGTGAGGGGTACTCTAGTTGGCTGCCTCCGCCAAGGGAATGTCCATATAGACAGGATATGATTTTGTGTCACGGGAAGGAACATCAACTTGGAGGATACCAGAAGCAATGTCGACTTGGCAACACTTAACTCGAAGCCTGACTATGATGGTGTAGAACTCAACTATAGTGTATTGTCACTCGACGATGACGTCTCGTGTATATTGCATAAAAAATGGATGCAAACAAGTAGTGCAATGACGCACCTCATAGACAACATATTGATGCTCTGCCAACTACTTTTAACTGCAAACACTCATGACTATTGTGCAATGATTCTGTGGCATACAAACATTGTACTTCAAGGAATTAATTGTGAAACTTAAACAATGGTCTGGATGCGTGATCACCATCTCAATGTAAATCATTTTAGTTGGGCTTGATTTTTTCTCTTTCAAGTTTTCCATGTAAAAAATTCTGACATCTTTATTTTTTATTTCTATTATATTAAAATGTGTTAGGCTTTCGAACAATACTAAGTACTAAATTATCACTCAACTGCCACTAATATTCCAGCAGGCATCATGTATATTCAAAACTCTTAAAATTCAATAAAATTTAAATATATTTTACATTAACATTTGTAAATGAACAAGCTCACAAGCTAATAATTCAAATCAGGGTTTGTTTAAACGCGACTTCTTAGCTCACCAAGGTCAATTTATCTTAGTCAAATTTGAGATGCTCACAAATTAGTCTGACATGGTTACATCCAAATAAGGCTCTATCTATAAATTCTTGTAGTGGCGTTTTGGCTATTGCTTATAACAATCCATAAACAAGCCAATTTGTGATCCTCACATATTTTTTGGAATATTCAGACTTTTTTAATGATATTATAATTAAGTAATGTTGAACTCGTTGAATTTTTTTTATTGAGATGTTTGATTTGATTATAAATAATAAAAAATGAATATCATTTCACTTTCTGGTTATAATCCAACTTCTTTATATCTGACTTTTCAAGCGTTTGGTTCGAGCCCATTTGGAGCTGAATCGGACCGGTTGTGGTGTTGATGGGTTGGTCTCTTCATGTCATTTAATTCAATCATAAATTTATTATTCATGTAATTAATTTAATTATAAATTTATTAAAATCAGTAGATTTTGAGTTTCATATTTTTAATTCAAAGTCTTATAAAAATTAATGTTTAGTAAACTTCGAGGGATGCATCCGTACAAAATTATAAAATAAAATATTTTATAATTTGAAAGCCATCTTACCAACCATTTGGACTTTTAATTATTCACTTGGTTCAATTAACTCTAAGATCAGCTCATTACTAATCAATTAATTAGATTTTTTTATTCGTCTTAATTAATTTTACTAAAATAATATTTTATGAAGAACTTTGGGCTTGATAGGCATTTGATGTTTCCATTTACAAAATAATATATGTTAATATGTTGTATTGAATCGCAGGAAAAAATATTGATCAGTACTCTTAAAGTAAAGCTACGATCGTAGTCCACTGATATGCAGACATGTGGCTTTGAGGAAACACGCGCTCTTTCGTGTGATCTGGCCCGGTAACACAGGAAATATTTCTCCTGTGTTATTCCGCGTTATTCAGGTGTTATTGCGGTGATATTGACGTGTTATTGTGATATTATTACACCGGGAATATTCTCAAAACACAATAACACATGAATATCACCACAATAACGCCTGAATAATACAGAATAACACGAAGAGAATATTCTCCTGCGCTAAAATGATTTTTTTTTTTAGTTTTTCTATCCCCACATGACGTCATTTCATTGGACTTTGAACACAACTTTACGTTAGAAGTGTTGATATAATATTTTTCCGAATCGCAGAAGTTAATATATGGACGCTAACTTTCATNCACATGAATATCACCACAATAACGCCTGAATAATACAGAATAACACGAAGAGAATATTCTCCTGCGCTAAAACGATTTTTTTTTTTAGTTTTTCTATCCCCACATGACGTCATTTCATTAGACTTTGAACATAACTTTACGTTAGAAGTGCTGATATAATATTTTTCCGAATCGCAGAAGTTAATATATGGATGCTAACTTTCACAATTATGACTATGCACGATTATTAAAGGAAAATACTATTATTGTTTTAAGCGTTGAGTTTTCAAAAACAATTATAATAATTGAATAACATGCACTGAGGGTGAACTCTGTAAAAGAAAAAGAAAAGCTGCGCTAATTTGAAAGTTTAGGCGCAAGCAATATCATTTATTATTAAGTTGGATTTAAAATATTTTTAAAAATATTTATGGTTGATTTAGTGAATAAAACATATTTAAATACATAAAAGTAATTATTTCCTAATCAAATTATTTAAAATTAGGTACGTTTGATTTTGAGGCACAAACAATCTTACAGAATAGACAAATGTCGCTTGAAAACATTCCCTTCGCACATGCAATTGAGCTTTTGCGGCCACCCTTCCTCATTGGGAATTAATGGGTGTTTCAATGATGGCACAAATACCAATCCATGGAATCATTCCAAGAATTTTTAATTTCAATTTTTAGGGGCATTTACATTCATATCACACTTTCTTATATTTATATAAGTAACATCTAAATTTTTCATAGGTACAGTTGAATTCTTTGAGGACATAGGATTATATATTGAGTGTGGACTCATACAGTCTGGGAGAGATTTGTGTGAGAATGATGANAGAATTTTTAATTTCAATTTTTAGGGGCATTTACATTCATATCACACTTTCTTATATTTATATAAGTAACATGTAAATTTTTCATAGGTAAAGTTGAATTCTGAGGGCATAGGATCATATATTGATTGTGGACTCGTACAGTCTGTGAGAGATTTGTATGAGAATGATGCAGAAGAAAAATGAAACATATGCGTTCTCTAAACCCTTGCTCTTTGTTTCTGATAGAAGAAAGGGTGAGGGAGACGACCATAGACCAAAAAAAAAAAAAAATTTGCCCTTTTGAAGGTAAAAGTGCATACCTGTATATATTATCTCAAATGGTCTCCACCATTTTGAGAGACTACAGTGAGGAAGAGAAAATAATAATAAATCTCTTCTCGTTCAGTATCATGTTTGTTCATGGTATGACTAAGTGAGATGGTGACGCAAGCGACATGCATCTCATACATGTTTAGGGACATTTGTCGGCCTTTCAACTTTGATCCTTGTTTTGATCGTTTGTCAATCCGAAGAACCACTAGCTAGGCGAACTCAGTAGACTATTTTGTGGAGCCAAACTTGCCTCCTAAAACTTTAACAGTTCACACTTCAGCATCTTGCGAAAAATTTGAATAGGTAATTCAATATTGCAGATTAGTTTGACAAATCAGTCTAAGAGCTAGTCCATGATCACCATTTACTTATATATATAGCATTCAAATCTTCACATCACATAAAAATACCACTATCGTTTACTTTCTGTAAATAAAATACATTTTGTTATGCATATGTTTACAAAACCAAAGTGTTATAAATATAAATACAAAAATTCAGGTCTTTCATTATATTAAAATAAATGTTAATGCATGCATTTTTTTCCTTAACTTGGTTTTCTAAAATCTTTCAACTCCCTTTGTGTATTTAGGCTTCTATTTAAATTTGGCCATCAAACGATTAGCCATTTCATGTAGAAAATAAAGTTTAAAATCACTGTTAAGAATTGAGACTTTTGTACTTGTTTGGTTAGCCCAAAAGGAAAAAAATTGACTTTGAGATTAATAAAAATCATACATGTTTATCATTAATTCACCTATTATACATTAAATTATGCATCCGAAACTAATTTTATTTGAAATATACATAACTGATTAAAAAAATTATTTGCATATATTCAAGTAAATTAATATTCTAAGTACGCACATATTAAAAATTAAAAGTAAAATAATTAACATCATGATTTGGAATATTATGAGAATTGCTGACCCGAACTACCTTAATAGATTGAAACATCTTGTTAGGGTTCATAAACTTTTTATTTTTGTTATTTGGAACCTATGACGACGATTAATAAAGATAAAATTATAAGAAAATTTAAGAATTTTCAATATTTTTGCAATAAGAATAATAAGATTTGAGTTTTTTTAGAGGACCCAGGAAATTTTATCTATTATTGGCGATGATGACCAATTTGTTACTTTTTTTTCTATGAATGAGTTTCATGGTTGGGCTACTTTTGTTTATGCTAGTTCTAACTTGCAGAATAAGTATAGTTTGTGCAATAAGTTGGCTCACATGAGGGAGGTATTAACTAGTAATTGGTTGGTTGGTAGAGATTTTAACATGATCATAAAATTTTCGGAGAAAATGAGTGTTGCTAAGTGTGATGCTTGGCTTTCTCTTTCTATCACTTTTTTTCTTTGGCATAATTTCCATAAGTTGTTGTCATTTGAAGATATTTTAAAACTTAAGGGTTCAAGGTTGGTCTCCCAATGTACTTTGTGCAAAAGAGAGGAGGAAAATGAATTACATTTGTTTTTTAAATGCTCATATGCTATAAAGGCGCCGTCTCTTTTAAGGAAACATTTCGAACTCGGTAGATGATTTACTTTTGGCTTGGAAGCATGTTTTCAATAAAACACTGAGATTTTTTCCCTGTATGGTTTTTGGGTTCATTTGGACTGCTCAAAATAATGTTAAATATGAAATGAGTATTACCTCTCCTAATGTGACTGGGGGTTATATAATATCATTTTGTTAAAGCTTGGAGTAGCTCCAATACATCCACTACGTTGGCTCGTACAAGGGAGGGTTGGAGACCAATGTTAATACATTGGCAGCCCCCTGATGTTGTTTGGGCTAAAATCAATATTGATGGAAGTTGGAATAATGTTCAAGCTGATGCAGGTGGTGTTTTCGGGAATGAATTGGGGAATTGTTTATGTTATTTCTCCTCTCCTACTAATGTTTCTTCTCTTATTGAAGCTGAAGACCGGACAATTTTTATTGCTCTTAACATTGCAAGAATTTTTAATTGGTCTCAAACTGTAATTGAGACAAACTCAACTCTTACTTTAGAATATATAAATATGAAGAAGAAACCTAATTTGAACTTAGTATCTGTTCTAAGAAGAGTTGGTAACATTATGGAGTCTCATAAGTAAAACATAAAGTGTGAGTTTTATTTATTGGGAGGGGAATACTCCTGCGGATTGGTTAGCTAAAAGGGGTTACGATGGACATAATAATTTTCGATGCAGAGAGACGAATTTATCATTTTTGTTTTTGATTTTCTTTCTTAGTTTTGTCCTCATTAGACACCCGGAGTTTTGGAGTTCTTATTGCTTTCTTTTTAGGTCAGGGGAATATCTATATTCCTATAGAATTTTCTTATATATATATATAAAGAAATATTTGTATAGCTTACTAGATAAGTTACACGTCATTAATCAAAGTTAATTTGAAAGGTACATGTAATTAAGAAGCTAATCACATATGTTCATCAAAATAAGTTTAATTTAAAAATATACATTCATGTAACCAAGTAATTAACATGGGTTCATTATGAAATAATAAATTACAGAAGGTGTGGTGTCTTTATCTATTTTGACATTACGACGAATGATTAGCGTCCCCGCTTTAAGAAAGGGTAATTTACATGCATGCCACACAAATTTTCCGTTTTTATATAACTAACACCTAAATTTTTATATTCACATTTAGGTCACTTTAGCATTATAGAATTATACAAGAGTGTATTTCAGTAGAGGTGTAAACGAGCCGAACACGAGCGAGCCCGGGACATAAGATGTTAAGGATCTGGGCTCGCTCGTGTTCGGTTCGTTTATATTTCGAGCTCAAAAAGTGTGTTCGTGTTCTGCTCTTTTGCTTACCGAGCAGAACACGAGCCGTTCACGAACAAAGAGTCATTTTGACAACTCTAATCACGTAGCCATAAGATATTAAGGATTGGGGCAAGATTTAAAACATCACATGAATCTAATTTAATAATTTTTATTCTATTTTCTTCATTAATACTTTTAAATGATTATAAATCTTCGTAGTCAGTTGAATTTTTTTTAAATACTATTCATCAAAGTTATATATATAATTGATTAGTACTATTTCGAGCCAAAATGAGCCGAGCACGAACAAATACATATTTGTTTGTGTTATTCTTGCTCGACTCGTTAATTTAGCAAATGAGCCAAACATGAGCTTCTTAATTAGCCGAACAAGAGCTGTTCGCGAACAACGAGCTGTTTTGACAGCCCTATATTTTAGTTGTGAAAAGAAAATTATTGTGATTTTTTTTATTTTAAATTAAAGATTTAAGTGATATGGATTAATTATACATCTATTGGCAGAGTAAATGTGGCCAAATCTATATTATTTGTTTTTTGGGCTGCTTTATTAATATAACCCTAACAATTATCATTTTACAAAACAAGGCTCGTTGCGTTAACTAGAAGTCATATTTCGTAAATATGTTTTCGACCCGCATATATATATCTCGCTCATCATTCTCTCTTTAATTTATATTCCTAACTTCACGCTATCATCCATCACCATCACTATTTCTAGTATGACAACATATTACAAATGATATCATTTTATTCTTCGAGAATGGTGAGCTTACAAGGTAATATTTGTGATTCGAACTATGATTCTCGCCGAGTGAAACTATGACATCAACCATTGTATTGTGGGTAAGTGTGCATAAGCGACTTCATCATTATCGAAAACATGATCGACTACACATTTTCAATATACCTATGAAATTCATATATTAGTTGGTGTATTTAGGTTTATTCACGAATTACATTTTTAAAATGACTATATTGGGTATCATTGGATCTAGAATTGTCATGTGGTACATGCCCAAGATATAGAGCGGTAGAAAATTGAGAGAGAGAAGAGATAAGGCAGAAGGGAGAGTGATGCAACGATTGCCCCCAATGGGGCAAAGTGAGGGTGTTCCGTGGGTTCTTAAATCAATTTATATATTAAAATATATGTTGCAAGGGAGGGAGAGAGCCAAAATGACAATTGTCATCTTATACATAAAAAAGTGCTCTCTTATTTATAGATTATAGGAGAACAAATATAAAAATATAAACTTGCCTCTGAGAGTTATTTTCATTGGCGCCTCTTTATGTCCCTAACATCCTTTCATACAGGGGTGACACATATTTGCATATTTAGATCTGTCCAATGAGATGGTCGGCTGACGAACTGAGGTTGACCGACAAATTGAGGTCGGGCGACGAACTGAGGATGGCTGGGTCCGCAAACAGACCGGGGGGTCGGCCAAATGAGGTGGTCAATTGGTTTTTGCTACCGTCAGATCTCGTCTTGATTTGTGCAGAAACATTTTGGTATTACACAGAAAGCCAAACATATATAT
>JXCR01070742.1:91727-132279 GCA_002079205.1 Phalaenopsis hybrid cultivar | reverse complement strand
AGAGCACTACCTTGATGTCGGATACAACTCTCAAGAGGAAAAACACTCAGACAAAACTGAATTCATATTTCATCAAAAACAACCCCTAACTCTAAGCACAACCTCTCCCATGTATAAATAGACACGACCTATCTTACGAAACATTTAAAATAAGGAGAATAAAAATAAAATCAAGATCCTAGATTTTGGGAAGGGTTTTAAATTAGAAAAGGTGAATAAAATCAGGATTTAGACTTATAGGAAAGGTTTTTAATTAGAAGAAAGCCTTTTAGGAAAGGTTTTAAATTAGAAGAAGAATAATAAAAATCATATATCAATTTTATGACGGGCTTTAAAATAGAAAGTGTTAGGAAGGAAAATAAGAAATGAAGGAAATGAAGGAAAAAGGAAAAGAGGAAAAAGGATAGGTGGGAATGGGGGGGGAGCGGAGGGAGGGGGCAGCCCCCCCTTCCTTGTGGACAGGCTGGTCCTATCCCCATTCCCGCGTCACTTATTTTATTCATTTTCACAAATCCAGTAATGACTCTCAAGATATCAATTCATATTTGCATAGTTTATATGAGAAAATTAATTTAAAAAAATCACCTATAAAAAATGAGCAATTCTTATAATTGTAACAAGTTTAATGTTGCTCTAAAAGAAAGCTTTCACCTTTTGTTCAATTGATGGATCTTTACGAGCATTTGGAGAATATTATATTGATCCTTTGTGATTCCTATCTTTAAGAANTTGTTCAATTGATGGATCTTTACGAGCATTTGGAGAATATTATATTGATCCTTTGTGATTCCTATCTTTAAGCTTATAGGTTGTATCCACTCTTGACTGATCATTGGAATATCTTCTTAGCAATTACTTGGATCATTTGGAATGAAAACGATGGCAAAATCTTCAGTAGCAAATAAGTATGATAAAGTCCTATGATTTGGCATCATATCCTTCATTTATTGCCAAACNTCTTAGCAATTACTTGGATCATTTGGAATGAAAACGATGGCAAAATCTTCAGTAGCAAATAAGTATGATAAACTCCTATGATTTGGCATCATATCCTTCATTTATTGCCAAATTGCTAGACAGCTTTGTATGATTAAATTTTAATCCTATTTTTAAACCTTCAATTTATATCCTCTCTTTCCTTTTCATTTTTTCTTACTTGGTTGCAGCCTATTCTTTAATTTTAATAACAAGTATTCATCAATTTTTTAAAAAAACACGCGGAACAAATTTTCATTAAAAAAAGGAACGTCGTCCTTCACCTTCTTTGAGTAAGCTTCAATTATGTATCAATTTCCAAAGAGAAAATAAAGATAGACTAAAGTACATACATACTCATTCATGAAACATATTAATCATTAGCAAACACGGAAACAGCAATTGCCAAAATATTGTGTATCTCATAGTTCATCAAAAATGCAAATTGTGTGTTACAAAAGTCAAATATTTATTTANCCAGGTTGCTGTTGGCCCCTTTATGGCCTCCCTGCTGCCCTTCCAGGTTGCCGATAGTTCCCTGTAGCCTCCTTGCAGGGTACCACGGCCCTCTGCTGCCCTTCCAGATCGCCGTTGTAGCACTACTTCTCCGGTTTCCCTTCTCGTCAAGCTTGTTGTTACTTTATTTGTTGAGTCTTTGTTGTAATGTTAGTTCCGTGTTTTGGTTTATTTTGTGTCTTTTTTTTTTTTTTTCANTCGCTTAAGGGTGACCACTGCCGCAAGGAGGTGGGCTTCTGGAGCTCGTCATCTGGATATCAATGCAGGATTCNAAATAATCCTATGTTACTTTAATTCTACAATATTCTATCAAATTAATTTTGATTGATATTAAGGTGAAAAAATTTTTTGTTCATTTTTATAAGAATCTCTTACTAAATTTTTTGTAACAAAAAATCATTTTAAAAAAATATACTTTAAAAGTTTTCTACAAATTAAATCAATTATATTAATGTCTAACATAGAGAACAAAATTTTGTCAATTTCTATAAAAGATCTAACAATGCCGATATTTTTAATCATAAGATCATAAAAGCAATTTTTTTTACTTAACATAGTTCTTATATATTTATATCTTTCATTTGTATCATTATATTTATTTATCTAACATATTAATTTACAATTTCTAGTACGAATATAATATCTTTGAACTCTTTTTTATTCATATAATTTGATATTGTTGAACCCAAATCTATCATTTAGTTCGCTCCCAGGAGATAGAGCGTGGAATCCGAAGGAAGCAAAAAAAGAAAGAGAGAAAAAGACAGAGTTGCTCCGTGGGGGAAAGGGGGCAAAGGGGAGTATTCCCGGGCTCTTTGACCATTTTTATTCCACAAAAATGAAATTAAAATGTGAGGTCGAGGGAGAGAGAGAGCCTTTCTCCCTATTGTACACACGACAAGGGTCCTCTATTTATAGAAAATGACAACATGGAAAAATAATATTACAATAATACTCCTGTTTTAATAAGAGCGATATAAGATATTTTGGTCATTTTTTAATTCTCAAGCGTTTGAGCTCGTTGGCGTTGGGTGGTTGGCTGAAGCTAGTGGCCGAATCAGGGGGACTCAGGGAGGCCGAATCAGAGGGGCCAAAGCAATGAAGCCGAATAAAGGGGGTCGACCCAGAGAGGCCAACCGATGGACTGAGTGGCCGACCAAAAAAGGGAAAATTCCTGCTTGCGCAACTCCGACAACAGCTTATCCTAGCTCAACGAGATGGTGTTTTCTAGCCATACATAAAGCTCTTGAGTTTTTTACTCTTATAGGTGAGACCACAATAAGAATGAAAATCTCACAAGTGTAGAAAATAATATTTCGTGAACCACCATTTAGACCTAATTTTTTATCAATCATTTCGTTTGCCTTTGATAAGAATATTATTATTGGTTAAATTTTTTAGATATTATGTTTGGTGGATATATTATCTCGTTCCCGAGGAGAGACTTTGTTTGCTTTTCCTGAAGGAGACACTTTGTTTGCTTGTCCCAGAGAAGAGACTTTGTTCCATAGTCTCGAAGGAGAGTCCATGTTTGCTCTTTCCGGAGGAGAGACTTTGATCGCTCATTCTGGAGCAGAGTCTTTGTTTGCTCGTTTCTAAGAAGAGACTTTGTTTGTTCATATAGTATGAGGGTCTTAAGTGAGAGGATGTAATATTTTTGTATTTTTTCTCTTTTTTTATTTCTTTATTCATTTGAAATAAGTAAACACGACAAAAAAAATGCTTATTTTTTTGTTTAGTAAGGGGTCTTAGTGGAAAGTGAATAAGGTTTTTCATCCTCTTATTTATCTTTGCCCTGCCTTTTCACTTATCTTTTTTGTCTTGTTCCTACTGTTTTTTTCTTCTTTCTTTCCTTATTTTTTCCTCTTTTCATCTTTATCTTTCTTTTTGGTTTGAGCTCTTCAATTTGGAAGACTCATCTTATTGTTGGTGACATGATCCATGCCAATTATATTTTTTAAGGTGTTGAACTCATTAGCTCGTGCCCAAGGGATACGACTAGGAATATGAGGGAAGTAGAAAGGGAATGAGAGAGAGAATGTGAGAGAGAGAGAGAGAGAGATAGAGAGAGAGAGAGAGAGAGTGTGGAGGGCAAATATGACTGTTAATTCCACGCAAATGAAATTACAATGTGAGTTTAAGAGAGAGAGAGAGAGAGCCCCCTCTCCCCTTTTACACATGCAAATGTCATTTATTTATAAAAGACGATAATAGGAAAAATAAAATTACAAAAAATATCTCTGTTTTAAGGAGGAAGATATATGATATTTTGGTTATTTTGTCATTCTGAAGCGTTGAAGCACATTGGAATTGAGTGGCTAGTTGGAGTTGGGTGGCCGAACCAAGGAAACCGAACCAGGGAAGCTGAACCAGGAAGGTCGAATTAGGGAGCTGACTCGAGGGACAGAGTGACCGGCCAAAAAAGGGAAAAATCTCTGCTTGCGTGACTCAAATAACATAAGCTTACCCTAGCCTCACGAGATGATATTTTTTGTCCATACAAATATATTTAAGTATTAAAATTGTATATAAATAAATAAAAAAATTAAAATATTAAATACTTAAATATATGAAAGAGCATTTACCATCGAACCTACCCATAACATTAAACTTTCATCACATGCATAGATATCACATTAAATTATCATTTTTACTTTTGTTTAAAAGTGACATAAAAGATTTTTATATATTGATTTATGAAAATATCATAAATATAAATATAAAATTTTAGGTAGTTAAATATGAAAATAAATTAAAATTGTGCGTTAATGTAAATTTTCCGGATATAAAAAATAATAGAGAGAATATTTCATACCATCCATCTGGGCATACATCTTTTCTCACAATAAAATAAATAAATAAACAAATAAATCCCACGATCTAATTTTTTGATGCGCACNCGGATATAAAAAATAATAGAGAGAATATTTCATACCATCCATCTGGGCATACATCTTTTCTCACAATAAAATTAATAAATAAACAAATAAATCCCACGATCTAATTTTTTGATGCGCAGTAGAAGCGATCGAAACTACTCCGGCATGACGCGGATCCTTCGCTCGTCCTTCCTGAACTCCGATTAACTGTTACCTGCTCCACTTTCAGACTACGGAACATTGGTGGCGGCGGCGGGAGCACCACGGGTCCTTCCAATCAATCTTCCTGTTGAATCTTGACGCCTCGTAGGGTTGCCTATGCTTCGACTCCACCGGCCTCCCTCCACTTCCCATCGTCGCCGCTTCTTCGGCAATGGACTTCACCGAGCTGGAGGCAGTGGAAGGCCTCCGTTGGCCGTGGAACGCATGGCCTTCGTCACGCTCCGATGCTGCCTCCCTCGTCGTCCCCTTGAGTGTAATATGCACTCCATTGATGCCCCTCACTGATCTCCCTCTTCTCCCCTACGAGCCCTTATCCTGCTCTGGTTGCTCTGCCGTGCTAAACCCTTACGCCCGCGTCGACTACCGCTCCGCCCTCTGGATTTGCTCTTTCTGCCACCGCAAGAATCCCTTTCCCCGCTCATACGCCGGAATAGCCGATCACAACCTCCCTGCCGAGCTATTCCCCACACACAGCACCGTAGAGTACCTCCTTCCCTACAAAAACACTAACCCTAGCGGTTTTTTGCACAATTCCTTTTCCTCGAGCCCATCGTTTGCTTCGTTGACATCTTCTAATTCATCCGCATCGGTGACAGTACCTTCTCCGGCTGTAGCGCAAGCGCCTGGACCGGCGTTCGTGNACACTAACCCTAGCGGTTTTTTGCACAATTCCTTTTCCTCGAGCCCATCGTTTGCTTCGTTGACATCTTCTATTTCATCTGCATCGGTGACAGTACCTTCTCCGGCTGTAGCGCAAGCGGCTGGACCGGCGTTCGTATTTGTGGTGGATGTATGCTCGGCGGAGGAGGAGCTCCGGGCGCTGAAGAATGAGATTTTGCACGTGGTAGCGAATCTTCCGGAGAATGCTATGGTGGGGCTTGTCTCGTTTGGTTCGATGGTGTGGGTACATGATCTCGGCTATGCTGAGTGCTCCAGAGTTATGTTGTTCTGCGGTGATCGAGAGCTTTCTTCGATGAAGGTAGCGCACAAGTGTGTTTTCGGTTGTCCACTCTGCTTTTTTATCGACATTCATGACTGTTTGAATTTTCTTTTATTTTCTTTTTATTATTATTGTATTGGTTAGATGATAAAAAACGTATATTTCAGTTTTTGATTTGATTCCCTTGCATTAGCACTGTTTGCAAGTATCTCCATTGGCCATTATATTCCGTATTCATACATCATTCAAAAGTATTCTTTTATGGGTGGTGCCTTGGTAACTCATCTAGCATGTTCTGTAACCTCTTCAGGACTCCATCCCTTTTTCTTTAATTAGCGCCACTCATGCTCTAGAAAGTTACATACTTCTTTTCTAATGATGTTAGCTTTTTGTTTGGATTGAAACTTTTATATGTGGTCATTATCTGACAACCTAAAGTTTTAATTGTTGTGCATCCTTTTTAATTCTACAGAGCACCTTCCAGATAAGCTGCGAAGAATTCATTCTGCTCATTAGCTATTTTTGTAGAAATAGGGAGACTGATTGCTCACAATCTTATCAATGCAGTCAAAATTTCATGGGAATTTTTATCTTTGTCCACCTATCGACTTTCATGCATACATATCTTATCAAATCATAAGCTGGTTGCTAAATAGAGCTCTTTAAAGAACCTTTTTTTTAATCTTGTTTGGATTTTGCATTCTTGTGTTGATATTGACACTTATGTTAACATATGATTGTTCAGGGAAGTGGAACATTTCGGAATTTAGTATTGTGCGTGTTTTGTTGTTTTACGTGTATAATGTGGTGTGATCAAGTGGAAGATATGATAGCTAGGTGATGAGAAGTTGACTAAAATAAATGGTATGAGTTCCTCAAAAAGAACATCAAAGAATTTGAATTAACACGGAGAAACGATCTTGAGAAACATGTATCTCGAAGAATGATTAAATGTAAATGGGCCTAAGTTGTTGAGAAGATGATATAAGGTATGTTTGGTTATGTGATTTCTGATGCATATATAATATGCAATATAGATTTTAATGCATTCAATCAATTTAACTTTCATCTAATTTTTACAATACTTAAAATATTAATCATAAACATCATTTACTAATTTTGTTGAAACTTAGAACTGATGTACTAAAATCAGTAACATACTTCTTCACGCTAACATAAAATCTATATGAGGTCTTCAACATGTGCTTTCAAATGTATCTCCTATCATAGTCTTGTAATATTTAGAATACATAGCGTATCAATAAATCTTCATGCAACTGCATGTTCGAGAATCAACTTATTCATTAACCCAATGTGAATTTGGTCTCTAAGATTTATCGACTCAATATTTTCCATTTGAACTGTGCGAATTGATTTTAAATAATTGGATGAAAGTTTATCTGTATAAAAACACTCTTTTTTATTATATGTAGATAACTTGCTCTCTAGTGATCACCCATGTTTTATAACTCGAGCGCATCGGCTCAATCTATTTATCAGTAATACACATTAGTTGGGTGATTATTGGATTTGTAAGTAGTAATCCTTCATTAGTTTTAGTCATTGTCTATGTTCCAAATTTAGCTCATTCTTGGTTCTGCTTTAAGCAAGTCAATGACGAATTATTGTGGGATTTTATGACATGATTCAATAATGAGAGATTGGTGGTTTGTGACCCAAACAGGGTAGCGGTAAGGGTGCGCTAAATTGATGTCTACATAAAGGCATAAAGGGAGCAGGGGAAGAACTCATAGCTTGTTAAGATTGCGATTCCTTAATATTGCTGACTGTTACATGCATCCTTATTCATAAAGAGGTTTCTGCAAGATATACGAAAATCAAATAATGAAGAAAGCAATCAAGTGCGATTCTGCATATAAGTGACGTCTTTATGGTATAAATCCTCTAAATTAATCAAGTCTATGATTGTACTTTATTACAATTAAAACATAAACCAAACAAAAAATCAATGTTTAGTTTGACGATGTGTTAGATGATGATATTGGGAAGTCTTCTACTTATTGGGAATTGCATCAACTGACTTAGCTTGAAAGAAACTCTTTTTTGAAGAGTGTTTGTATGGTTTAGATCATGGCTATGGTTGAGGTGAAATCGACTCATGAGCATCTTCTAGGGAAGCAATATAGGAAGCTTGTATGTCTGCAAAAAGATCTAGATGTTTAAACTTCGGATGTTATCATTTTAAACTTGCAATTGCATATGGTCTATAATCTTGGCATGGATAAATGATATTATGTGGCGACATCCACATAATTTATGACACATGGAGTTTAATACAAGTGTGTATACTTATCCATCAAAAGCCTGATACGTCGTGCCTAATTCAGCCGACTTGAGGGCCAACTAGGCGGACGAGTGGACCATGCAGGTGGGATTTAGTGGACCATGCAGGTGGGATTTTCAAGAGGGGCTGAAGATGATTCCAATGCTCAGGTGGGGCCCACACCATTGAATCAAGGGGGGTTTTCGGGAAAAAAGTTTAAAAGAGATATTGAGTAGTATTTATTTGTGCAAATGAGCTCGGGTTTATTTTTATATTTTGTTTGGCTACAATTTTTCTTTTATCCTAGTGTTCCTAACTGCGTCTAGTGTTTGTAGAGAGACGATCCAACTCTGGAACAGTAGATCAACATAGTATCTTGTTTGTTTTCTTTGGTAGCCCTCATTTGAGTTCTCTAATCTCTCTCTTGCAATTTCTTCGTTGTTTGTTTGTTGTTTTGGTTGCGATTTGTATCATAGTCTTCCTGCATTTCAATTATAAAAATTTGAAAGTAAAGGTACTAAACTAATTATCCAAAAGAAATCCTTACAAATGGTTTGTTGGTGACTTACTACACAAAATAATCTTATGCATTAGTAGTAAACAATTGAATGGCACAATATAATTCATTTTTTTATACACATTAAATAATTCAAAATTTTTTAATGCATTTCTTAAATAAGTACGGGCATCAATTGATTTTATAAATGCAATTTATTTTTATGGCTTTGTTTCTTAACATTTAATTTCTTAAGGGTCCTAAATGGTTTTTTTCTTAATTTAGAAGAACTATTATCATATCACTTTTTTCTACTTGACATATCTTATGTTAACATTTGTAACAGATAATTGTCATAATACATAGCGAGTTTTCAATAGAGGCTGTCAACTTGTCATGCATATCATGCTGAAGAGTAATAAATGATTAATGCTATAAGGTGTGATATAAGTAGGGTAACGTTAAAATTCTTACAAGTTTTGTAATTAACAAACAATAGACAGATCCAGGAGCGAAAAAAAAAAGTGAAGAAAACTAAAAAAAAAAAATACTTATATGATAATGTGAAATTTTATTTTGATAAGTGGTATCAATGGGTTAAAGATGTGTACCTTTGGATTAAACAATATACATAAAGATTTTAATTGTAAACTTTATTTAAAGAAGTTACAGTGCTTAAATCTATAGTATGCTGATGTCGTTGGACTTTCCAAATAATATATTTTTATGAATTTAGCAAATGAAAATAGAGAGCTGAAATGATATTGATATTAGCTTGATTATTGGACATATTGATAAGTTGAATAAAAATTTATACGAGCCCATATTATTAGATTATTTAATTGATATATTAATTTGAGCAATTTTTGTTTGTTAAGCTCTGAAGTCTGGGATAGATTATATGTTAATTTGGGTTCTTGACTCGGACTTAATTTTAGATTCGGTTTTTAATTCTTATTTAATTATTGGTTTAAATTTGTGGGCATGTTCTGGTATTAGGCTCTTATACATATTGTATTGTGTTTAGGTTCAATTTTTGATTCAACATAGTGAAAAGCAAAATTATTTTATATTTTTAAATATTTTTCTATATCTGGATCTTCTTTTAAAGAATATTCACTGATTATTTTTTATTTAATTTGGTTAAATTGAATGTTATTATTTGTAGAATATTTTTCATTAGAAATATCGAGTACATGTTCAATAGTTGTAACAAGAAGCTAAGTATAAATGCCTACAATTAACACTTCATAGTAACCCTCATCAACTATTCATGCTTAATTTATTACCTAATACCTTTAATGATTGAAAAATATAATCTAGGAAATTGTTCAAACACTCTATAGTGACATTGTTTTACATTTTAAAATCTATTATGCATTTGATCTTTATATTACAGATAAAATAAACTATTTCTTGATAAGAAACATAATAAGAAATATAGCAGCTATAGTTCACATTCTCATCTTCTAGAATGTAAATTTAGAGGCCTACTAACTCAACTAAAATTTAGAATATATATCAAAATTAAAAAAATAAATAAATATTTGACTTTTGTAACACACAATTTGCATTTTTGATGAACTATGAGATACACAATATTTTGGCAATTGCTGTTTCCGTGTTTGCTAATGATTAATATGTTTCATGAATGAGTATGTATATACTTTAGTCTATCTTTATTTTCTCTTTGGAAATTGATAGATAATTGAAGCTTACTCAAAGAAGGTGAAGGATGACGTTCCTTTGTTTAATGAAAATTTGGTCCTCATATTCTTTTTTTAAATTGATGAATACTTGTTATTAAAATTAACAGATAGACTGCAACCAAGTAAGAAAAAATGAAAAGGAAAGAGAGGATATAAATTGAATGTTTAAAAATAGGATTAAAATTTAATCATACAAAGCTGCTAGCAATTTGGCAATAAATGAAGGATATGATGCCAAATCATAGGACTTTATCATACTTATTTGCTACTGAAGATTTTGCCATCGTTTTCATTCCAAATGATCCAAGTAATTGCCAAGAAGATATTCCAATGATCAGTCAAGAGTGGATACAACCTATAAGCTTAAAGACAGGAATCACAAAGGATCAATATAATATTCTCCAAATGCTCGTAAAGATCCATCAATTGAACAAAAGGTGAAAGCTTTCTTTTAGAGCAACATTAAACTTGTTACAATTATAAGAATTGCTCATTTTTTATAGGTGATTTTTTTAAATTAATTTTCTCATATAAACTATGCAAATATGAATTGATATCTTGAGAGTCATTACTAGATTTGTGAAAATGAATAAAATAAGTGACGCGGGAATGTGGATAGGACCGGCCTGTCCACAAGGAAGGGGGGGCTGCCCCCTCCCTCCGCTCCCCCCCCATTCCCACCTATCCTTTTTCCTCTTTTCCTTTTTCCTTCATTTCCTTCATTTCTTATTTTCCTTCCTAACACTTTCTATTTTAAAGCCCGTCATAAAATTGAAATATGATTTTTATTATTCTTCTTCTAATTTAAAACCTTTCCTAAAAGGCTTTCTTTTAATTTAAAACCTTTCCTATAAGTCTAAATCCCGATTTTATTCACCTTTTCTAATTTAAAACCCTTCCCAAAATCTAGGATCTTAATTTTATGTTTATTCTCCTTATTTTAAATGTTTCGTAAGATAGGTCGTGTCTATTTATAAATGGGAGAGGTTGTGCTTAGAGTTAGGGGTTCTTTTTTGATGAAATATGAATTCAGTTTTGTCTGAGTGTTTTTCCTCTTGAGGGCTGTATCCGACATCAAAGTAGTGCTCTGGTTGTCCCTTGTTTCTTGTCCCTTGTCCAGATCCACCACAACAATTTTTTTTTTCCTTTGTTTATTTTTTTTCTCTCTTCTTTCTTTGTTCCTTCTTCTCTTCCCTTCCACAGATCCCAAACCGTCAAACATGTTGCCAAGGAGAAATATGCTCGAGCCTACCCGTGAAGAGATACGTCGAGAACTCCGTCGCCTTGAACAAAGAATTCCAGAGATTGAAGAGATGACACAGGAAGAAGCTACCTTCGACCGAGACCTGGAGAGTTGAAGGGGAGAGAGAGAAGAGGATCTGAATTTCTTTCATAGGGATAATTTCAGCGATAAAGAAAATAGGTCACGATGTTTCAAATCCAATTTCAGAGGAGGTCTAAAGAGGGATGCCTGCATTCCACCTTTCACAGGGAAACTTTTTGGGGTGAGATGTCATTTGGAGGATACTAAGACCACGAGATCAAGATAGATTTGCTTGAGTTTGAGAGGGGCATGGATCCAGATGAACTTATTGAATAGCTACAGGCAGCTGAGCAGATCTTCAAATAGAAAGATGTGCCCAAAGAGAGGCGGGTCAAATTATCTGCTATCAAATCAAAGAAAAGTGCCTCCCTATGGTGGGAGAACATACAATGATAGAGGAAGCGAGAAGACAACAAAAAATTTACCAGATGGGAGAAGATGAAGAAAACCATGCAAAAGAAATATCTTCTCCCTCTCTACCACCTCCAGCGACAGGAGTTCACAGTTTTGAACTCCACAATCTGACAAATAGACCTTTCAGTGGAGGAGTTCACAGTTCTGTTCAACCACTTACAGCTGAAGTGCAACCTGACAGAGCAAGAGGAGAATACAATAGCCATATATCTTGGGGGATTGATGCCTAGTATCAACAATGCGGTGCAACTACTTTTGTACTGGACGTTGGAGGATGTCCATAAACTGGCATTGAAAGTGGAAAAGTAGCAGAAGCATAGCCGAAAGTCACCACCTACCAGACAACCACCCACAGCTGGAGACCAGTAGGAGCACGCCGCAAAGGTTTGAGAAAATTAGTTCGGATATGGATAAAGTCACCTCCAGTGAGAAGAAGCCTACTACAGTGCCCACCATAAAATACTTCAAATGCCACAGATTTGGGCACATAGCCTCCAGTCGCTCGACGAGCAGAGTTGTATCGTTTACCAAACAAGAAGAGGTTAGTGAGGAGCAAGAAGCTGAGGAACAGGGTGAGGAGCATCAGCTTCCACCAGACGAGGGAGAAACACTGGTGGTTCGACAGATTCTGCAGGTAGAGGACACGATCGATCTGCAATGGCTTTGCCATAATAATTTCCACACTAGCTGCACAATAAATGGAAAGGTATGCAGTCTTATCATCGACAGGGGTAATGGTAAGGATGTGGCTGGACCAGATGGTAGAGAAATTGAGACTCACGGCTCAAAAACATTCTCAGTCATATTCACTAATGTGGCTAAAGAAGAAAAACAAAGTCACCATTGGCCGACAATGCTTAGTAGAGTTTTCAATAAGGTGTCAGTTGCAGTGCCAGGTATGGTGTCTGCCACCTTCTACTAGGAAGATCGTGACAGTTTGACCGGAAGACTCAGCATGATGGATTTAGAAACGCATATTCCTTCACCGAAGACGGCAAACGCCTCATTCTACTTCCTTCGGTAGCGCATGAGGAGACATGAGCCCTTACTAACCGAATAGCGGGACTGGTTTTGGTGCAATTGATTCTATATCACCATGGCCACCGCCATGAAAGAAATTTCAGTCCGAAGAGATTCGACCAAGTTGGTGGTGCGCTCGTAAGTTCTTTGGGAGGCAGTACAATCGACAATAAGATCCAGGTACTATCATGATTAAAGACAAGAGATCAAATGCTTTGACAGGTGAGGTCGAAACTTTCCCAATCCCAGGAGACTGACGCGTGGCTCGGGAGAGGGCTAGCCGGTCCTCAATGAAGGGGGCTGCCTCCCCCTCCCTCCCCTCCCCTCCCCTCCTTTTCCCTCCTTTCTTTTTGTCTTTTCTTTTTTTTCTTAATTTCCTTCCTAACACTTTTCTATTTTAAAACCTATCTTAAAACTGAAATATGATTTTTATTCTCCTTCTCATTTAAAACATTTTCTAAAGGCCTTTCTCCTAATTTAAAACCTTTCCGAAAAGCATAACTTATGATTTTATTCTCCTTTCCTAATTTAAAACCCTTTCCAGAATCTGAGATATTAATTTTTTTTATTCTCTTTATTTTAAATGTTTCCTGAGATAGGTCATATCTCTGTATAAATAGGAGAGGTTGTACTTAGAGTTAGGGGGTTGTTTTGAGGTTGTACTTAGACTTAGGGGGTTGTTTTTGATGAAATCTGAATTCAGTTTTATCTGAGTGTTTTCCCTCTCGAGGATTGCATTCGATGTCATGGTAGTGCTCTGGTTGTTCCTTGTCCAAGGTGGTGTTCGTCTCCACGAGTCCGAGTTGGGCTCTAGCTGTATCTCGGCCTCGTCGAGATATTTATCTTTCATTCCTCCCATCCTGTTGCTGTCCACCCGCTCCACAAACCCTACGACAGCCCCGCTGCTCCATCCATACTGCCTCCCTGCAGGTTGCTGCATATCTACTGCCCTTCTAGCCACCCTGTTGGCAGTTGTCCTGCTTTTCTGCTACTCTTTCAGGTTGCTTCTATCCTTTCTACAACCTCCCTTCAGGTTGCCACCGATCTGCCACTCTGCCACCCTTTAAGCCACTCCGCCAACAACTGTCATGCCTCTCTGTTGCTCTTCCAGGTTGTTGACAGCCCTCCTACATCCTCCCTATAGGTTGTCGCCGATCTGCTACCCTTTCAGCCACATCGCCGACAGCTTTCCTGCCTCCCTACTGCTCTTCCAGGTTGCTGTCGGCCCCTTTATGGCCTCCCTGCTGCCCTTCCAGGTTGCCGATAGTTCCTTGTAGCCCTTAGCAGGGTACCACAGCCCCCTGCCGCCCTTCCAGATCGCCGCTGTAGCACTACTTCTCCGATTTCCCTCCTCGTCAAGCCTGTTGTTACTTTATTTGTTGAGTCTTTGCTGTAATGTTAGTTTCGTGTTTTGGTTTATGTTGTGTCTTTTTCTTTTCTTTTGAGTCATCGTTGCAACTTCCCTTTTTATTTATTAATACATTTGTGTCGTGGTTTGGATAACTCCGGTATCAATAAGTGATAACCCTTAACACTTCACAATGAACTATTTTTAGAAAGTTGCCTACAAGAAATATGTTTTGAGTTGGCCAGGCTCGCCTTATTGATATGAGAGCGGAGAAGTTTACATGATTAGATCGATGCAATGGAATATTCTTTCTCCGTTATATGACATCCCAAATCTTTAATGGACTTAGTTTTAATTGACAGGACGTGTTCCAAACGATATCGAAGGGCTCTTTGAGTATAATTGATAAAGACACCCCAATTCAATTTTATTACCAAAATTTTGTAAATCTACCATTGAGAACTTTCCAAGCAGGGATCGGGATAGATTTATAAACACGTTTAATCAAATTGGAAGATTTAGCTGATGAGGAAGAGGCCTCTTCAGCTAAAATCCCTAGTGTAAACATTTCTAGATGTATTGGGTAATTTATACCTTATAGATAGACATTGATCTTTGAAATCATTCCCTTTTTCAAACAAAATGGATTCAATTTGAAAAATTGTTTATGCTGATCATGAATCTTATGCATATCTTTATTCTCTTTCGCTTGCTTGAAATTCTTGTTCTAGTTTTTCTGCATGATGCCCTAGTTAGAGGGCGACAAAGTATGACTATAGTTTTCTATAATGTTCTTGTCACTTTTATCAAAACCAACTCTGGTCTTATTTATAATGATTGATGATCTTACTCCCAGATTAGCATCGCTATGTTTCTATTTATTGTGATGTTGCATCACCATTCATTTTGACCGAGACATGTTTTTTATTAGGGCTGCTAACGAATCGAGTCAAGTTAAGCAGGACTACGCTCAAACTTGAGCTTTTTTATAAAATTTGAGCTCTAGCTCTTGGTTCGTTTGCCATTTTTACTATTTAAGCTCAATTCATATTTATTTTACATGATGATAATCGGGTCATTATTGTGCAGATTAATGTAGTCTTATTGAGCTACTTGATTTTTAAACAAAAGACTTTTATTGAGCAAATTAAAATTAAATTTAACAAGCTATATAATTTTTAACCAAATGATTTATCTTGCAAATTAATGAGTAGTTTGATTGTGCTACTTGTTCTCTAATTAAAGGAGATTTATCAATCTTATAATGACTTGTTGAATTTATAAAAATAAAGTAGTTTTTAAATAAATGAGCTACTAAATGAATAACTAGAATAAACATGCAAACTTGCAAATTAAATTGACAGCTACATAAACAAGCTTTTTATCTTATTATATGTATTATGAATAAAAAAATTAATTTAATTTAATATAAATAAGTTTTAAATCAAGTTTTAATTGAGTTTTTATTTATAAGCCTTAAATTAAGTTTTACTCATTCAGAAGCATTAAATCAAGCTTTAATCATAACTTGTTCATAAATTTTAAATGAGATTGTTCATTGAGCTACTTAACGAGCTTATTCGTGAGCCTTAAATGGTATATTGTTCATAAACAAATAGACTAAGAAGTTATTCAACCTTTTTCATTTATCAATCGATTATTTATAAAACTGTTCATACTTCTTCAATTAATTAATCACACGAACATTAACAAACTCTCATCAAGTTGAGCTATGAGTAGCTTATTGAACGCTCTATTTATTTGCAGCCTATTTTTAATAGTAGCTATTTTTTTTTTAAGGTTTATAAAGTACGGAGTATGTTAGAAGTGTGCTTAATGTTTAGTATTGCTCTTATTGAGATGACATTGTAGTATTTACGAGTCCTACAAAGCTGCGGGCTTTGGCTGTTTGCTAAATTTTGATCTAACATATTTCTCTTATCTAATTATTGTTTGTTTGACAAGTTTTATATCTCGGATTTTTTTTTTTAATCTAATGTGATTACATTCTTAATTTCTCAATGTTAATTTTAAATTGCACATCCAAAAAATGCAATTGGCATAATGTGTGATAGAACAATACCTCTTATACTTAAATGAAAAATCTTATAAGATGATGGTGAGAACTGCAATTCTTTATAACGCAGAGCGTTGGCCTTTAAAAGGGGAGCATAAAACTAAGTCAAGTGTTGTTGAGATGAGAATGCTTAGATCGATGAGTGGCTTTACGCTTAGAGACAAAATGCGAAATGAATATATGCGTGAAAGGGTTGGAGTAGCTCCAATGATAGACAAGATTAGAGAAAGTCGTCTTAAATGATTTGGGCACATTAAACATCGACCATTTAATCACCCAGTTATAAGAGTGGATGTTTTAGATCTGGCTTATGTTAAGAGAGGTAAGGTTTGACCTAAAAAGATTTGGGCAAGTTGTATAAACATTATCTTAATTTATTAGACTTAAATGAAAATATGACACTCAATATGACACAATGGAGAAAAAAATATTCATTTAGCCGACTCTACTTGGTGGGATAAAGGCTTTTTGTTGTTGTATCCCAATAAAAGATTTGCCATTGTCCTTCCGGCGTGTTCTAATGCATCTAATACCTTTTTTCAAGTGGTAAAGGTTTTATGTTGATTCTCTATTAGTCTAAATGTATTACACATTTTATAGGTTTAGATATGATATAATCTTGGGGACATGGATCTATATATCTCTTGATCTTGAACTCTGGGTTTGTGACCTGATCTAGCAATTGGGTGATCAAGTCACTGGTTTGATTGTCCGGTCAACTGGTTGATTTTGGTCAATTATGAAATATATATAACTTCAAAGTCATTGCAACAATTCATTAGTTTGCTATAAATAGAATAGAGGATGTGTTAATTTTTTCTCGAGCTGATTATTTTAATTTCAATTTATTCATTTATCATATGAAATATTGAGACAACAATAACAACATTTTATATTTTATTTATTTGGAACTCAATTTCTTCTCTTTTTATTTAAATGATGTTCTTTTCCAGACTTTATTATTGTTTTCATTTCAACAACAATCAAGGTTTGAGTGTTTTTTTCTCCTGTTATTTATGAACGGGGAAACATTTTCCTGGAGTTTGGGCCACAGGAAATGTCATCTATAGTTTTGTCAAAATAGTGGGTAAAATTCCTGAAGAGATGTTTTTTGTTGGCACAAAATGGTTGTTCAAGAAGTTCAACAAGTTATAAAAAAAGGCGATTACGGCAGTTTACTTTGGGATTTTATTGATTACAACATTTTGGGATTTCATGAGATGCAGTTACTCTAATGTACTGTTTGGATTGCTATGATAATCAATGTGGAAACGCCTCAGCCCTTCTCATTCTCTCTCTATGCAGAAATTTCTATCAGTGTAGATATTTACATGTATTCTATGTGTTTTCTTGTTTATGGAAAACGAGTAGCAGGCATGCTTCTCGAAAGATTTTGCAACCTGTTCTTTGCCTCACATGAGGCTTCTGGAATCTCTTTTAATGTGGCATTTTTTTGCCCAATTGAAGGTACATGTTACCGCTTTTTATAAATTTATTTATACACTTTTCCACATTTGGTTGTTATATTGACCACCAATCATTGCTTACAAAGGAATTGTTTCGCTTTAGCAAATAATTTCCTCGCTGCAAAAAGTTCAGTGGTGGCACATGTGCAAGCTTGTATATACCTGTTTGAAAGTCTTATTGCCCGTAGTTTCTTTTTAGTTTTTTTGCCGTGCATTTTCTTGCAGATCCAAGAGCTTCTTGGTGCATGTCACTTTCTAAGCCAACAGCCAATAACTTCACACTCTCTTCAAAAGCAAGGATTTCTGCGTCCAGTTTCCGAATGTGAGTTCAATTTCTCCACTGCAATCGAAGAGTTGCACAACATGTCTGACACCATACCCGAACATCATCCTTTAAGAGCCACAGGTGCTGCTATTTCAACCTCCATTGCTCTCTTAGAAGGCTATTCTCCCACCTCTGGTGGACGGGTGATGGTCTTCACGTCAGGTCTGGCCACAATCGGTCCAGGCATGGTTGCTGAGATCGACCACAGTAAGGCTATCAGAACCCAGCGAGACATCGTAAATGGAAACACATCCTTATATGTAAAAGCCTGTAACTTCTACCAGAAGCTTTCTCAAAGGCTACTAGACAAATCCCTCGTTCTGGATCTCTTCGCTTGTTCGCTTGATCAGGTTGGAGCTGCAGAGATGAGATTCCCAATCGAGACATCTGGCGGCCTCCTAATACTGACGGAGTCATTTGAGTCGGAACAGTTTAAACGGTGCTTGAGACAGATCTTCAAGCATGTTGGATTCGATCACTTTGACATGAACTTTGACGCAACAATTGATCTGGTGACTACCAACGGTGTCAATATATGTGGGGCACTCGGTCCTTGCATGTCTCTTAAAACCAAGAACAGCTTGGTAAGTGAGAAGGAGATTGGCCAAGGAGGAACCAGTTCATGGAAAATGAGCACCCTTACAAACAAAACAAGCTTAGCCTTCATCTTCCAAGTGGGTGATAATCAGCCAAATAACGAGCCAGGACCCGTCTTCTTCGTTCAATTCAAGACTAGATACCGCCATGGAAATGGCAGCATTCGCTTAAGGGTGACCACTGCCGCAAGGAGATGGGCTTCCGGAGCTCGTCATCTGGATATCAATGCAGGATTTGACCAGGAAGCAGCAGCAACCATCATGGCGCGCCTCGCAGTGAGTCGTGCGGAGGATTACCATGCCCGTGATGTGATCAGATGGCTTGATAAGATGCTTATCCGCTTCACCGCCAGATTCGGCGACTACGTACCTGAGGATCCGTCAAGCTTCCGCTTGCCATCGGGATTCTCCCTTTACCCACAGTTTATGTACTATCTGAGGAGATCCCAATTCATTGATATCTTCAACTACACCCCAGATGAAACGGCTTTCTTTCGGCTTGCATTGAACACGCAAGGGGTCACCGGAACACTAATCATGATCCAACCCACGCTCTTCCAGTACTCTTTTGATGGGCCGCCGATGCCTGTTCTTCTTGACATCAGCTCGGTGTCACCTGATGTGATCTTACTGTTTGATTCCTATTTCCATGTGGTGATACATTATGGGTCTAAGATTGCTCAATTTAGGAAGAAGTTAGGGTTTGATAATGATCAGAGCCATGAAACCCTGAGGAAACTGTTGGAGGTGGTGGAGATGGATGCGGAGGAGCTGATTGAGGGGAGAATTCCGGTGCCAAAGCTGATTAAATGCGACCAGCATAGCAGCCAGGCAAGGTTTCTGCTTGCAAAACTAAACCCATCGGTGACTCAGAAGACAAGGCTGGCGGATGGATCAGAAGTCATATTCACCGATGATGTGAGCCTACAGGCTTTTCTTGAGCATCTTCAGTCTCTGGCTGTCCAGGGATGATTGGAAGCTTTTGCAGTCATAAAAGGTGCATCCACACCTTTGTTTTGTTTATTTTGCTTAATTCAGGTTTTATTGATGATGAGTATATGAAATGGCTTCAGCTGGTGAAAAGAGAGGATTTTGAAGGGAAATAAACTTGTTGTCGTTCTTATTGCTGCTGCTGCTGCCTGTAAAATTGGGTTCATCCTTTTTCTTAATTAGTTTTTAGGCCAATCTACTTTATTATGGGCTTCTATTATCCCTTTATGTTCCAAGTCTGTAGGTCACTAAGCATATTGGTTGATTTTTTGATATTTGCTTGCTCCTTGTTGTATATGAAACTTTAAGTTGGTATGAGGATATATATTTATGTATAGTGCGTGCGTGTGTGTACATGGGAGAAATAGTTTCATGATTTTCCAAATGAAAATTGGCATTTGCTTATTTTGTCGGATTCAGGCCTAAATAGTATGTTATCGATTAGCATAAGATTTGATTTGTAAAATAAAAATTGGTGTATCCATTTATCTAGTTAGCTTAAGATGTGTTGTGTGCTAGAAAATTCTCAAGGGTGGAAAAATCTTAAGCCTTATGGTTTGGTATAAGTTTTCTGCATGCATAGATAAAATATTAAGAAACGATCATATTTTTTTACATGAGAAAATCATGAAAATGGAAAAAAAAAAATGGGCCTAATCCAGTTAAAATAATCCACTAAGTAAGTGANTTCCAAATGAAAGTTGGCATTTGCTTATTTTGTCGGATTCAGGCCTAAATAGTATGTTATCGATTAGCATAATATTTGATTTGTAAAATAAAAATTGGTGGATCCATTTATCTAGTTAGCTTAAGATGTGTTGTGTGCTAGAAAATTCTCAAGGGTAGAAAAATCTTAAGCCTTATGGTTTGGTATAAGTTTTCTGCATACATGGATAAAATATTAAGAAACGATCATATTTTCTTACATGAGAAAATCATGAAAATGGAAAAAAAATTTTGGGCCTAATCCAGTTAAAATAATCCACTAAATAAGTGGAAGTATAGAGATCCATTCTCATCAATTTAGAAATATGAGATTAAAAAAGTAGACGGTAGCAGTTCTACAATGATAATAGTTGGCGGTTGCAAAAGTTAGTTGGTAGTCATAACAGTCGTAGTTGATTTCAATAATTTTAGTGATAGTTAAGAAAGACCGGTGGTCATTCACTATCATTTATCTTGATGTGCTATACTTAGTTGTTAGCTCGTTATTCTTTTCTCTCTCTTTCATGCGATGTTGTGAAAAATTATTGTCTATTTATAATTTTTGAGTGGGGCAATTTGGTAAGTTTGNACGATGATAATAGTTGGCGGTTGCAAAAGTTAGTTGGTAGTCATAACAGTCGTAGTTGATTTCAATAATTTTTAGTGATAGTTAAAAAAGACCGGCGGTCATTCACTATCATTTATCTTCATGTGCTATACTTAGTTGTTAGCTCGTTATTCTTTTCTCTCTCTTTCATGCGATGTTATGAAAAATTATTGTCTATTTATAATTTTTGAGTGGGCAATTTGGTAAGTTTGAGCAAAACACTCTATCAGATAGTCTGTGTTGATTCCTTTAATCATGCACTTTTTTTAGCATTTAAGTGCTTTAACGACATTGGAATTAAATGATCTTAGCTTTGTTGGATTTCTCTCTTCGAGACACTTGATTTGAGTATAATCATGTCAAATTTTGAATTCATTTAGCTTTTCAATTAGTGCTTTAAACTTCTGCTCAAATTTTAAGTGCTTGATTTAGGCTTATTTTGAATCATATTGAATCACTTTAAGTGTTATTGGGCTTGACTTGTAAATATGCTCAATTTAACTGATTCGATAAATTTCTTTGTACATATCAGTTGTCATTTATTCTCAAACATTGGCATTTATCATTTGAAAAGATATAGCAAGTCCTTGAAAATTGTTCTTGCTCAAAATTATAATTTCATAAATATTATAACGAGCGGTCGCTTTTAAACATTGATGTGGACCTCCCTTTAAGGTTGTGAACTAAATATTGTCTCATTCTTCGGCCATTTTTTAATTCAGCTTGTCGATGTGGGATGGTACGATAACCCGTGCAAATGCAGCGGGGTGCAAACATAGGTGTGACAGTGAGTGTGTAGCTTCTAACGCACATGCAGGTGCAATAGAGCTCATGTGTTGGTGCAAAAGCGAGCGTGTCGCGCTTATCTTTGCTTTCTCTTGCGAATTGAAGTGTTCGATTGCAATGCATCGTGTAAACACATGCAGGGTCATGCACACATGCATGTTATGCATAGACATGCATAGGGGCCTGCACATGTGTGTGTTTGTGGCGGTTTACTTCCGAGGCCATCAACCATAAATTTTCCCTGGAGAGGTGGGAAAATTAACCCATTTTCTATTCTCTTTACACACTTTAAAATTTCTCTTAATCTATATGTTGTAGTTGTCATATTATCATCAGAATGTTGTTGTATGTTTATCTAGAGGCTACAGTTGCATGTTCATTTCCAAATAGCTATTGCATCTTTATCTCGAGGTTGTTGTATGTTCGTCTCACTATAGGAATACAATTAATTAGCGTCAAAAGTAGTGTCTTAAAAATTAAGATGTGCATATTTGCATTAGCATTGCGGTGAAAATTCATCAGATTAAGTTAGGGTCTGAATTTACGTCGAAAATTTCCAAACCAAATTTGGCTTCAGAAATGGTGGATGAAATTTCAGCCGTATCGCTTTTCACTTTGTAACTTCGAAGTATCAATAGGTATTTCTCTATGACAGCGTCATAAGTTTCTGATGCTAATCAGATGTAGGCTTCATTAAACCTACACGCTAGCTGCATTCACGCTTTTTCTCTTCTTAGTTCCATTAACTCCCACAAACTAGGGCTCCCCACGCTTCTTCCTCTCCGGCGACCGTCCGATGACGCTTGCGGAGTTTTTCAACACTGGTGACCTTGCGACTAGTATTGGACTCTGTCAATTCTTTTCGAAGTAACCCTTGTTTCACTTATCTCTTTCGCTTTTTTCTAAATCCTTTCATGTCCTTATCACAAATTTCTGTCATTTAGTTTAGGGTTATGTGAATGTTTTGAGTGATGTTAATGTAAATGCCGTTGATTTTTTGTTGTTAAGATATGAAAATCTATAGGAATTGGGTGGTATGCATGTAAATGAAAGAAATTGGTGTATTTAATTTTGTTTAAACTTTATAAAAATTAAAAGTTAGGTTTTAAACTTCTAAAGACATAAAATTTGGGTGGTATGCTTATAAATGCCCCTTTACTTTTATATGTCTGAGAACACATATATGTATATATATACATGTGTGTGTGTATACATTTATGTGTTAGCTTTTTAAATACATAAATATGTGGGTGCATGGTATATATGTAACTCCCATCTCTTACAAATTTCATTCAAGTCTAGTCTGATATTCACATTATCCTTAGTTTTTCTTTTAATATTCATCACAATGTTGAAGATATTACTGAAGAACTTTTTTCTTTCGGCATGACATCAAAATTGTGTATAATCATATTGTTTTTCTAACAAGACAAATCTCAAAAAATAAACATTTTTGTCCAATTATGAATAACACCAAAATCTGGTGGATGTGAAGAAAATTCAGGGTAATCAGTAAACTGTAGAATGTCACTAACAATCAGAAATATNTCCAAATAGCTATTGCATCTTTATCTCGAGGTTGTTGTATGTTCGTCTCACTATAGGAATACAATTAATTAGATGTGCATACTTGCATTGGCATTACGGTGAAAATTCATCAGATTAAGTTAGGGTCTGAAATTACATCGAAAATTTCCAAACCAAATTTTGCTTCAGAAATGGCGGATGAAATTTCAGCCGTATCGCTTTTCACTTTGTAACGTTGAAGTATCAATAGGTATTTCTCTTGCAAAATGGCAGCGTCATAAGTTTCTGATGCTTATCGGATTTAGGCTTCATTAAACCTACACGCTAGCTGCATTCACGCTTTTTCTCTTCTTAGTTCCANACTTTGTAACGTTGAAGTATCAATAGGTATTTCTCTTGCAAAATGGCAGCGTCATAAGTTTCTGATGCTTATGGGATTTAGGCTTCATTAAACCTACACGCTAGCTGCATTCACACTTTTTCTCTTCTTAGTTCCTTTAACTCCCACGAACTAGGGCTCCCCAAGCTTCTTCCTCTCCAGCGACCGTCTGATGACGCTTGCGGAGTTTTTCAACACTGGTGACCTTGCGACTAGTGTTGGATTCTGTCGATTCTTTTCAATACGAGGTAACCCTTGTTTCACTTATCTTTTTCACTTTTTTGTAAATCCTTTCATCTTCTTATCACACATTTCTGTCATTTAGGTTTAGAGTGATGTTAATGTAAATGCCGTTGATTTTTGGTTGTCAAGATATGAAAATCTATAGGAGTTGGGTGGTATGCATGTAAATGAAAGAAATTGGTGTATTTAATTTTGTTTAAACTATATAAAAATTAAAAGTTAGGTTTTAGATTTCTAAATACATAGAATTTGCGTGGTATGCTTATAAATGCCCCTTTACTTTTATATGTCTGAGAACACATGTATGTATATATATTCATGTGTGTGTGTATACATTTATGTGTTAGCTTTTTAAATACATAAATATGTGGGTGCATGGTATGTATGTAACTCCCAACTTTTACAAATCTCATTCAAGTCTAGTCTGATATTCGCATTATCCTTAGTTTTGTTTTTAATATTCATCACAATGTTGAAGGTATTACTGAAGAACTTTTTTCTTTTGGCATGACATCAAAATTGTGTATAATCATATTGTTTTTCTAATAAGACAAATCTCAAAAAATGAATATTTTTGTCCAGTTATGAATAACACCAAAATCTGGTGGATGATGTGAAGAAAATTCAGGGTAATCAATAAACTTTAGAATGCCACTAACAATCAAGAATACATCAACCCCAATTAATTTTGGAGGTGACACTGATTTCTCAACTTTTTTTCGTTTGATTTTATTTTTTGTTTCTCTTGAAAGGATATTCAGCATGTAAAAACATACGATGATAGTCAAATTATGAATTTTTTCATCATGTTAAAGTGTAAATGTGTTAGATAAATTCATGCAGTATGGACAAACTAACTTTCACGTAGTACTTCATCTAGATAACATTTTATACACAGAAAAATTACTTATTGTCCACATTAAAACTGTTTTAATTAAAAAGTTTCATTTCATAGAAATGTCATATGTGATATCACATAATTCCCAAATAATTTATAGGCCATATATCAAAGACTGTAAATATACATCAATACTTTCTTTTTGGTCTATTGGGACATGGTATAATCACTATTAGAAAGATGGGTGTTATCATACACATGTCAAGTTGAAGATTATATAACATGATGATCACCGAACAATAAGAATAGGGCGAGGTGTTCTAACTGCATGCTGTGAAGCCATCATAACATAAGTCAAGCATAACATTATGTGACTTCCAACTAGTTTAAGATATGCTCGATCAAAATATTTTTATGCTTCTTTATATATGTGATGACTTATTGAATTGGTTTCTTCTGACCTGTTATAATGCCATCTCGTATGTGGAATAGTACATATAAGAGCAAATAGTTTTAATAAACGTGGAATAAATAGTAAATAAAAGCGATGCTTGCACGAAATTTCTTTCTCTTGTTTTTTTTTAATTTTGAAATTTGAATATGAGTGTATAAAAAAATCTGCATTGAATCTCTAATGCCTTAGAATTATAAAATATCATGCATCCGTTTACATAACAATCAATCTTCTTTGATTTCAAAGCCAATTTGGAGACCAACTTTTTCATTTTGCACGAGTCTTGTGGAATTAATTTTTTTTTAGAATTTGTATCTTTCTATGAGCTTACAAACTAATCGAAGCACTCTCAGGATATGTTAAATTTTGTTTTAAGTTTCAATATTCCGAGAGCTGCAAGTAACGCAAAATGAGATGTACAACCTTCCTATAGTGGCCTTTATACCGTATTAAATAATTCATAAAACACTTGAGCTTCTTGATTTGTTGACTCTTCCTCCACTTGAATTACATAATAAGGTTTATTCCATCGAAGACATTTTCTATAAATCTACTTGAGTCAAACTTATATTGATGATCATAGCTCATCGAAGGAGCAGAGTTAATCGAAGGAGCAGAGTTAAATATTGAAGGATTAATGTTGCCATGTGAAGTTAAAAACCAATAATCAGGTTGAAATTCCGGACGATATAAATCATACCTGACTTCGTTAGGAGTTAACTTTGCTCGATTCTTATGTTTTAACCATTGACACCGAAACTGATCATCAAATAAGCGAAATTTGAGATGCCTCTTGCACAAAGTTCTCAACAACGTTCAAGAATTCTTCAATGTTTCATTTTCTATTTGAATATAGTCTATTGTACATGTATACACTTATTGTATGAATATTCATAGATGACATTTATATTTGATAAAAGAATTTATAAAACACAACTACTATATAGAAATATTATAATTTTTTCATACATAAATCAAATAGCTAAGAGATTTGCATGTTACACACATATCATTCAAAACTTTAGTATCACATAAAAAAATATCACTATTTTCAATTTTTAAAAGTGAAATACATGTTTTCATGGATATATTTAAAGCACCGAAATGCAATGAATATAAATACCAAAATTTAGATGTGAGATATATAAAATCCATGAGAGTTGTGTGCAATGTATGCAAATTTACCTTTAAAAAGGGGGTATTTTCATGCATTTCACACAATTTTATGTAGTTACATATCTCAAACCTAAACTTTCATATTTGTACACATAACACTTAAAATTAGGACTTAACCAAACTGAGTTGTACTTAAATATGAAAGTTTAGGTGTGAGATACATAAATACTTAAGAATTATGTGCTAGGTATGCAACTTTCTCATTAAAATATAGGTGCTAGATATGGAAAGCCATGAGTGTTGAGTCATATGCATGTAACAATGATATACATTATAAAAAATGTAGAAAATTGAATCAAAAACATTTTTTTTAAACATTAAATCTCAAAATGAAAAAAAATCTACCTGTTCAAATTTAAAAAAAATTTGACTTTTTAGTGGTTCCCATAATATATAGTAGTTGAATTAGTTAAATGGGGTTGACGACCTCTTAGGTTCAAGGGAGGGGAAAGTTTAGCGAAGGTTAAAAGTCACTAGGATGGGGCTTAAGGCATTTGATTTGATTTTGGTTTTATTGGGCTCATAAGTCTCATAAAATGTCTAAGGATTAAGCTAAACCTAATTGAGTTGAATTAAATTTGAGTTTCGTTGGTTTTAATATGAGCTTACAATTGAGCTGTTAACTATAATAAACGAGTTTGGAATTAGAGAGAGATTTGGATGGGGGCTATTTATTCATTAAGGGCCCGTTTGAGGCAGCTTATAAGTGCGGGGACATTTTTGAAAACGCCGCGGTACCATTTGGATCGCGCGTTGTGCCTGCTTATCCTAAAACGCGGTTCTATTTTTACACTAAACGCAAGCCGCGGGTCAACTCCTGCGGTCGACCCGCGGCCGCGCACAAGCTGCCCCAAATGCACCCTAAAGCTAATGGGAGACTCCGAGGGGCACTAAGAAGGGATCCTAAGTTTATTGGTGAAGGTTAGCAATTTGATTCATTATATGTCCCTCATTGTAATTGATCTTAGCAATAGATTAAACAGTTAGATATCCATACAATTTTAGTATTGGCTTTGGCTTTTAGACTTCTCTTCTCGGCATTACTTCTACAGACTTTTATTGATTCAAATCTAGTTTTACTTTTGCCACAACTAGATCAATCATTTAGTTTGAGTACGATAAATTTCTCTTAGCCATTCTAGATTTATTTAAAACAAGCATAATATAAATGACATATGGGTTGCGTAAAATAAAATCCTAGAAGCACTTTTATTTTGTTATCTCTGTAATCATGATCTTATGTTTAACAAAATTAATTATGGATCCAATTGGGCATAAGAGACCTAAGTGGCAATGAAACGTATAATTTTCATAGGTTTTACTTGAGGTAGGTTAAAATTCCATGCATAGCACACAATTTTTATGTATTTTCAAACCTAAACTTTCATATTTACTCACATAACACTCAAAATTAGGATTTAACCAAACTATTATGTGTGTAAATATGCAAATTTAAGTGTGAGATACATAAATACATTAGAATTGTGTGCTAGCTATGCAAATTTCTCATTAAATTTTGTGTTAGATGTGAAAAGCCATAAGAGCTAAGAAACTTGTATGCAACCATGATATACATAACCAAAATTATAGAAAATTGAATAAAAAATTTGAAATTTTCCAAAACATTAAATCCCAAAATGCAAAAAATTTAGTAGTTCAAATAATAATAATAATAATAACTTCAAGGAGTAGTGGAATTGAAGTTACCAACAATATGAGTGTTATAACACATGAAATGGTTAACTCTGGAGAAATTGCAGATCAAAGGGGTTCGGTCAGCTTCAGAGGAGAGTTAGCACACATGAGGGAAAAATGAGGAATTAGGGATGTTTGTTCCATATAAACAGGCTTTTCGACTACCCTTGACCGTAGGTTTTTAATTTATTAACGGGGGAGACCGTCGGTTAACATATAAGAACCATCATTTATTAAATATCCAAAACATGCAGTCTCAATTTATGGCAGTAAATAGCCATCGTTTTCTACTTTGGTATGAATCGATGGTTTCAATCGTCAGTTATTAATGCAATTCTGTCGTTTCCATGTTTCACTAAAACCAATGACTAAACCGGCAGGAAAGTCTTCAGTTATATTAACTATAGGTAAGACATTAGAAATAATGAAAATTTTACCTGCGCACTATTAGTTATCAGTTTTTTGGTGAAATATTGTCGAATTTCTTGTAGTGTACCCATAAACGACAGTCAGACAAGATGTGGGCTGACACTAAATCTCATTTGACACGTGTAAGTGGCAAGTAATTATTATACGATTCAAATTATTCTTAAATTTAATTTTACCTCTAACATTCGTTTATAATTTTTCGTAGGAAACCTTTGAGCAGTTGAAGGAGACACAGTCTGAACACACAGGACTTTTGATCTTTGGTCGTGGTCGATGTTCCTACGAGTTGTAGAGAGAGGTTGCTGGAGGCACGAAGAAAGGAAAGGTTTACGGATTGGGTTCGTAGGACAAGCACACAACGCTCATCCCTCCTTTAGTACATTAAGTTCTTTTACCATACCACCCATGAGGATGAGGTTTTAAACATGTTGCTGCATTCAGTGTTGATAAGGAGATCAGATTCTTTGCTAAGCTTGCTAAAATGAAGTCTGAATTGGAGACAAGCATGAATATGGAATTATAGGTATTATGACATTGGGCATACCTGAGAGGAAAACAACCGGTGGAGAATGAGTTCGAGGAGGGGACGAAGAGAATTTTTTTAATTTTTCGAAACATTTGAACACATGTTATTCTTGTGTATAAATAGTTTAATTCTTTGGTTCAGTGCAATATGATTATTTCTATTTTTAATTTATGTGTTCATTTATATGATTTTAATTTAATAACTACTTGAATTTGTAAATTAGATTTTGGTGATATAGAATTGAATCTTTAATCCTTTAATCATTTACTGTATTTAATTCTCTCATTCTTTTCGCAGCATGATCTATTAATGTAGTAGAGAATCGTAGAATTAAAATATGCATAATAAAAATATCATTGATCAAATTTTTTGTAGATCCAATGATTCAGAGTGGAGCACACGTCACTTGACAGACCTCAAGGGAATAAATAAATGTATCTAGAGGACAACCAAACAAAATTATGTAGTCGACNAATCCTTTAATCATTTACTGTATTTAATTCTCTCATTCTTTTCGCAGCATGACCTATTAATGTAGTAGAGAATCGTAGAATTAAAATATGTATGATAAAAATATCATTGATCAAATTTTTGTAGATCCAATGGTTCAGAGTGGAGCACACGTCACCTGACAGACCTGAAGGGAATAAATAAATGTATCTAGAGGACAACCAAACAAAATTATGTAGTCGAATGGGTAGAGATTGATCGAGCTGCCAACTATGTGCTGACGATCGACCTAGAGATTGACCAACTCAGAGGTTGCTTAGGTAGCTGTCGAGAGACAACAAGACGATTGGCTAGATATCCATAAATTGAATAGCATGAAGACGATTGATCGGGTGTTAACCGATTAAAGGATTTTGTGGGTGTAATTGTAATTTGACAATAAATCTAACCCCTACAAACAGACGAGCTTTAAATGTAATAGAGGCTGGTCAAACCATATAAGAAAATACCTAATTTCTCTCTCTCTCTCTCTCTATATGTTTCTTTCTCCTTCTAAAACTCTATTTATTGGGTGTGATTCACAGGCAACCCTAGCTTCAATAATATACATACCTATAAATCTTAGCTCAAATTGCAGCAATAAAAACGTTGCCTTCAGGTTGTGGATATTCTTAATGTTTTGTTTTGCATGCTCTGAATATCCTTAATGTTTTGTTTTGCATTTTGTTTCCCAGGTTCAGAATATTCTTAATGTTTTGTTCTGTTTTGCATTTTGTTTCCCAGGTTCAGAATATTCTTAATGTTTTGTTTTGCATTTTGTTTCTTAGGTTCTGAAGATTCTTAATATTTTGTTTCCAAGTCAGTGGAAGTATCTACCAATTCTTAACGCTACAAGCATTATCTACAATAAATGAATAAAAATTCATGGAAATAACAAAGAAAAAAAAAAGTTTTCATTTGATGTAAATCATATTCATCCATCCCACTCTAAACAAATGAAAAGCCACTCGAAACCTCACACAATTGAATCTGGAAGTCCAAAACTCAGGATCTTACACAAGTTACTGTTGGAAATAACAATCATGTGCTACCTGCTTCCACGAAAGTGTAATAAATTACACAGAACTTAAGCATCAATTATCTGTTTGAAAAAAACAATAATAAATAAAAAAAATAACGAATTAACTAAGCAGAGATGAATAAAAATTCCATGTATACATTAAGGCACATTACATAGTCCCTGTAACTGCTGACTGTAAAGCTGCAAGCATCTATTGCGCTTGGCTGCACATCTAAGAAACAAATAAAAGTTTAAGTACTGATCGTTCTTAGTATAGTAGGCAAATAACATGTAGCATATACGACAGAGAAGCAATAACCATAAATGTATATAGATGGCTTTAATTATGTTCTCCATTGACAGGCCTCCAGAAGGAGAGGAAGCTTCTGACCATCTTCCACATGGGTCCATGAATTTTTAGAAATAATATTATGATATAATATAATAAATTTTTTGTTCTGTTTGATTTATAAACTTTGTTTTTATTGTCAGAATTGATAGTATTTTATTGCCTCTCTTTTTGAAGATCTTTTTTCTTAATTTCTTAATCATATATTTGGTGCTGATTATTACTTTTGGCTGATTGAACATGCCATCAATAAAAGCTGGTTGTGGCAGGTATGAACTGCTCTTTTTACCTGCTGTTTTTCTTTTGTCTCATCTATCATAATTTCTCCTTGATCTGTAACTTTTGTATCAGCAGAATTTACATGCAGCAAAAACTCTGAATCTTACAGAAGTAACTTGATTTTAATAATATCAGACTGATTGTGAAGCATTCAAGGTTTTGGATTTGGTCCTTACAATAATTACTGATAACTGTTGAAAATCATAGGAATATTATGTGAAAGATGCATGATTTTTTTGTTTTTTTTATAAATCAGTTTAAAGAGAGGAGATTATTAGTAAACAATAATGTAAATGATAACTGAGGAAACATTTGAATGAACCGCGTAATTTCATTTTCTTTAGATAATGACAGATTTAATCACTATTATCACAGTTTATAGAAAATTGATCTCACAAGTTTTGTTTTTTTTTGTAAATTTACAATCGGAATTATCTTTTCGCTGCCCGAAAAAGTAGAATTTAGCAGCGATTTTATCCAATAAAACAAAGTTTACAGAAGATTTAGAACTGCTATAAACTGCTGCGCTCAGCTTTTTGGCTGTTGATCTATCAACTGTATTGTTTTGTGGGGGAACAAAACTGAACCATTCAGGCTTCAGCAACTAACAATTACAGAGAGAGAGAGAGAGAGAGAATACAAACCATTCAATTCCCATGAATTTAAATATCTAATCTTGCATGAAAATGTGTGATCAAAATAGTCATATTGCTGATGTGATGAAAGATTCAGGTGGTATGAATGTAAAAAGGTAAATTGTATGTGTTAGATATGTAAATACAGAGGAATTGGGCGGTACATGCATGGAATGCAATAGAGATCACATGAGCCATTCCTGGAAGATCACATCCATGTCCTTCCCAGAAAAGATGGCCTCCAATTTCAGATCTTTTATCCTTTTCCGCTCTTTAGTGATTGTCCGATCACTGTTTATATTTTTTGTTTTTCAGTAAAATCTTACAGAGAACTGTAAATCAAACCATGCTTTTTTTTTTCCCTTTTTTCTTACTTTCTGCACTTAATTTTTTCTATTTGCATTTTGAACATCTAAAATGCTTATTAAAACACCACAACATCCTCCTGTTGTTGTCATCTGGGAGCACGGGAGGATGAGGTTGGCTGACACGAGGAGACTGTATCACGAGAGCCATTGGTGATTGGAGGCAAAGCAACCACGTGCGAAGGAGCGGCGAGTTGGACGTGCGTACAAGCGGCGGCTGAGTTGCCGGAATAACTCGAGTGCGGCGGGAATTTTGAGAGCCTGCTTGGATATGTGAGGAGGTCAAGTTAATGGTGGAAGATGGTAGTTGTGTAAATATGAAATTTTGCTGGGTTGAATGCATAAATAAGAATGAATTAAGTGCTCGTCGCTTAAATATATTCTCTTTGTTTCATTAGTAAATTGCATTTCTTGTTAATTACACATAAACTAGACATCTTATTAATGTATAATTTCATCAGGCATTTTTTTTTTCATATTATTACATATATGTTATGATATATTAAGATAAAAGTGTATTGCTTTTTACAAATCAACCACCCTCTTTCATCCATTTTTGAAATTTGCACACAAATGTCAAAATTTATGGTAAATCCCAACCCGTCTTTTTCATGTTCATCAAATTCTTAATGGTTTGATTGTGGCATGACCGAGATGCTTAATGTCTAAATATCAATGATTCAGATGGTTTGTATCTAATTATCCTCGAGATAAAATATATTGACTTATAATCTAAAAAATAAATTGATAATTTTTATGAATAATTGGCTGTTGATAAAATTTTATTATAAATAAAAAGTTTGGAATGCTCTTGTTAGAATATAATTTTTAATTAGTTTTTCTAAATAATAAAAAATTGCATCTTTGGAAATATTAAGGTTTTATAGCTTGGATGTAAGATATAATTTGGTTATTTTCTCAAAATGTGTGAATGTAATTAATTCATTTTATATTTAATATCCATTTTTGTGAATGATTTGATGTTCTCATTTTACATTTATAATGCCTAAATCATTCATATCACATCGAAAATATTACTCCTTTTTATTTATAAGATTTAAAATGCACATTTTTATGCATAGTGTATACAACAAACTGTCAGTGTGAACCTCAAAACGTTCGAATGACACAAAAAATGACCAAACAACCAAGGCGTCATAGCAAGCTATTGCCAACTGCGTGGTCAGGAATCAATCAACACACCATGGAGAGAAATCAAAATGACAGATCACGCTGACAGTCCCGACTGACTGGGGCGCAACCTGCAATCCTTGGTTGCAGCTAATCGGCCGACCCGTCTTTACCACGGCGGATGAGATCAACATTCGACTAGGCGCCTTGGCCGACCAACTCGTGGGGCGGTCGCCACTAAGTTGGTTACCTCCGTCGTTCGAATTGGAGCAAGTCGACCGACCAAGTTACTGTCATATTGAAATTCAAATTATGATACCCATATAATATGAAATCCATTCGATTAAGTTAAACATCGATTGCATTAAGAGAGTTTTCATAACTGCTCTTTCATTTATGTAACTATACATAATACTTCTCTATCAATAAGAGGCAAAAATGCAAACAAAGGGACTATTGCACCACACCATTATTCACACGACTTGATACGATTCACATCATCGTACGTACACCAGGAAGAGAAACACAACATTTCTTCCCATTTTTCATTGCATTTCTTTCCCTAGAAAATCTACCCCCCATATTCTCATTAAATGGCATAAAATTTGAAAATTAACATATATTTTAAATTCTTAGCACCTCCTCACAATCTCCCTTTTTAATTAAATAATTAAGGCCGAAAATACCTTTTTTTTAAATTCTAACGGCCGAAATCAAATGTACAGTTAGAAGAATCAGATCTAATACATATTAATATAACTTCTCATGCAAAGAAAAGATTAGATATATGTAAAAAATAAAGTTTAGATGTTACAAACGTAAATACATAAGAATTGAGCGATGTGATTGTAAATCTTTCTTAGAACAACTAAACAGCTGAAAATGCCGAGACATGACAAACCCACAACTAAAAAACGGACGTGAACTCCAAAGCAAGCTGGTGATGAAGTAACAACAACAGCCTAATGAAAAGACTCTCAACCATTGGCACTTTATTTCTATTTGATCTTCCCCCACAAAAGGCTTTACAGCTTTGCAGATAGGACAAGCATCAAGCTCACAAAGCTTACGTACTTCAACTGAGCTGGGAGCTGTGCATTTTCCTGCAAAATATTTGTGCCTGATTGCGTGATCATATTAGTTAACAAAATAAAATGAATAGTTTTCATCAACAAATTTTTATTATCTACGAATCTTGATGTCATTTTTGATAGAAGATGTTTTAAATTTAAAATTTAAGTTCATTCTGGGTCTGATTTGGGCAAGCTTATAGTAAAGCTGATCGCCTTGATAAGATGAGTTCAATGATGTTAAAGTTGGTTCAATCCGAGTCCAATCAAACCCAAATTAAACTGTTAAAGTATAATTAGAGATTTAGGAACATTAATTTGAATTCTCAAATGTACTCTAAATTTGATATATAAAGTGTCTCGAAATGAGAAATCTAATTTAGACTTAATATTTTGCTAAATTTCGAGGTCATTAAGGAACCCAATTTCTCAAAAAAATCACCTATGATCAAGGGAATCAACATGGACCAATCCAATCAGGTGTGTAGGAAAGTTATATGTCAAAAGATTAAAATGCTCTTCCTCAAATGGTTATAAATAGACCCTTTCTTCACTTGGAGAAAATATTACATCAGGAGTCAGGACGTGGAGTGCAACATGGTTGTACTGGGGGTTTTTCCTTAGTGCATCATGTTGTACTAAGTAAAGGAATATCCAAATAAATAATTCTATGTGAAAGCCATAGAGTACAACATGGTTGTATTGAAGAAAAATCTTCGGTACAACCATGTTGTACTCCATGACCGGGATGTATTTCAGGCTTCCCCATTTTTTAGGCAATGACAGACACTACAAGAATTTAGGGTTTTTCTGATTGTCACAACCTGTATATTATGATAAGGTAAACTGTCGTTTTTAATTTTCCCGATGATTTAGCGATGATTTTAAGCTCGTAGGTAAAACGCTTGTTTGTAATTCCAAAACCGATCAATAATCTTACGGTATAAAAGTACCAACGATTATCTGACAATTTAATATCACATTTTTTATTTGAAAATTTGAGTAATCAGTAAACATAGGTGCGTATAACCGACGGTTCTTTCGTCGGTAATAGCGACGATATACACATCAAAAAAGTATCGCACCTGTAAACTTTTTGAAGCAGACAAAACTGTCGGTTATGCATTATTTTTTATAAAGGACGGTTAAATGTCGGAAAAGTGCCACACCCGTCGATTTTTTTACGCAGGTAAAAACCGTCGGTTAAGCATGTTCATGCGTTATTTTATATAACCGACGAGTTAACTGTCGGAAAGTCTTGCGCTCATCGTTTTTTTGTGTCATCCACCTTAAGCCGTCGTTTATGTGTCGGTAAAAGCTTCCATCAGCTAGACGCTAGTTTTGCCTAAGTATAAGTTGGAACTGTAGCGAAACCGAGGATAAGCAGTCAGAAACCTATAGTATAAAGAAAAAAAATAAATAAATTCTTTTCTTCGTATTTACATTACCACAAATAATATCACAACATTAATATGAAATTCCAAGCGTTTAACAAAATAACATATTTGTCAAACAATAAATTATTCAATCAAATAATGAAAAAGTAAAATACATTTACTCTAAAATATGTACATCACTGTTCACAGAAAAAATATATGTCCAAATGTATATAAACATAAAAAAATCCTCGTAATCATTCTCCTCTATCTCGCCAACCTCATCCTCATCATCCTCTGTTGCTTCCTCCTCCATTGTTGTTGTTGCCTTGTCAGGCTCCTTCATCCGTTGTCGGAAGGATTTCAACTCAGCTTTTAGCTTGACCTCCATGTTGGCCTCTAGCTTCGACCTCATATGAGAGAAGCGAGCATCCAGCTCGACAAAAAATGCCGCAACATGCCTGAAGATCTCCTCATCCTGTGCGGTAAAGGTAGAAGCTGCAGATACACAGGCGGAAGGGTGAGTGTTGCTGGCAAACCACTGCGACCTGAGTCTGTAGACTCGACCCTTCCTCTTCTCTCCAACAACCTCCCTCCATAGGTCGTACTTGGAAGGATTATGCCCGCAGATTGTAACACCTTCCGATGCCTGAGATCAACTCTCCTTCCGTTGTTGGAATCTCTTATGCAAATAAAAATAGTTACATTCAGTTAGAGCTAACAAGTACCAACATCAAACTAGTTTAGCTCATTAATTACTTGGTTCACACAGAATCGGTCATCGATCTAGGATTGATCGAACCACCTCTTGTGAGTGTGTTCGTGCACATCGACATCAGATGACTCTTTTCCAATCTTTACAGTCTGTCCATAAAATGAATTAGTTAGAATACTCTTCGAAGTATATGCAACCTTATAGACTAAATGAAATCTTATCAACCTCTGCTTGTATTTTATATGTGGGAGAGCCTCACCAGTGTACTTGGTGGGCCCCATTCCTCCATAGTTTGACTTAATGTTCTGCTTTGCCTGTTCTCTCTTCTTCTGGTAGTCTGGAGAATCCCAGGCCCAAAGCAACGTGGCCCATCTCTTTTGATCCAGGCCGATTGTTCCTAGAGTGTACATTAAAATATTTTTGTGTAAAAATGAAAGTTCAGGGGTTAGAAATGTAAATATATTAGAACTGTTTGGCATGCATCCCTCTCGTCCCTGAATAGCCTCGGCCGGTCATGGCTGCCCGCATACGAAAAAGATTTAAGTGCCGAGTTCCCGTAGTGTTGGACGAGACCCTGTAGCCTCCCGTGCAGCAGTACCGGTATGAGGGGGAAGCAGGAGGAAGCTTCTGTCCGGTTTCCAAATGGGCCCACGAATTCTACCCACCGGGAGCATAATTGTGTAGATACGGTGCTTGCGCACCATGAACATCTGGCCCATACGGCCCACTTGGCCATGGGTGTTATGTGGGAAATGGGAACACATTTAAAATGATTTTTTTTAAAAATATTTACAGTGGTTGAGAAAATTGATGACTAATGCACATTTATTTTTTTAGGAATCAAATAATAATCAAATGTAAATATAAAATGATGGTTAGTTTTTTGCTCAATAGTTCTTATACGATTGTGAAGTTGTGGGTAGGGGTGCAAATGAGTCGAACACGAGTTCCGCTCGTTAAAAAATATCATTATTCATGTTTGGCTCGTTTATATTTTGAACAGAAAAAAAATTGTTTGTACTCGGCTTGTTTGCTTACCGAGCTGAACATGGGTTGTCGCGAACAAATAGTCTGACTTTTCTAGTAACGTAGTCGTAAGAAGTTAAGGCTAGGGGCAAGAGTTAACTCTTATTGTTTATATTAAAACATCATTTAAATACAATTTAAAAAATTTTTATTCCATTTTTTTAATTAAAAATTTTTATTAGTTATTAATATTTGTAGCCTTGTAATCAATTAATTTTTTTTTAAAAAATACTACTCATATATATATATAATTGATGAGTTGAATTTCGAGCCAAAACGAGCCGGACACGAACAAACAAATTTTTGTTCGTGTTCCGCTCGTTTATATGTCGAGCACAAAAAAGATATTCGTGTTCGACTCGTTAACTAAGCTAACGAATCGAACATGAGCTCTTAACCAACCGAACATGAACTGTTCGCAAAGAACGAGTCGTTTTGACAGCCCTAGTTGTGGGTCATTCACTACAATGCCTGGTAAATAATGGAATTAAATATGAATTAAATGTCGATCAAAAAGGAATGTTGTTGACATAATGACTCGTCTCGTTTCTTTACATATAAAGAAACAAATGATTGGAAAGAATGATGTTTGAAATCTAGACGGTGGATACTGGCACGTATGAAATGATAGTTGACTAATAGCATATGTGTAATTGCTTTTTTGTATAAGAGAGGAGACGACGATCTACAAAAATTTTTAATAGAAGTCAACTATTAATTGACAAAGAATCGAACAATTTTTTTAACTTATTAGGATGATAAATTTGGCTGATTCAAATATTTATGGTCGATCAATTTTAAGTGGTGGTGATGCATAGTTGTTGTGTTATCGTTAGTGGATGATGAGGATCGATGTTGGCTTATGGCAAGCATCAAAATAGATCAATGACAGTATTAGCCGACAATGGATGTCAGTATTCATCAGTTATGAGTGTTGGCGATGGCAACATTTGTCAATATCTAATATTGTATATTTGTTTTAAATATAAGGACATTATGATGCCTTTAAGGGAGGGCTCTATACTAATTCAATATTTTTAGAAATGTTAAGGCCATGATGGTACAAGAATTAAGTGAAATCAAAATATAGGATTATTATTTTTATTATTGAGACACTAATTTTGATTGGAAATACATAAAATTATACATTTATTGATTATTTGCAAGGCACTATCATTTTTTTTTTCTCTCATTTTTGTATTTACTCTTCTTCCTCTCATCAAAATCCTTAATGGTTTATATTTAGACTTTTTGATTGAGTTCATTAAAAAATTCAAAACAATTTAATTTGATTTTTATGTCTTAGCTTGCTTGATGATGAAGAGGAAGAAAATGAACTAGATTTATATACATATATTTTTTTCTTTCACTATACTAGATTTTCCTTTTTTCTCTCTGTTTCATTCGCTCGCTTCCTCGATTTTTCTGTTGTTATATCTATCTCAATCTCTCTACTCGTTCTCAATCTAGATGTCTCACTCTTGCACTTTCTTCATCTCCTCAAATCTTATTAAAAATTAGCTAATAGTCGATTCATTATTATCTGATTGAAATTTCTTTAAACTTACCTAAAATTATCTTTACAATTCCAAAAATATTTTTAGTGTTTGATTTGAATTTATTTGGACTAAGAACCATATTTTTCGTTTTTGATTTGATGTATCTCATTAAGATATAAAATTAGAATATAAATTTATTAAAAATAGAGTTAAGATTAATTTTTTATTTCAATAATTGAATATTTTTTAGATATGAAATTTTATATATTTGTGACTTAAAAAATTTTTTATAATACCATTGTTGTCATGGAAATTATTAATATCTAATGATTGTAGATTAATAATTATGTATATTAGCAAGATTGATATTATGTAACATTATTATGAGAGATCTAACTATATGATCTTCATATGTTATGAAATCTAATTTGAGGAGATTTAAATATATGATACTTCCTATATTTAAAATATTTAGATGACGAGTAATTGCTATTCCATCAAAGTTGTATATGCAAGACAATGAGATTAGAGCAAGTTTGGCACAAGATTTGGTAGAGCCATGAATAATATCATGTTCTAGGGCACTTAATCATCCACTATGATGGTGAAAAAGATTTTGATTCATTAGATTGTTATGTATCCTGTGAAGATTGAGTGATGAATATTGATGACAAATAAAACTTTGACATGTAGTGATGCAGATCATGAATGTGTGGTGCTCTTTGAATCCAGAGGAAGTTCTTGAAAATTATGAATGTCATGTATAGAAGTCCAAAAGAGATTGATTAAAGATGAACTGAATTATTTGTAGCTTGATCCGAATTTGTCCATCTCTGGAGATAAAATATATGGTGATGATGGAGATGCCTGCAAGAAAATTGTAGGACGCTGAAAAACAAATATCCCGCGAAGAGCATGAAGAACTATCTTCATATGAAGTGTCAATTCTACATGTTTAAAATAAGATGTAGAGTTACTATTGATGAACACTTGATTGATTTCATAAAGCTTTTGACAGATCTGCTAAGATTTTGTTTGAAAGAGCATCTTATTTCAAAAATGTTATTTTAAAAGCAGCTTTAGAATAAATATAGAAATAAAGTGAGGGTTGCTAAAGTTAATATGACCGTTTGAATTTGGAAATATTTATGTGCTTTTTAACACTATTAATTATAAATTACAAAAATTAATTTTAACACTATTAAATTATTTATAAAATTTTATATACTCTCATTCATCAACATTCGAAGTGATTTGTGCTCCTAATCAGATTTATATCCAAATTCTAAATAAGAGGGGGTCTCCATGCTTAACAAAAAGGCGCGGCACTTGGATGAATGACAGAGCAAATTTCTTTTTAGTCGGAGGCGAAATCAGCCTCTTGACGGCTCATGAGTGGACTCAATCAAAGATTTGAAATTCAATTAAATTAAGTAATTTTGAAATAAGCTGAAATGTGCCATTTGCTATATTTTTATTTTTTTTTATATTTTATTTATAATTTAATTTGAAATTAAATATATTTGATATGTTAAAAGTAAATCAACTTATAGTAAATTTAATTTTTTTAATAAAAAAATAAAAAATATATGCAAAAAATCACCTCAGTCAAACATTTTCTAAAACAAAAGCAAAAAAAAAAAAAAAAAAA
>JXCR01070742.1:23942-91647 GCA_002079205.1 Phalaenopsis hybrid cultivar | reverse complement strand
AAAAAAAAAAAAAAAAAAAAAGATCCAGAGTGTGTAAATTTGGGGATATTTTAAAATCCCTAAGCACTTAACTTTATGTTTCTATTAAGAGAAATCTATACATACATATACACATATAAAATGAAAATTTTGAGTGTAATGTATATATGTTGATTTAAGAGTTTAGATGTTAAATATATAAATATATAAGAATTATGTGGCATGTATGTAATTGTGTCTTCTTGATAATGCATACATGTTCGCTGATCAAAGAGAGCCTTTTTAGCTAGCTGCCAATTATCTTGAGATTTTGTTAAATTGTTTTTCTCTCTTGTTGGGTTGTAGGAGATAAGGAGGCTTCGACTTAAGAAAAGCGTTGTGTGGTTAGCCTTTCAATCGTGGCACAGATTACACTTGGGTGGCCAGGACCACTGAAATTCTGTCAAAGCTCTTCATGGTCCTTTTTTTTTGTAAGAAGATGTTAACATCATAAATATTAAAAGTAAAGATAATAACTCGTGAGTCTCCTTCCACATGAGTATCGAGGTATCATATCAATCTCGAGATGATTTTTTTGAATAAAAAATTCATCGAGAATTCAAATTTCAGTAAACTTGCAGTCAAACTGACCGGCTTAATAAAAAGAACCCAATGTTACCAAAATTAGTCAAATCTGAGTTAAATCAAACTCAGATCGTCATCAAACCACCCTTGAAAGTTTTCCAGGCATATTTAAAATGTTAAACGAATGTTGAATCTAACAAGGCTATAGTCGAATCGAGTGTATCAACAAGGCGAATCCACCAAGCTTAAGATTGCTCAATTCGGACATTGCTAAGACACTCAAATATCTATCAAATGTCGTCTGATCGAAGGAAGCTCTTCGAACCGTCCGATCAAAGTGGTTCATATTCATGCTTTAGTTGTAGTTAGAATACTATAAATAGAGTATCACACCTCTCATTGAGGAGAGGCTTGAAGCTTGATTGAGAAATTCAAGCTTTGAGAAAGATCTGAAGCTATCACCATCCCTGTCATCATAGATCGCCTTTGACTACCGTCGACTGTCGTCCACCTGCTGATTGTCATCGACTACTGTCGACCGTCGTCGAGCAATATTGTTGTCGTCAACCATCATCGACAATCTTCAACCGTCGTTGGTCATCATCAATCAAAAGTAAATTGTTATACTAACCAGAAGTCATCAGTTAACGTTGTAACTCGGAAAACCTAGTAACTATTTTATGTTTGTGGAACAAGGGGTCTCCATAATCATCATGAATTTTTACAATCATGCCGGACCTCGTGGTTTTTTCTCGTTATGGGGCTTTCCACGTAAAAATTTATGGTATCATTACTAATTATTTTCTTTCACGTGAGTGTGTGTTAAATTTTCGTACAACACTACAATTATAATCGATTACTCTATTATCTCAAATTTTCTAGCACTCTTAAATATTAAAAATTCAAATTCTAACCATACGAGTAGAATGCCTGGAAACCTTCAACACGATTTACATAGTTTATAGGTATTTTCCTACCTGACATTTAAAGATTCATGTTTCAATGCATAACATGATGATATGATATTAAAATAAAATCTCTTAATAAGCTGCATGAGAATGAACCAAACGACTAGTTTTAATTGCCTCAAAAAGTTGAAAAAATATTACCTCAGGATACTGATGCATCAATACTCTAATGAGGGGGTGCCACGTAGGCATCACGGTGGGACCATTGCCTACATGACACCCCTTCATTGAAATACTGATGCATCAGTAACCCCAAGATAATATTTTTTTCCAAAAAATTACCCTGCTTTTACCTCCATTCTTCATATTCTTAACACCGCACCCGCATCGTCACCCTCACCCTCACCGTACTTATAATTCTCCCACAGGTTTTTAAAAACCTCCGGAATCCAAAGAAAATACGCACATCCTGAACTCAAGCTTCCCATTCCATGCTCTGTTCTCCCCTGCTCTCTACATTCCTCCTCTGCTCCTCCAAAAAAGCTTGCATCTTTTCATCATCACTTTCACTGAAACTCCTCAACTCACCATCAATGGCTTCCCTTTCCACCACCAACATAAAATCCTTCCTCAACACCACCTTCCTCCTCCTCCTCTGCTTCTTCTTCACCTCCCACATCCGCTCTCCTTCCCCTCCCTTCTTCAACCTCCTCAACTCCCAACCGCCCACCCTCCCTTCCTCCATCTCCTCCTCCTCCACCTCTCCTCCATCCACCTGCATTGCCTTCCAAAAACTCAAAGACCACAACTCCAAATGCCACTTTCTCAAAACCCACCCACCCTGCGTCTCACAAGGCTACCTAAACTATCTTCACCTCTTCTACTGCCTCTGCGGCTCTTCACCTTTCCTCGGCTACTGCCTCCTCTTCCTCTCCCTCCTAATCCTCTTCTACCTCCTCGGCAACACCGCCTCCCATTACTTCTGCTCCTCCGTCGAACGCCTCTCCCGCGAACTCCGCCTCTCTCCAACCATCGCCGGCGTCACCCTTCTCTCGCTCGGCAATGGTTCTCCCGACGTTTTTGCCAGCATAGTCTCATTCCGTTCGGGTTCCGGCGAAGTTGGGTTGAGTTCGGTGCTCGGCGGCGCGTTCTTCGTCTCCTGCGTGGTGGTTGGGATTATCAACGTGGTGGCGGGAGCGAAGGGGAGAAGATCGCCGAGGATCGACAGAGCAAGTTTTGTGAGGGATGTATTTTTCTTCCTGGTGGTGTTGTCGTCGTTGCTGGCTATACTTGTTGTTGGGAAAGTCGATATTTGGGCGGCAATGGCTTTCACTTCACTTTATTTCGTTTATGTTTCGGTGGTCTCGGCGACGCATTTGTGTAGGGAGAAGTTTGAAGATGAGGTTGACGTTAAGCCTTTGATTGAAGAGGAGAGGGAGGATAATGCGGCGGAGGAGGAGACCGCCGACGTCTACAGTTCTGTTGATCGTGACCAGACGGCTGAGGAAGCTGGCGGGCTGAAAGTATTTTAGTTTACCATCTTGTCATGATACGTCACGATCATGAATATTTATATATAGATAAAGAGACTCGAGCTCTCCAAATCTTCTTTACAAAATTGATAAACATCTTTAAAAATCCATTTTTTAGAAAAAAAAAATAGTAGGTCATATATTAATATTTTATTTATTTTCAGTAATATTTTATTTTATATAATTAATATAAAAGAAAATATAAAACACTTCATGACATGTAAATCCTCTATCAATATTCTTGCCCGCTATTACAATTTTGTATTAAAAAGCTGAAACNATTTAATAATAAATCTACCTATAAAATGAGGAGCTTTAAATGTAATAGAGGTTGGTCAAACCATATAAGAAAATACCTCATTTCTCTCTCTCTCTCTCTCTCTCTCTCTCTTTATGTTTCTTTCTTCTTCTAAAGCTCTATTTTTTGGGTGTGATTCACAGGCAACTCTAGCTTCAATAATATACATACATATAAATCTTAGCTCAAATTGCAGCAATACAAACGTTGCCTTCAGGTTGTGGATATTCTTAATGTTTTGTTTTGCATGCTCAGAATATCCTTAATGTTTTGTTTTGCATTTTGTTTCCCAGGTTCAGAATATTCTTAATGTTTTGTTCTGTTTTGCATTTTGTTTCCCAGGTTCAGAATATTCTTAATGTTTTGTTTTGCATTTTGTTTCTTAGGTTCTGAAGATTCTTAATATTTTGTTTCTTAATCAGTGGAAGTATCTACCAATTCTTAATGCTACAAGCATTATCTACAATAAATGAATAAAAATTCATGGAAATAACAAAGGAAAAAAAAAAGTTTTCATGTGATATAAATCATATTTATCCATCCCACTCTAAACAAATGAAAAGCCACTCGAAACTTCACACAATTGAATCTGGAAGTCCAAAACTCAGAATCTTACAAAAGTTACTGTTGGAAATAACAATCATGTGCTACCTGCTTCCAGGAAAGTGTAATAAATTACACAGAACTTAAGCATCAATTATCTGCTTGAAAGAAACAATAATAAATAAATAAATAACGAATTAACAAAGCAGAAATGAATAAAAATTCCATGTATACATTAAGGCACATTACATAGTCCCTGTAACTGCTGACTGTAAAGCTGCAAGCATCTATTGCGCTTGGCTGCACATCTAAGAAACAAATAAAAGTTTAAGTACCGATCGTTCTTAGTATAGTAGGCAAATAACATGTAGCATATACGACAGAGAAGCAATAACCATAAATGTATATAGATGGCTTTAATTATGTTCTCCATTGACAGGCCTCCAGAAGGAGAGGAAGCTTCTGACCATCTTCCACATGGGTCCATGAATTTTTAGAAATAATATTATGATATAATATAATAAATTTTTTGTTCTGTTTGATTTATAAACTTTGTTTTTATTGTCAGAATTGATAGTATTTTATTGCCTCTCTTCTTGAAAATCTTTTTTCTTAATTTCTTAGTCATATATTTGGTGCTGATTATTTCTTTTGGCTGATTGAACATGCCATCAATAAAAGCTGGTTGTGTCAGGTATGAACCGCTCTTTTTAACCCTGCTGTTTTTCTTTTGTCTCATCTATCATAATTTCTCCTTGATCTGTAACTTTTGTATTAGCAGAATTTACATGCAGCAAGAACTCTGAATCTTACAGAAGTAACTTGATTTTAAGAATATCAGACTGATTGTGAAGCATTCACGGTTTTGGATTTGGTCCTTACAATAATTAATGATAACTGTTGAAAATCATAGGAATATTATGTGAAAGATGCATGATTTTTTTGTTTTTTTTATAAATGAGTTTAAAGAGAGGAGATTATTAGTGAATAGTAATGTAAATGATAACTGAGGAAACATTTGAATGAACCGCGTAATTTCATTTTCTTTAGATAATGACAGATTTAATCACTATTATCACAGTTTAGAGAAAATTGATCTCACAAATTTTGTTTTTTTTGTAAATTTACAATCGGAATTATCTTTTCACTTCCCGAAAAAATAGAATTTAGCAGCGATTTTATCCAATAAAACAAAGTTTACAGCAGATTTAGAACTGCTATAAACTGCTGCGCTCAGGTTTTTGGCTGTTGATCTATCAACTGTATTGTTTTGTGGGGGAACAAAACTGAACCATCAGAGAGAGAGAGAGAGAGAGAGAGAGAATACAAACCATTCAATTCCCATGAATTTAAATATCTAATCTTGCATGAAAACGTGTAATCAAAATAGTCATATTGCTGATGTGATGAAAGATTCAGGTGGTATGAATGTAAAAAGGTAAATTGTATGTGTTAGATATGTAAAAACAGAGGAATTTGGTGGTACATGCATGGAATGCAGTAGAGATCACATGAGCCATTCCTGGAAGATCACATCCATGTCCTTCCCAGAAAAGATGATGGCCTCCAATTTCAGATCTCTTATCCTTTTCCGCTCTTTAGTGATTGTCCGATCACTGTTTATATTTTTTGTTTTTCAGTAAATTCTTTCAGAGAACTGTAAATCAAACCATGCATTTTTTTTTCCCTTTTTACTCTCTGCACTTAATTTTTTCTATTTGCATTTTGAACATCTAAAGCGCTTGTTAAAAAAACCACAATATCTTCCTGTTGTTGTCATCTGGGAGCACGGGAGGATGAGGTTGGCTGACACGACGAGACTGTATCACGAGAGCCATTGGTGATTGGAAGCAGAGCAACCACGTGCGAAGGAGCGGCGAGTTGGACGTGCGTAGCGGCGGCGGCGGCGGCGGCTGAGTTGCCGGAATAACTCGAGTGTGGCGGAAATTTTGAGAGCCTGCTTGGATATGTCAGGAGGTCAAGTTAATGGTGGAAGATGGTCGTTGTATACATATGGAATTTTGCTGGGACGAATGCATAAATAAGAATGAATTAAGTGCTCGTCGCTTTAATTCTCTTTAATACAAGCTAGAAGAATCAGATCTGATACATATTAATACAACTTTTCATGCAAGAAAAGATTAGATATATGTAAAAAATAAAGTTTAGATGTTGCATACGTAAACATAAGAATTGAGTGATATGATTGTAAATCTTTCTTAAAACAATAAAGCAAAAACTCCAAATCTGAAACAGCTGAAAATGCTGAGACATAACAAACCCACAAGTAAAAAACAGACGTGAACTCCAAAGCAAGCTGGTGATGAAGTAACAACAACAGCCTAATGAAAAGACTCTCAACCATTGGCACTTTATTTCTCTTTAATCTACCCCCACAAAAAGCTTTACGGCTTTGCAGATAGGACAAGCATCAAGCTGACAAAGTTTACGTACTTCAACTGAGCTGGGAGCTGTGCATTTTCCTGCAAAATATTTATGCCTGATTGCGTGATTATATTAGTTAACAAAATAAAATGATTAGTTTTCATCAACAATTTTTTATTATCTACGAACCTTGATGTCATTTTTGATAAAAGTTCTTTTAAATTTAAAATTTAAGTTCATTCTGGATCTGATTTGGGCAAGCTTGTAGTTAAGCTGATCGCCTTGATAAGACGGGCTCAATGATGCTAAAGTTGGTTCAATCCGAATTCAATCAAGCCCAAATTAAACTGTTAAAGCATATTTAGAAATTTAGGAACATTAATATGAATTCTCAAATGTACTCTAAATTTGATATATAAAGCGTCTCGAAGTGAGGAATCCAACTTAGACATAAGATTGCTAAATTTCGAGGTCATTAAGAAACCCAATTTCTCAAAAAACCACCTATGATCAAGGGAATCAATATGGACCCATCCAATCAGGTGTGTAGGAAAGTTATATGTCAAAAGATTAAAAATGCTCTTCCTCAAATGGTTATAAATAGACTCTTTCTTCACTTGGAGAAAATATTACTTGGAGTCAGGACGCGGAGTGCAACATGGTTGTACTGGAGGTTTTTCCTTAGTGCATCTATGTTGTACTAAGTAAACAAGTATCTAAATAAATAATTCTATGTGAAAGCCATAAAGTACAACATGGTTGTATTGAAGAAAAATCTTCGGTACAACCATGTTGTACTCCATGACCGGGATGTATTTCAGGCTTCCCCGTTTTTTAGGCAATGACAGACACTACAAGAATTTAGGGTTTTTCTGATTGCCACAATCTGTCTATTATGATAAGGTAAACCGTCGTTTTTAATGTTCTTGATGATTTAGCGATGATTTTAAGCTCTTAGGTAAAACGCTTATCGGTAATTCCAAAACGGATCAATAATCTGACGATATAAAAGTATCAACGATTATCTGAAAATTTAATATCATGTTTTTTATTTGAAAATTTGAGTAATCAGTAAACATCAGAGCGTATAACCGACGGTTCTTTCGTCGGTAATAGCGACGATATACACATTGAAAAAGTGTCGCACCTGTAAATTTTTTTAAGCAGACAAAACTGTCGGTTATGCATTATTTTTTATAAAGGAAGGTTAACTGTCGAAAAAGTGTAGCACCCGTCTATTTTTTGAAGCAGGTAAAAACCGTCGGTTAAGCATGTTTATGCGTTATTTTATATAACCAACGAGTTAACTGTCAGAAATTCTTGCTCTCATCGTTTTTTGTGTTATCTACCTTAAGCCGTCGTTTATGTGTCGGTAAAAGCCTCCATCAGCTAGATGCTAGTTTTGCCGACATATAAATTTGCAATTGTAGCGAAACTGAGGATAAACAATCAGAAACCTATAGTATAAAGAAAAAATAAACAAATTCTTTTCTTCGTATTTTTACCACACATAATATCACAACATTAATATGAAATTCCAAGCGTTTAACAAAATAACATAATTGTCAAACAATAAATTATTCAATCAAATAATGAAAAAAATAAAATACATTTACTCTAAAATATGTATATCACTGTTCACAGTCCAAATGCATATAAACATAAAAAAAAACTCTCCAAATCATTCTCCTCTATCTCGTCAACCTCATCCTTATCATCCTCTGCTGCTTCCTCCACCATTGTTGTCGTTGCCCTATCACGCTCCTTCATCCGTTGCCGGAAGGAATTCAACTCAGCTTTCAGCTTGACCTCCATGTTGGCCTCTAGCTTTGACCACATATGAGAGAAGCGAGCATCCAACTCCATAAAAAAATGTTGCAACATGCCTGAAGATCTCCTCATCCTGTGAGGTAGAGGTAGAAGTTGCAGATGCACCGGCGGAGGGGTGAGTGTCGCAGGCAAACCACTGCGACTTGAGTTCGTAGACTTGACCCTTCTTATTCTCTCCAATAGCCTCCCTCCATAGGTCGTACTTGGAAGGATCATGCCCGCAGATTGTAATACCTTACGACTCCTGTGATCAGCTCTCTTTCAGTTGTTGGAATCTCTCCTACAAATAAAAATAGTTGCATTCAGTTAGAGCTAATAAGTATTAACATCAAACTAGTTTAGCTCATTAATTACTTGGTTCACACAGAATTGGTCATCGATCTAGGACTAGGCAACTTGTGAGTGTGTTCATGGACATCGACATTGGATGGACATTGGATGACTCTTGTTCAATCTTTACAGTCTGTCCATAAAATGAAATAGTTAGAATACTCTTCGAGGTATATGCAACCTTATAGAATAAATGAAATCTTATCAACCTCTACTTGTATTTTGTATGTGGGAGAGCCCCACAGCGTACTTGGTAGGCCCCATTCCTCCACAATTTGGCTGTTTGTTCTGCTTGGCCCGTTCCCTGTTCTTCTAGTAGTCTGGAGAATCCCAGGCCCAAAGCAGGGTGGCAAAAGCATTCTCTCAACGCCATAGAGTGTGATGTCGCAATTTCCAAATATCGCAAACATGTCCCGGAAGCAATTACTACCCTTGCTCTCAAAGTTGCTTCATGCTCAGGACAATATGAGAATTGTTTCTGCAAATATTACAGAGATTATGTTCGATTGATAAATAAATCAAAACAACTTAAGTTATTTGTGAACAATATTGCCACAAACTTTTGAAATCAAAGATCTCTAATGGTCATCGAGATCTCCTTCCACGACAAGTATGTTGAGTCATACTTATTCTAAATGATATCCTGAATTGTGTCAGTTTTTAACACTATTACCGACAACCGCTCCCGTCGCTTAATAATAAAATGCGTTAATTAAACCCCCGCTAGATGACAGATTCGAAGATAATTGACGACCTATAGTCATCGGTTAATATTTGCTTATAACTGAAGGGTTATTACATCTGTTATAATTAAAAACCATCAGAAAACAAATGACTATTTATAATATTGTAGTTATGTCATCACAAACAACCAAGAATATAAACAATCACAAAACCTTTGTTAATTAGAATAATATTTTTGACGTTTAAAAAGCCATCGGTTTTTCCATCGGTTTTAGCACTTTTTTCAGCGGTGACATGTCAAATATTAATTGGTGTCCGTAAGACAGGACTTCGTGCATAATATTTTCTCTTTCACTTTGGGGCAAGGAAAAGGGAAGAAGAGAATGAGAAATGAAATTCTAGAGCATGTTATTGAGAGAAAACATGATGAGTAACCTCTGACCTCCATAGTTGCCAAACACAGCACATCAGCCATTATTGGTCGTCACCGTTTTTGATCCCCACTTATAACTGTTATTGTCTAAATAAGATTATTATATCAAACAACTATATTTTCTTCGTGGTGTCAAAGTGTAATTTCAGTGTAAAATTGTGACACATTTCTTCCTGTTGCGAGAAAAGAACGAACCACTATTCTTACAAACATATAATGTGTTAAATTGACTTAGCGAGAACCCTGATTTTTTGTTTCCAAAGATTTTTCCACATAAAAATATTTGGTTTCCCCTCATACTTATCTTTCATCTGTGCGTGCACTGAATCTTCATACAATATTAAAATATTAAAATACTACTCAAACACATTCAATTTTGTCTCACACAATAGATCTCAAAATGTTAAATTCAAATATTTTTATTTTTATTTTTTTTGAAAAAAAAAACTATAGCTATATACAGACATAAATGTCATGAAAAAAAATTATAATTGTGTCAATCAAATTATAAAAATTAAAATTTTAAATAAAGTTTTAAAATATTTTGTTTAATTGGCCATTTTTGTGAAGCTTAAATTAATGATGATTTATAATTGTGTCAATCAAATTGTAAAATCCTAATGTTATTTTTCTACTTATATTTTCATCTCCCACTGACCAAATCATTCCTATTCTTGAATACACCACATATTTTTATGTATTTATATATTTAATCAATACTAAATATTGAAATTTGCTTATACAATATTTTAGTATTACAAACATATCAAGACACATGCATTAAAATATATGTTTTAAAATAAGAATAAAAATAAATCATCCATAATTTTGATGTGATATTAATAATATTAAAATTTATGTAATCAATATTAAATTGATGTTTTTCAAATTTGGTTTTATTTTATGGCTGAGTAAATCTCGAGCCACCCTCGATTTGAGCTTGAACTAAGATTAATTAATCGAGATCGAGCTTGAGCTTAATTATACACGTACGAGCAGATTGTTTATTAAGAAAGAGAAAAAATAATATCAATTCAAATTGGTGTATAATAAATTGATAAATAGGATAAATAATTAGAAAATTATAACAATGAATTTGTTGAAAAAAATATAAATTATAAAATTTTAAATATTTATAATAATTTATAGATAAAACTTTAAATTTAGGGCAAGTTTGGGGTAGCTTATAAGTGCGGACAACGTTTTCAAAATGTTGTCGTATTGTTTGGTTCACGCGTTTCGCTAGTTCATCCGAAACCACGTTTAGGTTTTTACACTAAACGCAGGCAGCGGGCCGAACCCCCGCGGCCCGCTCATTGACCGCGTTTCAGGATAAACAGCTTATCATGAGTTGAAATGTACAAGCTGTCCCAAACGCACCCTTAATATATTATGAATATATTTTAAAGATAAAATGAAGAGTTTGCAAGAGTGAAATTGCTACAATATTTCACATTAGTAAAAAAAAAATGTAAAATGGAATTTAAATTAAGGAAATTTCTCATACAAATTATATATTTTTTCCTAAAAAAATAAACTAGATAAAAAAAATGACACCACATCTATAATTTGCCGGCTTAAATCCTGCAATAATAATTTTGTCGGCTTAAACCCAGGCGCGTGACTCTACAGCACCTCATGGCCCATTAGCGTGCCCCAACAACACATGGTGGCGCACCGGCTCCCTTGAATCGATTTTAGACATTTTTGTTTGTTGATGGGGTGTGTTGAATTTCAAACTCTTTTGTGCAAATGAGAGATTGAGAGGAGAGGAGTGCCGGAGATGTTCCAAAGTATGGAGAGACATGAGTGTGATGTAATTAGTACAATTCTTTACATTTTTTCATATCAAATTTCTTGGTATTGTGCGGCATTTTTTTTTTCTCTAGATTCATACTTTTTTTGGTATTATAGACGCCTATTAATAGAAGAAAGATAGTCACAAAGCAAAAGAAAAAATTACTTATATGCCCCTACTTTAATTGAGTGTTACAACTCATTATTGACTTTCATTGTATCTTTTTTTTTATTATTCTTAAATGAATTTGGCATTTTTTAATTTTTTTGGACCTTCTGGTCGGCAGGTCCTTGAATTGGTTGACCGCGCTACTGCGATTGGCTACTTTGTTTGAATACTGGTCTGTCTTCGCTCTAGGAAGCCGGTCGGATTATAGGGTGGTTGTTGGCCGGTTTTAGTGTAACCAGTTGGTTTGCTTTTCTCTTTGTGATCATTTTGGGGAAGAGTTCAGAGAACCTTACGTTGATACTTGTGAGATTGCAAGGGAGGCTAAACTTTTGTTCAGTTGTTGAGATGAATGTTTGTTTTCTATAAGCCTGGCGGCCCTTCAGCCGGTCACCAGATTTTTAGTCACTAGTTGTTGGTCGGCTGGTGTTTCTTCCGTCAGTTGACTTTATGAGTACTTATAGCTTTTTGTCAGAAGAACATTCTTCAATTTATCTCTTTTGATCTAGGCCGTCGTTTGTTTCGAGAGCATACATAAAGATATTTTTATTGTGGTGCTTATGTAATGTAAAAAATGAAAGTTCAGGGGTTAGGAATGTAAATATATAAAAACTGTTTTGCATGCATCCCTCTCATGCCTGAATAGCCTCGGCCGGTCAAGCTTGCCCGCATACGAAAGAGATTTAAGAACTGCCGAGTTCCCGTAGTGTTGGACGAGACCCTGTAGCCTCCCGTGCGGCAGTACTCGTATGAGGGGGAAGCAGGAGGAAGCTTCTGTCCGGTTTCCGAATGGGCCCACGAATTCTACCCACCGGGAGCATAATTGCGTAGATACGGTGCTTACGCACCATGAACATCTGGCCCCATACGGCCCACTTGGCCATGGGTGTTATGTGGGAAATGGGAACACATTTAAAATGATTTTTTTTTTAATATATTTACAGCGGTTGAGAAAATTGATGACTAATGCACATTAATTTTTTTATAGGAATCAAATAATAATCAGATGTAAATATGAAATGATGGTTTGTTTTTTGCTCAATAGTTCTTATACGATTGTGAAGTTGTGGGTAGGGGTGGGTGTAAATGAGTCGAACACGAGTTCCGCTTGTTAAAAAATATCATTGTTCGTATTCGGCTCGTTTATATTTTCAACAGAAAAAGTTTGTCTGTGCTCGGCTCGTTTGCTTACCGAGTTGAACATGAGTTATCGCGAACAAATAGTCTGACTTTTCTAATAACGCAACCGTAAGATGTTAAGAGTAGGGGCAAGAGTTAACTCTTATTGCTTATATTCAAATATCATTTAAATATAATTTAATAAATTTTTATTCCATTTTTAATTAAAAATTTTAATTGATTATTAATCTTTGTNGCCCCATACGGCCCACTTGGCCATGGGTGTTATGTGGGAAATGGGAACACATTTAAAATGATTTTTTTTTTATATATTTACAGCGGTTGAGAAAATTGATGACTAATGCACATTAATTTTTTTTAGGAATCAAATAATAATCAAATGTAAATATGAAATGATGGTTAGTTTTTTTGCTCAATAGTTCTTATACGATTGTGAAGTTGTGGGTAGTGGTGGGTGTAAATGAGTCGAACACGAGTTCCGCTTGTTAAAATATATCACTGTTCGTATTCGACTCGTTTATATTTTGAACAGAAAAAGTTTGTCTGTGCTCGGCTCGTTTGCTTACCGAGTTGAACATGAGTTGTCGCGAACAAATAGTCTAACTTTTCTAATAACACATTAATTAATAATTTGAATTGATTATTAATGTTTGTAGCCTTTTGGTCAATTAAATTTTTTTTTAATATACTACTCATCAATCAATCAATCAATATATATATATATATATATATATATATAGTTATATATAGTCGATCAATTTTAAGTGATGGTGATGCTTGTGTGTTTGTGTTATCGTTAGTGGATGATGAGCATCGATGTTGGTTTATGGCAAGCTTCAAAATGGATTGACAGCATTAGCCGACAATGGATGTCAGTATTCATCAATTATGAGTGTTGGCGATGGCAACATTTGTCAATATCTAATACTGTATATTTGTATTAAATATAAGGACATTATGAAGCACTTAAGGGAGGGCTTTATACTAATTCAGTATTTTTAGAAATGTTTAGGCCATGATGGTACAAGAATTCAGTGAATTCAATTTCTAATATTTCTTTATTTATTATTGAGGCACTTGTTTTGATTAGAAATACATAAAATTTTACATTGATTGATCTCAAATCTTCTCTCTTTCCTTATTTGGAAGGCACTATTTTTTTTTCTCATTTTTGATTTACTCATCTTCCTCTCATCAAAATCATAAATGGTTCAACGGTGCGTTCCGCTGTGTTACTGTTTTCTGGTGTGAATTTTTTCGTTCTATTTTTTCGCTTCAGCAAAGATCGTTCTTCTATTATATATATATATATATATATATACCACACATTATGTATATTGGAAAGATTGATATTATGTAACATAATTATGAGAGATCTAACTATATGATCTTTATATATTATGAAATCTAATTTGAGGAGATTTAAATATATGATACTTCCTATATTTAAAATATTTAGACGACGAGTAATTGCTATTCCATCAAAGTTGTATATGCAAGACAATGAGATTAGAACAAGTTTGGCTACAAGATCTGGTAGAGCATGAATAATATCATGTTGTAGGGTACTTAAGCATCCACCATGATGGTTTAAAAGACTTTGTTTCATTAGATGGTTATGTATCTTGTGGAGATTGAGTGATAAAAATTAATGACAAAGAAAACTTTGGCATGTAGAGGTCAGAAATAGATTGATTAAAGATGAACTGAAGTAATTGTAGCTTGATCCGAATTTGTTTTTCTCAGGAGTTCAAATATATGGTGATGATGGAGATATCTGCAGGAAAATTGTAGGACGTTGAAGAACAAATATCTCACAAAGAGCATAGAGAATTATCTTCATATGAAGTATTAAATCTACAGGTATGAGCACTTGATTGATTTTATAAAGCTTTTGTCATATCTGTTAAGGTTTTATTTGAAAGAGCGTCTTCTTTCAAAAAAATTCTTTTAGAAGCAACTTTAGAATAATTAAAGAAATAAAGTGATGGTTGCTAAAGTCAATATAATCGTTTTAATTTGGAAATATTTATTTGCTTTTAAATACTATTAATTTTATATTATAATAATTATTTTAAACACTGTCAAATTATTTATTGAATTTTATTTGACTCTCATTCATCTATTCGAAATTGTTCAATTGAGCACTTAGGGTTTGTTTGGTTGCAGCTTATTTAATAATCGGCTGAGAAGTTGATTAAAATTAATCTTTTGATGAACTAGGTGCGGTAGTTATTACAAATTTTTATTTTTTTGGAAAAATCAGACCGCTGCTAGAAAGTTGTCACCGCATCTACATAGGTGCAGTGTGAAAACGTTGTTTTCAGTATTTTGAAAATGCATAAGCTGTCAAAACACAGTTTACCCAAACATGTCAAGTGCGTTTTTAAAACGCTACCGCACTAAATAAGTTACCTCAAACAAAGCCTTAGTCAGATTTATATCCAAATTCTAAATAGGAGGGGGTCTCCAATCTCCATGCTTAAGAAAAAGGCGCGGCACTTGGAAGAACGAAATAATTGCTCCACAATAATATTCGTCATACAAATTAAAAAAAAATCACTTAGGCTTTCAATTTCCTGAGAAACATTGAGACTTCGGAGGAATTTGGACAGAGCAAAATTTTTCCTTTAAATTTCTTTTTAGTCGGAGACGAAATCAACCTCTTGACGGCTCATGAGTTGACTCAATCAGAGATTTGAAATTCGATTAAGAGTTTGTTTGTGACAATTGTAGCTTATTGAATAATCTTCTAATAAGTGATCGATAATAATCTGCTAATAAGCTAGGTGCAGCGGCTATTACAAATTTTTATTTTTTTTGAAAAGTCAAACCACAACCAGAAAGTTGTCATACCACATAAATAGATGCGGTGTGAAAATACTGTTTTCAGCATTTTGAAAACACAAAAGATGCCAAAATGCAGTTCTCCAAAACAGAACAGTTGCGTTTTCAAAACGCCACCGCACCAAATAAACTGTCTCAAACGGGCCCTAAATTAATTAATTTTGAAATAAGCTGAAATATACCATTGGCGATAGTTTTATTTTTTTGTTTATTTTAATTTATTTATATTTATATTTGAAATAAAATATTTTTGATATGTTAAAAATAAATCAACTTATAGTAAATTTAATTTTTTAATAAAAAATAAAAATATGAAAAAAAGTTTACCTCAGTCAAACAATTTTTTTAAAAAAACAAAAGCAAAAAGAAAAGAATGAAAAAAAAAAAAAAATCCAGAGCGACTTTAAATTTTGGGATATTTTAAAATCCCAAAACACTCACTCTATGTTTCTTTTAAGAGAAATCTATACATATATACATACATATAAAATGCAAATTTTGAGTGTAATGTATATATGCTGATTTAAAAGCTTAGATGTTAATTTATAATGCAATATATATATATATATATATATATATACACACTAGCTAATCAAAAGGAGTCTTTTTAGCTAGCTGTCAATTATGTTGAGATTTTGTTAAATTGTTTTTCTCTATTGTTGGGTTGTAGGAGATAAGGAGACTTCGACTTAAAAAAAGCGTTGTGTGATTAACCTTTCAATCGTCGTACAGATCACACTTGGGTGGCCAGGACCACTGAAATTCTGTCAAAACTCCTAATAGTCTTTTTTTGTAAAAAGATGTTAATATTATAAATAATAAAAAGTAAAGATAATAATTTGAGCGTCTCCTTCCACATAAGTATAGAATCGAGGAATCATACGAATCTCGAAATAATTTTTTTAATAAGAAAATTTTAAATTTTGATAAAAAATTTATCGAGAACTTCGATTTCAACAAACTTACAGTCAAACTGACTGGTTTAACAAAAAGAACCAAATATTACCAAAATTAATCCAGTTTAAATAAAACTCTGTTCGTCATTAAACCACACATAAAAGTTTTCCAGACATATTTAAAAGGTTAAACGAATGTCGAATCTAACAAACCTATAGTCGAATCGAGCGTATCAACAATACGAATCCAACAAGCTTAAGATTGTTCAATTCGGACATTGCTAAGACACTTAAATGTCCATCAAACACTGCTTGATCGTTTGAGACTATGAATCGTCTGATCAAAATGGTTTATATTCATGCATTAATTGCGCCAAAAATATTATAAAGAGAGTCACACCTCTCTCATGGAGGAGGGGCTTGAAACTTGATTGTGAACTTCAAGCTTTGAGAAAGATTTGAAGCTATCACCATCCCTGTCATCATAGATCGCCTTCGACTACTGCGACTGTCGTCAACCTGCCGATTGTCGTCGACCGCTGTCAAGCGCCGTCGAGCACTATTGTCGTCATTAATCACCACCGACCGTCGTTGGTCATTATCAATCACCAGTAAATCGTTATGAACCGCCACTAACCAAAAGTCATCAGTCAACATTGTAACTCAGAAAACCTAGTAACCATTTTATGTATCTGGAAAATGGGTTCTCCGTAATCATCATGAATTTTTACAATTGTGCCGGACCTCGTGGTTTTTTCTCATTACAGAGCTTTCTACGTAAAAATTTATAGTATCATTACTGGTTATTTTCTTTCACGTGAGTGTGTGTTGAATTTTCATACAATACTACGATTATAATCCATTACTCCCTTATCTCAAATTTTCTAGCACTCTTAAGTATTAAAAATTCAAATTCTTACCATACGAGTAGAATGCCTAGAAACCTTCAACACGAGTTACATAATTTATAGGTATTTTCCTACCTGATATTTAAAGATTCATGTTTCAATGCATAACATGATAATATGATATTAAAATAAAATCTCTTAATAAGCTGCATGAGAATGAACCAAACGACTCGTTTTAATTGCCCCAAAAAGTTACCCAATGCTTTTACCTCCAATCTTCATATTATTAACACCTCACCCTCACCCTCACCCTCACCGTACTTATAATTCTCCCACAGGTTTTTAAAAACCTCCGGAATCCAAAGAAAATACGCACATCCTGAACTCAAGCTTCCCATTCCATGCTCTGCTCTCCCCTGCGCTCCCCATTCCTCCTCTGCTCCCCAAAAAAAGCTTGCATCTTTTCATCATCGCTTTCACTGAAACTCCTCAACTCACCATCAATGGCTTCCCTTTCCACCACCAACATAAAATCCTTCCTCAACACCACCTTCCTTCTTCTCCTCTGCTTCTTCTTCACCTCCCACATCCGCTCCCCTTCGCCTCCCTTCTTCAACCTCCTCAACTCCCAACCACCCACCCTCCCTTCCTCCATCTCCACCTCCTCCACCTCCCCTCCCNACTCCTCAACTCACCATCAATGGCTTCCCTTTCCACCACCAACATAAAATCCTTCCTCAACACCACCTTCCTCCTCCTCCTCTGCTTCTTCTTCACCTCCCACATCCGCTCTCCTTCCCCTCCCTTCTTCAACCTCCTCAACTCCCAACCGCCCACCCTCCCTTCCTCCATCTCCTCCTCCTCCACCTCTCCTCCATCCACCTGCATTGCCTTCCAAAAACTCAAAGACCACAACTCCAAATGCCACTTTCTCAAAACCCACCCACCCTGCGTTTCACAAGGCTACCTAAACTATCTCCACCTCTTCTACTGCCTCTGCGGCTCTTCACCTTTCCTCGGCTACTGCCTCCTCTTCCTCTCCCTCCTAATCCTCTTCTACCTCCTCGGCAACACCGCCTCCCATTACTTCTGCTCCTCCGTCGAACGCCTCTCCCGCGAACTCCGCCTCTCTCCTACCATCGCCGGCGTCACCCTTCTCTCGCTCGGCAATGGTTCTCCCGACGTTTTTGCCAGCATAGTCTCATTCCGTTCGGGTTCCGGCGAAGTTGGGCTGAGTTCGGTGCTCGGCGGCGCGTTCTTCGTCTCGTGCGTGGTTGTGGGGATTATCAACGTGGTGGCGGGAGCGAAGGGGAGACGATCGCCGAGGATCGACAGAGCTAGTTTTGTGAGGGATGTGTTTTTCTTCCTGGTGGTGTTGTCGTCGTTGCTGGCTATACTTGTGGTGGGGAAAGTCGATATTTGGGCGGCAATGGCTTTCACTTCGCTTTATTTCGTTTATGTTTCGGTGGTCTCGGCGACGCATTTGTGTAGGGAGAAGTTTGAAGATGAAGTTGACGTTAAGCCGTTGATTGAAGAGGAGAGGGAGGATAATGCGGCGGAGGAGGAGACCGCCGACGTCTACAGTTCTGTTGACCGTGACCAGACGGTTGAGGAAGCTGGCGGGCTGAAAGCGGTGGTATATAATATAGGATGAATTAAGTATATATAAATAATGATATTGTAAAGAGGAAAATACAATATTATTTTAAAAATCAAGGCAATAAAAAATGTCAAATTAAGCTCCTGATTTAAACCTTTTAATCTAAGTATTTTTTATTTTATTGTTTTTTTTTAAATTTGAGTGAATTTAACTATAAATGAATACATATGGTATATATAAGGTTTTAAAGTTCATTTTTTTTGATAATTTTCTTATATNTCAAGGCAATAAAAAATGTCAAATTAAGCTCCTGATTTAAACCTTTTAATCTAAGTATTTTTTATTTTATTGCTTTTTTAAATTTGAGTGAATTTGACTATAAATGAATACATATGGTATATATAAGGTTTTAAAGTTCTTTTTTTTTTGATAATTTTCTTATATTATATATATATAGTTATTATTATTTTTATTACGTAATATATTTTATATTTTTCCTGCATATTAGTTTACCATCTTGTCATGATACGTCGCGATCATGAATATTTATATATAGATAAAGAGACTCTAGCTCTCCAAATCTTCTTAATAAACATCTTTAAAAATCCAATTTTTAGAAAAAAAAAGTAAGTCATATATTAATATTTTAGTTATTTTCAATAATATTTTATTTTATATAATTAATATAAAAGAAAATATAAAACATTTCATGACATGTAANCATGAATATTTATATATAGATAAAGAGACTCTAGCTCTCCAAATCTTCTTAATAAACATCTTTAAAAATCCATTTTTTAGAAAAAAATAGTAAGTCATATATTAATATTTTAGTTATTTTCACTAATATTTTATTTTATATAATTAATATAAAACACTTCATGACATGTAGATCCTCATTAATATTCTTGCCCGCTATTACAATTTTGTATTAAAAAGCTGAAAATTAAATGAATTTCCACAGGTATCATACTACCTCAGCTGGCTCTTATACATCATCGAAATGCCGCTGTACCTTCCCCGCCGGCTCACCATCCCCGACGTGAGCGACGAACGGTGGAGCCGCCCCTACGCTGTCGCATCCGCCGCACTCGCCCCGCTCCTCATCGCCAGCTTATGGAATTCCAAACGCTCCATCTCCATGTCTTCCNCCCCGACGTGAGCGACGAACGGTGGAGCCGCCCCTACGCTGTCGCATCCGCCGCACTCGCCCCGCTCCTCATTGCCAGCTTATGGAATTCCAAACGCTCCATCTCAATGTCTTCTAAAGACTCCCTCACCCTCTACCTCTACGCCGCTCTCGCCGGCCTCGTCCTCTCCTCCCTCGCCGTCCACACCACCGAAAAACCCACACCTCCCAAATCCTCCCTCTTCCCATGGCTCGCCGCCTCCTTCCTCATGAGCGTTCTCTGGACCTACATCATTGCCGAAGAACTCGTCGGCCTCCTCGTCTCCATCGGCTATATACTGGGCATCAGTCCCGGCATACTCGGCCTCACTGTGCTAGCATGGGGAAATTCAATCGGCGACCTCATAGCCAATCTCGCCATGGCCACGAACGGCGGGTCGGATGGAGCTCAGATTGCCATTTCGGGCTGCATTGCGGGTCCCATATTCAATACCTTGGCCGGGTTGGGTTTGTCGCTGGTGGTCTCGGCGTGGGCGGCGCGGCCCGAACCGTTTGAGATTCCGGCCGGACCGGCGGTTTTTGAGATATTGGGGTTCATGATATGCGGGTTGGTGTGGGCCCTGGTGATACTGCCGAGGAAGGACATGAGGTTGGATAGGTTTGTGGGGATTGGTTTATTGGGGATTTATTTGTGTTTTTTGTCGTTGAGGCTGACGCAGAGTTTGGGATTGGTGTAGAGAGGTGGGGAGCTGTGGGGGAGTGAGTTTGCAGGAGTCATTCAGCTGCTTTTTATGTAAAATTATTAGCCTTTTTGAATTTTTTTTTTTCTTTCTATGTATTTTGATGATGGGGATTAGTTTTGTGCTTGTTTTGCCGGTTTGACTTAATAAATTGTTATTATTATTATTATTCATGTGAGATTGTTCATTACCGTGCATCGCTTTTCTCTGTCTCTCTCTTGTCTTGTGCTCTATTCACTGAGTGTGATTCGAAAATGAATATTCTGCACAGTGATTGCAAATCTTAACAATGAACCGGATGGACTGCCATTGCCATGCGATGCATGGCTACATGATCGCATCCAGACTGTTGTCTGGAGGTGTAGTCGGCCGCATGTAATATTTTATCGTGATTCACATGAAAAAATTATGATTCAACATAACTATAAATTTATGAAAATAATTAGAGCACGCCAGAAGCTTATATGATGAGTTTGAAATATCTTAAAAAAATATTGAAAACTATAAGGATAGGTTTTAACACTCCAAACAAATTTTGATGATAAGATATGATTTAGCTATATATTTTATTTTGGAGAACGGATTAATGCTCTCTCAAGTGTATATATTTTTGTTTATTTTGTTTAGTCTACCTAAATATAGTGGTCGGACCCGTTCCATTTTGATACATGAATTTGATTCGAGATTTCATGGAGTATNTATTGGGGATTTATTTGTGTTTTTTGTCGTTGAGGCTGACGCAGAGTTTGGGATTGGTGTAGAGAGGTGGGGGAGCTGTTGGGGATTGAGTTTGGACGAGTCATTCAGCTGCTTTTCATGTAAAATTATTAGCCTTTTTGAATTTTTTCTTTTCTTTCTATGTATTTTGATGATGGGGATTAGTTTTGTGCTTTGCTTGTCGGTTTGACTTAATAAATTGTTATTATTATTATTATTCATATGAGATTGTTCATTATCGTGCATCGCTTTTCTCTGTCTCTCTCTTGTCTTGTGCTCTATTCATTGAGTGTGATTCAAAAACCAATATTCTGTATAGTGATTGCAAATCTCAACAATGAACCGGATGGACTGATTGTCGTCTGGAGGTGTAGTCGGCCGCATGTAATATTTTATCGTGATTCACATGAAAATATTATGATTCAACATAACAATAAATTTATGAACATAATTAGAGCACGCCAGAAGCTTATACGATGCGTTTGAAATATCTTTAAAAATATTGAAAGCTACAAGGATAGGTTTTAACACTCCAAACAAATTTTGATGATAAGATATGATTGAGCTATATATTTTATTTTGGAGAACGGATTAATGCTCTCTCAAGTGTATGTATTTTGGTTTATTTTGTTTAGTCTACCTAAATATAGTGGTCGGACCCCGTTCCATTTTGATATATGAATTTGATTCGAGATTTCATGGAGTAATTAGTTATAATATACGATGCTTCACATCTTATTCTAAGTTTTTAAGAGCAGTTATAATTAGTTAAAATCATGTTTAAAAACCTAGTTAGCTGCTTTGAGCAGGTTGGTTTAGTACAGCATTTAACAGATTTATTAGTAAATCATATTTAGAGATTTTTGAGTATGGTAGGAAAAAAAGTTCTATTGTTTTAATAATTGATTCCAGTTATATTTTCAATTATAACCTAAATGTGATATAAACTCAGCAGTTTTACGTTTCCAATCATATTAATTTTAAATATTTTATAATTAAATTTTAGTTATAAATTGCATAAATATTTATGTAAATTCTTATTGTAAATGAATTATAAATTTTGTGGGCGTACGGATCATGCATGCTTGGTACCATGCATAAAATTATTCATGAATCACGAGGCCTGGTATTTTTTGGTTTATTTTTAATTGGAAGCTTAACTAAAAATGGGTCTTCAAATCTGTTTATTTGGTCTTATTCATAATGATTATATCAGAGCTCGCTGGCATCATTCAAATGTCAATTCTTCGACTTGACTTTGGCCACATGTTAGCTGACTTCAATAAAGATTCTATCAGGATTTAGTGTGTGTGTGTGTAGTATTGGGGATTTGTATCACGATCTAGCCCGAATCTTCAAGTAGTCAACTCGTTGTACGAACACTGTCCTTTGAAAAGTGGAGTTAGGGTTTCTCCTCTCCTATTAGTTCTTTTCTTGAGTGACGCCTTTTGTTTCTTCTTCCTATCTTATTTGGAGGCCTTCAAGTGGCTACGAGCTCCTAAACTCAATTCTCTTATGGAAATATAAGAGAAAACTAAAGCACATGGATTTTGTTTCTTTTCATAGCCACCTTGTTTGCTACAATATTTTATTTATAGTAACTTGTTTAACACTTATATGTCTAATTTCTTATAATAATAGATTCTTGATCTGTTTTCTGTTATAACCTTTTTTTTTGTTTTTGATATTTTGTAACAAACATTACAAGATTTGTTATTTTCTAACTGCATCTTGGCGTAAAAGTTTTCTTTTGAAAGTTATTGTTCACTTAGTGATGAAATCGACCATCCATGGTGGTTGCTTCTATTTTCTTTTGTGTCGTACAACTGTATTGTGTCTTGGGATCCTAAACACTCCCTTAGTAGACTTACAATAACATTGTCCTAGAGGTTGAAACCAAGATAGAATGTATGCATTTTTTTAAGATGTTCCAATGAAGCATCTTCTACGGGCAATCCTTCACATTGGATTAAGAATTGTTCTTTACTTCTTGGTTTTTTTTGTTATATAACTTGTTTTTTAAGTACTGCCATTGGTTTACTAATGGTTGACCTTCATTAAATTGTTGTGATATTATTGTTGGGTGTTATTCTAAATTTTCTCGAATAGTTCGAGCCTGGATTCATGAAAAAAACTAGATGTATTTTGGTTGCGGTGGGCGTAGCTAAAGTTTATATGTTGTTGCACCATTTTTTTTATATATAAAAAATTGGCAAAACAACTGTTTAGTTTAGTGAATATGTTATTTACTATCACAATCTAACTGTATGATCAGAGACGACCCATAGTTTATCACCTACTTGGAACTATATATCTCTCCTCCTATTAAATTTTAATTTACTTCATTTGTTTCATGTCCTATGCAAATTTATCTGTAGTTGTTCTAGAACTTTATCTCTTTGTTTCAATATAACATATACAACTCAATTTGAGGGATGTTGGAATCATAGGGAATGAAAGTTGGAGGATCCCTCCCATATATAGTTTGAATTATTGAGTAACTACTTGATGTGTTTTGTTGTATTTTATGGAAACTTTGCCTAAGGTAAGTACTTTACCCAATATGACAATGGATCCATAACAAAACACCTTAGATTATATTCTAGGCTTCATTTGGTTACATTTTTTTTGGTCAATCTGACTCTGATGTTGTGTTATTGTTCAATCTTGTACCACTTGATTTGAATAACTCCTGTCAGCATTTACTAAAACAAACTGAGTCACACTTAGAAACTATTATCTTAGGCATTCCATGTAACCCACATATTTATGTAATGAAGATTGCAGCCACTAAATTACTTGAAAAGGTTTTATTTTGAGTGTAATAAATATGCATATTTAGCGAATTGATCCATTACAACCAATATCAACGTTTTTCCAAATATATTTTGTAAGTCATGTGATAAAATCCATAATTATTTCTTCCCAAATTTTACTAGGAATGGGCAGTGGCTATAAATGACTAATAGATCTTTGGCTATCATATTTATTTTTTTGCTACACTAGACAAGCACAAATGAATTGTATAATATCCTATTTCATTTTTGGCCAATAAAATTGAACCATAATTTTAGATGTAGTACATTGTATGCCTCCCCCATAATAGTGGTTAATGAAGTTTTGTCAAAACGATCAATTTTAGTTGTGATGAAGTAACTAGCAGAATTCTGTTTTTGAAGTATACTAAGCCATTTTTTGTGGTGTTGCTGCAACTGTTGATAAAGTCCCTTTTGAATAAAAGTATGTGTGAACCCTCTATCAATCAAGATTTGAAATGAAGTGTTGACAAGCCTTCCGTGCAAATGCAAGGTTCTTAATGATTCTTGGCCTATTAAAGCATTAAGGTTTATTTCAAGTGTATACTGAAGTATTGTTGACAATTACATTATATCTTGATCTTTTTTAATCACCATTAGAGTAAATAATTTTTGATTTTGATATATGTTCTTCAAAGAAGTCATCATTGCAATTGAAACACAATCCTTTGGTGTTTCATTCGTTCATTTATGACGGGGTGAATGTTCTTAGTAATGGTGGTTGTTACTTGGGTTGTTGGTGTTGTGTTGTTATTCTGGCTATCAGTGAACATAGATAGTGATAATGTGGCATTAAAAGAGTATTTCCCTATAATACCTTCCATTAACTTGGCTAATTATAAGGCTTATAGAACAATTTGTGGTTGAATGGCTCTTAATGTAAAGTTGATACAAAACAACTTTGTAGGAATAAAAGTGGGATTTTTAAGTTCTCTTTGACAATTCTTCGAACTAATTTTTATATTCTTAGACTGTTGTTCTATGGGTAAATTTTGCTAATTCTCCCTTCAAGTCTCTATATGGTGATGATCCAAATGTTTAAGAACATCACATTGGAAAATTTGCCAAAAAAATTAATGGTTTATTGTTGTGCATCTATTAGTAATATTGATTAATGTAATGATGAAACTTTGAGCTTCTAAGATATTATAAAAAAAAAAATTACTTGGATTTAAACAACCAACCATGCGATTTATCATCATTGAAACAAGGCACACCCCCTTTTGGTTCCATGAATTACATCCGTGTTGATGGGTTGGTCAAAATTTTGAACAGTTGAGACACCTAAGAAACCTCTTCCTTTTTCATGTTTTTTTTTTTTTTTGATTTTATATCTGGTGTTCTATTTTGGTTTTTAGCTGAGAGAAGCTCCTTGAAAGTTCTATCATTACTTTTAAGGAGTTTCTTGTGCCTTCTGTCGCTGATTAATGCTAATTTCTTGTGTTATGTGCTGCAAGAGTCTTTAGTAGATAAACGAGAGCGCAATTATTTAGGACTCGTATAATGAGCTTGCCCAATCTTCAAGTAAATGACCTATACTACGAAGACAACTCTTCCTTTACTCAGTTCTCTTCTCGAGCCGCGCCTTCTATTTCTTCTTCCGCTTTTTTTGGAGACCTTCAAGTAGCTCCTAGCTCCTAAAATCACATCGTCTATGAAATCCGAGAGAGAATACAATACACGAACCTATTTCTTTTTCCATAACCTCCCTGCCAGCTACAATATTTTATTGATCATTGTTTGTGTAACATTTACATATCATGTTTATTATAATAATAGTTAATTTGTTTTCTATTACATCAACTTATCCTGATATCTTCTAACATTACAAGATTTGTCCTAATCAAATTGCATCTTGTTATAGAGCTTTTCTCTTGAAGGTCACTATTTACTTGGTGTTGAAATCGACCATTCTTTATGATTGTTTCCATTTTCTTTTAATCCTCAACTAGCATTGACACAAGTGTTGAGCTATGTATGGTCATGTCTTGATTTTTTTTTTTTTGGTGTGAAATGATTCCTGTAGCCTAATAACAATTTAGGTGTATGCATGAAAATCTTCCTTGAAATTTGACGGGCACAAAGTTCCATTCGAATAAGGCAATGGTGAATGCATGTCATTTGTCATCTTATGAACGGCATTTTCTATTTTTTGGTTCTGTATTGTGATTGCATTTGTTTCTTAAGAGAATCTGACAACGTTGTAAGTTGTGGAGACTCTGGTTGTCCGTTTGGCTCTATGTCCAATATAACATAGCAAAAACTAAGCGCCGCTGAAATTTAAGATAATTAGATATATATATATATATAAATATATATATATATATATATATATATTAAACTTAAGGAATAGAGCAGAGAGAAATAAAGAGAGAGAGGGAGATCGCAACAATGAATAGTAATGTAAAAGGGTTGTGCAACCTTTTATTTATGAAATAATCTTTATAGATAAAGTAGAGATAACATATGAAGTTATATTTGTACCTCTATTTTAAGTAGGGGTTTTACAAAATTTTCTAGGGATTTTTACGCTTGTAAGCCCATAATTTTATTGTTTTCTGTTCAGCCAACTAGATTGGATAGGGATTTGGTAATCATGACGGTCAATTATATCGATTATTGTTGTCGGGCGTAATGTTGTTGGTTGGCTCGGTGACCGCGGTTAGTGGGACTGATATGATCGGATGAGTTTGGCCGATCAGTGATAGTAGTCCGTTCGATGCTTGATCTCCACCTAGAAATTTATGATGAGAGGGTAGAGTTAGGTCATCAGGTAGATGGTAAATCACCATAATCAGACGAGTATCTCTAGCTTAGACGAGAGGATTTTGATGGGATGACTTAGACTTATATTCTTCTTGTGTCATTTTAGGGAGACAGATGAGTGTTCCAAGTGTAAGAGTTATGGGGGTAGCCTTTTCTTTGACTTAATTAATTTTATTATGAGGATAATTTAGTTACATTAAATGTGCTAGTAGAGAAAATAATCCATAGTAAATAGATTTCTTAAAGATTTAGCTTGTGCTACTAAAACAATCAAAATAAAATACTAAATCGAGTTTATTTAAAATTTTAAATTAATTAATTATTTATTATTTATGTTTCAAGCCTCACATGCCCTAAAGAAGAAAAAAAAAGTTTTACATGCAACTGGCTTACATGGGGATTGAGTTTTCTCCTAAAGAGAAGTGACCTATGACTTCTAAGAAGAAGAGATCGATGACTGCAGGGGTGCTAGCCTCTTTTTGGAGGTGGGGTAAACTGACCTCTAGCCCAATGTAGAAGAGGCTAGCACAATAAAGAGCAAAATAATATTTCAGGAGGGACAAAACTAATTTTTTAGAAAGAACAAAAAATTAAATAGTCCTTTTATAGAAATAAATATCTAAATTTAAGGAAGTCCCCTCTATTGATGAGAACTCTTCTTACTCTTTTAATGCCTATTCGTTCTATCAACTTTGCAGAGATTCCTTCGAACTGTGCAACATTTCTTTCATATCATTAGCCATTAAATGCCTGAGTCAAAAAATAGAAAATTTATTATCTTTCCTCTTTTTTTTTTATTCCGCCCTTTCTATCCCATATGTTAAAATTTAGAGTAATGCGGAATAAAGTAAAATACTTCGGAATCACTTTCATTGATATGAACGGGGGTATAAATAACCCTTACAAGAATCCTATAATAGGAAAAATAATGAAAAGAAAATGATATGAAATGAAAGATATATTACCTGATATCTCTAATAATTAATTCATAATTAATTCATATTAATTATTAGGAGATAATAAGAAATAATATAAATTAGGAAAACAAATAATTCCTAATATATGAAAAGAAAATATTTTCTTATATTAAGGAAAAAATTTATTCCTCATAACTTTTTCTAGGAATAAATTATTTCCTATTATAAGTTTTAACATGAAAGACAATAAATCATGTAATTTAAATTAGATATTTCAACACTCCCCCTCAAGTTGAACATGGTTGAAAACCATATTCAACTTGAATTTGAAAACTTCGGCTACGGTATGCTGACTGGACAAATAACATCAATTTGCCAACAATACTCAAACTTTAAGTGCCAAAGCCAAAGGTCCCGAAGCCGAGAATAGCCTGAGAGTGGCCTGGACGAGGGCTAAGCACAATTTCAAGACATTGATGAATTTGTAAGTCATCAGTTGACTGATAATTGCATGAAAGCAACAAGAAGGCTACAATAATGCTTCAGGAGAGATGCAGGAAAGCTACAAGAAGGCTGCAGGGAGGTTGCAGGAAGTTATAAAGGGCCAACGACATTGCTCAAGAAAGCTGTAGTGCTCGGAGCAGACTGCAATAATGTTGTAGGAAAGAGTTGTGCTTTCCTTGGGAAGAGCTGACTAAAATTTGTAGGGAAAAATTTGTTGTGGTAAATCCGACGGCGAGAAAAGCTGCATGAGGGAGGCCCAACAACGGGAAAGGCTGCAGGAGAGAGAACTGGCTGCAGGAGTTAGTTCTAGTCGTAGGAAAAGCTATCAAGGGATAGGTCCGACTATCAACAGGGAATAATTTCCGGTGGAGGAAGGTTTGTTGCTAAGAAGATTCAAGCAACTGAATTTGAATAAAGAAGCTAATGCAGGGAGAAGTCTGGTGCTTGGAAGACCATGAGGAGATCCAGAGGAGGGCCTGTAGATTAGCCAAAAAGGATGTGGGCAGAGAATCGATTGAGTGCCTGCAAAAGAAAAAGATACGAATAAGAGGAAGAGATTAGGCAGTGGACCTGAAGTACTTGGAGAGGATTGGTTGTTGCTTGCTACAGTTTGTTGCTTATGGGATCAGGAGGAGATTCTGCTGTTGCTACTATAGGGAGAGAATGCGGGCAGAAGAGGGTCTGCAGTAGGGAGGTTCAAGAATCCAAGGAAAGTTGTTTCCTGGAAGGAAATTGGGAGAGCCCCTGCAACCACATAATGAGTTTTGGTTGCAGGAAAGTGAAGATTTGGCAAGGAGATCTGGCAGGGCGGACTGTAGAAAGATCTAGCAGGAAGGAGATCCTACTGGGAATTTAAGGAGGAAGGAAACTGCATTAGGTATTGAAGAGGCCAATAGAAGGATCTGGGTAAGAAATAACAGTACGTGGATCTTGCTGAAATTGTAGGGAAGTCCATTAGAAATTGCAGAAGAAGGCTGGCAGAAAGGAGAAGTTTGCCACCAGAACTTTCATGTTTGTCCACATTTCCTCCTTCAGTTTGGTTAATAGATTGCATGCTAAGAGGCATATGGATACATGAATCCCCTACAATATGCTTCTCCATCAACTCGCTCTCTTGGTCGATCTCAGAACAATCGTCGTAAGGTGAAAAATAAGGCAGACGGTGAAACTCCTCCATCCATGCCTTGACCTTTTTTTGCGCGCCATATCCATTGGGAAAACTCATGGTAAAGGTGAGCGGCATGACAGAGGAAAATGCCCAGCGTTTAAAATTCTGGTACACATGAGTCGAAATGGAGTCCGCGTGGCGAAGCTAAAGGGCAGAGATAGTGAAATCGGAGGGCCAATCTACGAGAGCGAGGCGATGTTGACCGCCGCTGGAAACTTCTCTTCATCATCTTATGAATCATGAGGCTAAGAATATCATGCATAACCTCTAAAGGCAATTGGGAATAACATGTTTTCTTGCTTGTTAATCTTCCCCACAATAACAATAAACAAGTGGAAGACATAAGCACAGACAAGAACTGCAACTTGTGATGCATTCAAAATGCTGAAGAAGTTGGGCAATAAAATGGTCTTCTGCAGCTCCACTAGAAGCAATCAGCTTAAGCAGAGGCCTTAGCCTCTCATTTGTACGACATCCACTGATAACTTGAAGATCTAGCACTTGAATCCATTGTAAAATCCAATTCTCCACCTCCAAGGAAAGTTCAGAAATTCCGCAATAAGAGGAGGTCTGAAGTTCAGAATTTCTGTAGCAAAAGGAGTTGAAGACTCGCTAGAAGTAATCAGAGGAGGACTTGATGGAAACAGTTGAAGGAGGAAGAAGCAGTCTAAAATGTCGTCAGTCATTCTATGACAAAAAAATGAAATCCCTAGAAGAGGAGTGACAGAAACATATTTCTTTATTGTAATCCTGCCTTTCGGTTGTATGTGAAACCATAACTGCCGATAACTGTGACGAACGAAGCTCCGACGCATCATTGATGGATCAATGTTTGGACAACCGCTGCAACAAAAATGGATCTGAGAGCGCCGCTCGGATCGCTTCGCAGGAAATGGACGGAGATGTCGATGAGGAGATAAATGTGCTCGACCGCTTGACGGAAGAATTTGGACGGAGAACCAAGGTTTTCGGGGATAATGTGATGTTCTTAGCGGAGGTTAAGTCTTGGAAGGAAGAAGCAGATCTGGATCTGGAGAACGAGCTGAATCTCCCCCTCGTCGCGAAGAATGAACTCATCGTCGCCGAGTTTGGACAATCAAATGATGAAGAAGCCCTTGCTCAACAATTTGACCGGATGAAAGAAGGAAAAACGTCTCATAAACAGACCACAGAAAGAAGGAAGATCTTCTTGCGACTCAAGATGCGTACGTGAATCAGATGGAAGAGAACCCCTTTCAGCTCAGACGATCAAATGAGGAAGAAGCTCCTCGAGGCTTAGACGATTACGATCGAAGAAGGAAGAGGATTATTGCAACTCTCGATTGACTCGAAGGGTGACAGAAATATTGTTAAGGGTTCGAGCTCTCAAGGTGAATGAAGCAGTCGTTTAATCGATCGAGCGGCGAGCCAGCGACCAGTGAACGTTTCAAACAGCTCAAAATCAAACAACTCCAAGATCGAGCTCTTCACGCGAAGCAGAGGACTCTGAAGATTCAGATCCTCAATATTCTAAACATTTCCGAGCTCACCAAGAAGATGTCGGGAAAAAAGAAGAGTGCCCCTCTCTTCCTGCACAAAGGATGGCAGGAAGGGAGTCCGACAATTCTCGAAGGAAGATCAGTGGCTAGAGTATGAAATTAGGTAATGATACCATGTTAAAATCTAGAGTAATGCGGAATAAAATAAAATACTTCGGAATGACTTTCATTGATATGAACAGGGATATAAATAACCCTTATAAGAATTCTATAATAGGAAAATAATGAAAAGTAAATGATATGAAAGAAAAGATATATCATATGATATCTCCAATAATTAATTCATATTAATTATTATGAGATAATAAGAAATGATATAAATTAGGAAAATAAATAATTCCTAATATATAAAAAGAAAATATTTCCTTATATTAAGAAAAGAATTTATTCCTCATAGCTTTTTCTAGGAATAAATTATTTCATATTATAAGTCTTAAGAAGAAAGACAAGAAATCCTGTAATTTAAATTAGATATTTCAACACCATCATTTTAATAATTTATGCCGGTCCAGAAATATTAAAGACTCATTTGAAAGACGCCTCTTATATGCGCCCAATAAAATAGCGGTAGTCTTGAGCTTGTATGAATCATGATAAATAAATAATTACAATAAAAAAAAATTATTATTATTATTATTATTATAGAGCATATTATATGCATGCATGCCTGTTCATAGATTAGGTGACATGTACGTAAAAATTAAAGTTTAACTGCTCCATATGTAAATTATACATAAGGATTGAGTGGTATGCATGTAAATCTCCCATCAATTATTTTAGTCACATAGCTTAAACATATCTTTAATATTTAATTAGACTCCATCTANTATATATATATATATATAGACACACACACGAGCTAGCCCGAATCTTCAAGTAGCCAACCAGTTGTACGAACACTGTCCTTTGAAAAGTGGAGTTAGGGTTTCTCCTCTCCTATCAGTTCTTTTCTTGAGTAACGCCTTTTGTTTATTCTTCCTCTCTTATTGGAGGCTTTCAAGTGGCTACGAGCTCCTAAACTCAAATCTCTAGTGAAATATGAGAGAAAGCTAAAGCACATGAATTTTGTTTCTTTTCATAGCCACCTTGTTTGCTACAATATTTTATTTATGGTAACTTGTTTAACATTTATATGTCTAATTTCTTATAATAACAGATTCTTGATATGTTTTCTATTATAACCTTTTTTGTTTTTGATATTTTGTAACAAACATTACAAGATTTGTTTATTTTCTAACTGCATCTTGGTGTAAAAGTTTCCTTTTGGAAGTTATTGTTCACTTAGTGATGAAATCGACCATTCTTGGTGGTTGCTTCTATTTTCTTTTGTGTCGTTCAATTGTATTGTGTCTTGGGATCCTATAAACACTCCCCTAGTAGACGTACAAGAACATTGTCCTCGAGATTGAAACCAAGATAGAATGTATGTATTTTTTTAGAAGTTCCAATGAAGCATCTTCTACGGGCAATCCTTCACATTGGATTAAGAATTGTTGTTTAGTTTTTGGTTTTTTTTTGTAATATAACTTGTTTTTTAAGTACTTGGTTTAATAATGGTTGACCTTCATTACATTGTTGTGATATTGTTGTTGGGTGTTATTCTAAATTTTCTCGAATAGTTTGAGCCTGGATTCATGAAAAAAACTAGATGTATTTTGGTAGCGGTGGGCGCAGCTAAAGTTTATATGTTGTTGCACCATTTTTTTATATCAAAAAAATTGGCAAAACAAATATTTAGTTTAGTGAATATGTTATTTGCTATCACAATCTACCTGTATGATCAGAGACGACTCATACATTATCATCTACTTGGAACTATATATCTCTCCTCCTATTAAATTTTATTTACTTCATTTGTTTCATGTCCTATGCAAATTTATCTATAGTTGTTCTAGAACTTTATCTCTTTGTTTCATTATAACATATACAATTCAATTTGAGGGATGTTGGAATCATAGGGAATGAAAGTTGGAGGATCCCTCCCATATATAATTTGAATTATTGAGTAACCACTTGATGTGTTTTGTTGTATTTTATGGAAACTTTGCCTAAGGTAAGTACCTGACCCAATATGACAATGAATCCATAACAAAGCACCTTAGATTATATTCTAGGCTTCATTTGGTTACATTTTTTTTGGTCAATCTGACTCTGGTGTTGTGTTATGGTTCAATCTTGTACCACTTGATTTGAATAACTCCTGTCAGCATTTACTAAAACAAACTAAGTCACACTCAGAAACTATTATCTTAGGTATTCCATGTAACCCACATATTTCTGTAATGAAGATTGTAGCCACTAAATTACCTGAAAGGTTTTATTTTGAGTGTAATAAATGTGCATATTTAGAGAATTGATCCATTATAACTAGTATCAATGTTTTTCCAAATATATTTTGAAGTCTTGTGATGAAATCCATAAATATTTCTTCCCAAATTTTATCAGGAATGGGCGGTGGCTGTAAATGACTAATAGACCTTTGACTATCATATTTATTTTGTTGCTACACTGGACAAGCACAAATGAATTGTATAATATTCTATTTCAGTTTTGGCAAATAGAATTGAACCATAATTTTAGATGTAGTACATTGTATGCCTCCCCCATAACAGTGGTTAATGAAGTTCCGTCAAAATGATCAACTTTAGTTGTGACGAAGTAACTAACACAATTCTGTGTTTAAAGTATACTAAGTCATTTTTTTTGTGTTGCTGCAACTGTTGATAAAGTCTCGTTTGAATAAAAGTATGTGTGGACCCTCTATCAATCAAGATTTGAGAGGAAGTGTTGACAAGCCTTCTGTGCAAATGAAAGGTTCGCAATGAAAATTATGTTATATCTTGATCTTCTTTAATCACCATTAGAGTAAATAATTTTGATTTATATATATGTTCTTCAAAGAAGTTATCATTGCAATTGAAACACAATCCTTTGGTGTTTCATTCTTTCATTTATGATGGGGTGAATGTTCTTAGTAATGGTGGTTGTTACTTGGGTTGTTGGTGTTGTGTTATTATTCTGGATATCAGTGAACATAGATAGTGATAATGTAGCATTAAAAGATTATTTCCCTAATATATCTTCCATTAACTTGGCTAATTATAAGGCTTATAGAATAGTTTGTGGTTGAATGGCTCTTAATCTAAAGTTGATACAAAACAACTTTGAAGGAATAAAGGTGGGATGCTTGAAATTCTGTTTGACAGTTCTTCAAACTAATTTTTATATTCTTAAAAGGTTGTTCTATGGGTAAATTTTGCTAATTCTCCCTTCAAGTCTCTATATGGTGATGATCCAAATGTTTAAGAACATCACATTGGAAAATTTGCCAAAAAAATTAATGGTTTATTACTGTGCGTCTATTAGTAATATTAATTAATGTAATGATGAAACTTTGAGCTTCTAAGATATTATAAGAAAAAAAAATTACTTGGATTTAAACAACCAACCATGCGATTTATCATCGTTGAAACAAGGCACACCCCCTTTTGGTTTCATGAATTACATCTGTGTTGATGGGTTGATCAAAATTTTGAACAGTTGAGACACCTAAGAAACCTCTTCCTTTTTCTTGATTTTTTTTTTAATGATTTTATATCTGGTGATCTATTTTGGTTTCTAGCTGAGAGAAGCCCCTTGAAAGTTCTGTCATTACCTTTAAGGAGTTTCTTGTGCCTTCTGTCGCTGATTAATGCTAATTTCTTGTGTTATGTGCTGCAAGAGTCTTTAGGAGATAAACGAGAGCGCTATTGTTTAGGACTCCTATAACAAGCTTGCCCAATCTTCAAGTAAATGACCAATACTACGAAAACAACTCTTCCTTTACTCAGTTCTCTTCCCGAGCCGCACCTTCTATTTCTTCTTCCGCTTTTTTTGGAGACCTTCAAGTAGCTCCTAACTCCTAAAATCACATCTTCTATGAAATCCGAGAGAAAATACAATACATGAAATTATTTCTTCTTCCATAACCTCCCTGCCAGCTACAATATTTTATTTATCATTGTTTGTGTAACATTTACATATCAACTTTATTATAATAATAGTTCATTTGTTTTCTATTACAACAACTTATCCTAATATCTTGTAACATTACAAGATTTGTCCTAATCAAATTGCATCTTGTCATAAAACTTTTCCCTTAAAGGTCACTATTTACTTGGTGTTGAAATCGACCATTCTTTATGATTGTTTCCATTTTCTTTTAATCCTCAACTAGTATTGACACAAGTGTTGAGCCATGTATGTTCATGTCTTGATTTTTTATTTTGGTGTGAAATGATTCGTGTAGCCAGCCTAAAAATAATTTTAGGTGTATGTATGAAAATCTTCCTTGAAATTTGACGGGCACAAAGTTTCATTCGAATAAGGCAATGGTGAATGCATGTCATTTTGTCATCTTATGAACTGCAATTTCTATTTTTTGGTTCTGTATTGTGATTGCATTTGTTTCTTAAAAGAATCTGACAACGTCGTAAGTTGTGGAGACTGTGGTTGTCCGTTTGGCTCTATGTCCAATATATCATAGCAAAAGCTCAGCGCAGCTAAAATTTAAGAAAATAAAAATAAAAATAATTTGCTTTTATGTTGTTCGCATTGTGCCAAAAAACAGACATTTTCTTATGGTTGTTTTAGTTTCGGATCCATTAAATTATATGTGGCGAATAGGTTAAATTACCAAAAATATATTATAAATGTATATATATATATATATGTTGAATTTGAATTTATCATTTAACAGTAATGTAAAAGGGTTGTGTAACNTATATATATATATATATATATATATATATATATATATATATATATATATATATGTTGAATATGAATTTATCATTTAAATTACACTTGAGGAATAGAGCATAGAGAAATAGAGAGAGAGAGGGAGATCACAACAATGAACAGTAATGTAAAAGGGTTGTGTAAACTTTTATTTATGAAATAATCTTTATAGATAAAAGAGAAAAGCATATGAAGTTATATTTGTACCTATATTTTAGGGGTTTTACAAAATTTCCAAGGTATTTTTATGCTTGTAGGCCCATGATTTTGTTGTTCTCTATTCGGCCAACTAGACTGGATGTGGATTTGGTAATCATGTGTTCAGTCATATCGATCATTGTTGTCGGGCGTAATGTTGTTGGTTGGTTCGGTGGTCGCGGTTAGCAGGACTGATATGATCGGATGAGTTTGGCCGATCAATGATAGTAGTCCGTTAGACGCTTGATCTTCACCTAGAAATTTATGATGAGAGGGTAGAGTTAGGTCATCAGATAAATGGTGAATCACCATAATCAGACGAGTATCTCTAGCTTAGACGAGAGGATTTTGATGGGATGACTGAGACTTATATTCTTTTTGTGGCATTTTAGGGAGACGACTGAGTGTTCTACGTGTAAGAGTTATGGGGTTAGCCCTTTCTTTGACCTAATTAATTTTATTATGAGGATAGNCGAGAGGATTTTGATGGGATGACTGAGACTTATATTCTTTTTGTGGCATTTTAGGGAGACGACTGAGTGTTCAACGTGTAAGAGTTATGGGGTTAGCCCTTTCTTTGACCTAATTAATTTTATTATGAGGATAATTTAGTTACATTAAATGTGCTCGTAGAGAAAATAATCCATAGTAAATAGATTTCTTAAAGATTTAGCTTGTGCTACTAAAAAAATCAAAATAAAATACCACTTAATCGAGTTTATTTAAAATTTTAAATTAATTAATTAATTATTATTTATATTTCAAACCTCACATGCCCTAAAGAAGAAAAGAAAAGTTTTACATGCAGCTGGCTTACATGGGGATTGAGTTTTCTCCTAAAGGGAAGTGACCGATGACTTCTAAGAAGAAGAGATCGATGACTGCAGGGATGTTAACCTCTTTTTGGAGATGGGGTAAACTGACCTCTAGCCCAATATGGAAGAGGCTAGTACAATAAAGAGCAAAATGATATTTCAGCAGGGGCAAAATTAATATTTTAGAAAGAACAAAATATTAAATAGTCCTTTTATATAAAAAAAATATCTAAATTTAAGGAAGTCCCCTCAATTGATGAGAACTCTTCTTACTCTTTTAATGCCTATTGGTCTATCAACTTTGCAGAGATTATTTCGAACTGTGCAACCTTTCTTTCAGATCATTAGTAATTAAATGCCTGAGTCAAAAAATAGAAAAATTATTATCTTTGCTCTTTTTTTTATTCCGCCCTTTCTACCTCATATGTTAAAATTTTGAGTTATGCGGAATAAAATAAAATACTTCAGAATCACTTTCATTGATATGAACAGGGGTATAAATAACCCTTACAAGAATCCTATAATAAGAAAAATAATGAAAAGAAAATGATATGAAAGGAAAGATATATCACCTAATATCTCCAATAATTAATTCATATTAATTATTAGAAGATAATAAGAAATCATATAAATTAGGAAAACAAATAGTTCCTAATATATGAAAAAAAATATTTCCTTATATTAAAGAAAGAATTTATTCCTTAAAACTTTTTCTAGGAATAAATTATTTCCTATTATAAGTCTCAACAAGAAAGTCAAGAAATCCTGTAATTTAAATTAGATATTTCAACACTCCCCCTCAAGTTGAACATGGTTGGTATGTTGATTGGACGGTAGCATCAATTTGCCAACAATCCTCAAACCGTAAGTGTAAGTGTCGAAGCCGAAGGTCCCGAAGCCTGATGGTGCTGAAGCCTGAGAGCTGAGAGCTCCGAAGCCGAGAATGCTAAAGCCTGAGAGTGCCAAAGCATGAGGGTGTTGAAGCCTGAGAGCTCCGAAGCCGAGAATGTCGAAGTCTGAGAGTGTTGAAGCTTGGAGTGGTCTGAATGAGGGCTAAGTTCAATTTCGAGACATTGATGAATTTGTAAGTCACGAGCTGACTGATAATTGCATGAAAGAAACAAGAAAACTGTAATAATGTTGCAGGAGAGATATAGGAAAGCTGCAAGAAGGCTGCAGAGAGGTTGCAAGAAAGTTGCAGAGGGCCAACGACAGTGCTCAGGAAAGTTGTAGTGCTCAGAGAAGGCTGGAATATTGCTACAGGAAAGAGCTGTGCTTTCCTTAGGAAGAGCTGGCTAAAATCAGCAGGGAAAATTTTTTTAAGGTAGATCCGATTGTAAGAAAAGCTGCATGAGGGAGGTCTGACCACTGGAAAGGCTGTAGGAGAGAGAACTAGCTGCATGAGTAAGTTCCAGTGGCAGGAAAATCCATCAAGGGATAGGTCTGACTATCAGTAGGGAATAATTTTCGGTGGAGGAAGGTTTGTTGCTAAGAAGATTCAAGCAACGAAATTTGAATAAAGAAGCTCATGCAGGGAGAAGTCTGGTGCTTGGAAGACCAGGAGGAGCTCTAGAGGAGGGCCTGCAGATTAGCCAAAAAGGACATAGGCAGAGAATCAATTGAGAGCCTAAAAAAGATACGGATTAGAGGAAGAGATCAAGTAGAGGGCCTGAAGAACTTGGAGAGGATTGGTTGTTTCTTGCTATAGCTTGTTGTTTATAGGATCACGAGAAGATCCTGCTGTTGCTACTATAGGGAGAGAATGGAGGCAGAAGAGGGCCTGCAGTAGGGAGGTTCAGGAAAGTTGTTTCTTAGAAGGAAATTGGGAGAGCCCCTGCAACCACATAATGAGTTTTTGTTGCAGGAAAGTGAATATTTGGCAAGGGAATATGGCAGGGCGGATTGCAGGAAGATCTAGCAGGAAGGAGATCCTACTAGGAATTTCAGGAGGAAGGAAACAACATTAGGTATTGAAGAGGCCAATAGAAGGATCTGGGCAAGAAATAGCAGCAGGCGGATCTTGTTGAAATTGTAGGGAAGTCCGTTAGAAATTGTAAAAGAAGGATCCATCTTGTAGTTTACGGATTTGGCTGGCAGAAAGGAGAAGTTTGCCACCAGAACTTCCATGTTTGTCTACATTTCCTCCTTCAGTTTGGTTAATAGATTGCATGCAAGGAAGCATATGGATACATGAATCCCCTTTAGGGTCCGTTTGGGGCAGCTTGTGGTTTCAGGATNTATATATATATATATATAATTTTAAGAAAATAAGAATAATGATATTTTTGATGCAACATTAATGATTTAAGTGATATATATGGAGTTAAATATGAAAATGTACATATTAATTATGTAAATATATAATAATTATGGGGTATGTACGTAAATGCCCCTGCTTAGATTCTGTGGTACATCACAAGCGCATGCATGAGCAGCAAGACTTGACCAATCGTGCCATTTACTCAGATTGACATGCATGACGAATGCATCTCAATTGTATGTTAGTTGAAAATGACTATTTTAACCCATGTTTTATTTTTATTTTTTCTAAGTTTTTCTTAGAAATATTTCAGTGCCAAAATTAAATTGAAAAAAAAAATTACATAATACAGAGAAATATGTTATACCTATTTATTTGTAAACTAATAACGTCTAATTATTGAGATTTTTTTTGGGACATTTACATACATACCACCCAATTCTTATTTATTTACATATGGAAGCTTAGGTATTATATAGCACTTGTTCAACATGTAATACTAAAGTTTGATATTTATATTCAAAACACTTTAGTATATATCATAAACTTGTGGATGAAAATATATATTTTAATTTAAAACAATTATTAATATTGTTTTTTTTCTTATTTAATGTTAAATATTTGAGTGTTATGCATACAAATATCACACTTTATTTATTTGATATGTAAATATATGAGAATTGTGTGGTATGTATGTAAATGGTCACAACAATTATATGAGGTCTTGTAAAGTTTGAGTTGATTTATTGGGATAATATAACTTACTGTTTATAACATGGTTCCTCACATCTACCTTTTGTGAACATACTTTAATAAAAAGGCTGGTTGTGATGTTTCCCAATTACAATAAAATTAATCCAAAAGAAAGCCTATTAGAGTTAATGTATTAAGAAAGATGAGGCCAGCTAAGTTGTTGAAACAGTTTAGAGAAAATGATAGAGATTATGAAGTTAAACTTTGAGAGATTCTACAAACAACAATGATGTGATAGTCATTTAGCTTATAGTCTTAAGTTTTTATGTATTTATGCCCAACTTGTGACCCCTTATTAATAAGGATTCAATTTGATGTTGTAGAATTGGCTACATGAGTAAGATTATATAGAAAGTGCCTACATTTAACTTTTTGTAACTAGTTATGTTTGAGTCTAGCTTGTATTTGATTGGGGGTTTAGAAAGTCATGTGAGTTCAATTTGGAGGAGAGTACCTTATACGAGTCCTTTTGATGAGCGCCTCAAATTTGCAATCGTTAATCAAGCAGTGAAGATTCTTCCATAGGTCGTAATTGGCAGCCTTGATAATAGTTGGTCAGATGGGCTGCAGATGATTGCTTCTGAGGTGTTGTTTGGTCACAAAGGCCGTAGAAAAAAAAATATAAGTTGTGAGCTACATAGGTTGTCATTGTCAACATAGACCGTAGTGGTGAGTTGTGATGACGTTCGTAGGTCGTAGAGGCTCGAGTTGGGAGTTGCACGAGCAGTAGATCACACAGGTCGTTGTGTTGAGTTGTGATTACGTTCTTAGGCTGCAGGGATCCTGTGTGAGCTATAAACCACGTAGGATGTGGTTGTTCTTGTAAGTTATAGTGGTCAACTCATATGATGTTTGTTGGCCGCAAAGGCCAGAGTCGAGAATTGCACAAGTTGAGGACCATGTAAGTTGTAACGGTAAGCCGTGATGACTTTCGCAAAACGTTGGGGTTGAAGTCGGGAACTGTACTAGTTGTGAATAATTTAGGTTATAGTTGGTCACGTATGTCATAGTGGGGAGCTATGGTGACACCTAGAAATCATTGAGGCCTGAATTAGGAGCTGCATGAATCGTGGACCATAGAAGTCGTAGTTAGTCACATTGGTCATAACAATAAGTTGTAATGATGCACGTAAGTTGCATGGGCTGAAGTTGAGAGTTGCAAGGAGGAAACTTTATGAGTCTGGAGAATGTCATTATCTCAAGAGTGCGTTGTTACACTATTTTAAAGAGGTAACGTTGCATCATATGCAGTTTGTATTGATACACCGTTATTGGAGTGTGTCAACGTATCATATTCAAGGTGCGTTGCTACACTATTTTTGAGGTGTGTCGTTACACCATATATGAGGTGCATTGTTATATCGTCTTCAGGAGGTGTCTTGTATCATATGTGGGATGTGTTGTTATGGAGAATGCCTAATTGTTCAACAATATNAGTTATGTAGATTTTGAGTCTAGCTTGTATTTGATAGAAGGACATGTGAGTTCAATTTGAAGGAGAGGACCTCATATGAGTTCTTTTGATGACTGCCTCAAATATGCAATCATTAATCAAGCAGCGAAGTTTCTTTCATAGGTTGTAATTGACAGCATTGATAAGACTTGGATGGATGGGCTGCAGATGATTGCTTCTGAAGTGTCGTTTGGTCACAAAGGCCGTAGAAAAAAATTTTATAAGTTGTGAGCCACATAGGTTGTCATTGTTAACATAAACCGTAGTGGTGAGTTGTGATGACATTCGTAGGTCGTAGAGGCTCGAGTTGGGAGTTGCACGAGCAGTCGATCACACAGGCCGTTGTGTTGAGTTGTGATTTTGTGGTTACGTTCTTAGGTTACAGGGATCCTGCGCTAGCTATAAACCACGTAGGATTTGGTTGTTCTTGTAGGTTATAGTGGTCAACTCATATGATGTTTGTTGGCCGCAGAGGCCAGAGTCGAGAGTTGCACAAGTTGAGGACCATATAGGTTGTAACGATAAGTCTTGATGACGTTCGCAGAACGTTGGGGTTGAAGTCGGGAACTGTACTAGTTGTGAGTAATTTAGGTCATAGTTGGTCACATAGCTCATAGTGGGGAGCTGTGGTGACACCTATATATCACTGAGACTTGAATTAGGAGCTGCATGAATCGTGGACAATAGAAGTCGTAGTTAGTCACATTGTTCATAGCAATAAGTTGTGTGATGTACGTAGGTTGCATGGGCTGGAGTTGAGTGCTACAAGGAGGAAACTTTATAAGTTTGGAGAATGCCATCATCTCATGAGTGCGTTGTTACACTGTTTTTGAGAGGCAACGTTGCATCATATGCAGTGTGTATTGATACACCGTTATTGGAGTGTCAACGTATCGTATTCAAGGTGCATTGCTACACTATTTTTGAGGTGTGTCGTTACAACATATATGTGGTGCATTGTTATATCGTCTTGAGGAGGTGTTTTGTATCATATGTGGNGAAGTTAAGCTTTGAGAGATTCTACAAACAACAATGATGTGATGGTCATTTAGCTTATAGTCTAAGTTTTTTATGTATTTATGCCCAACTTGTGACCCCTTATTAATAAGGATTCAAGTTGATGTTGTAGAATTGGCTACATGAGTAAGATTATATAGAAAGTGCATAAATTTAACTAGTTATGTAGATTTTGAGTCTAGCTTGTATTTGATAGAAGGACATGTGAGTTCAATTTGAAGGAGAGGACCTTATATGAGTTCTTTTGATGAGTGCCTCAAATATGCAATCTTTAATCAAGTAGTAAAGTTTCTTTCATAGGTTGTAATTGGCAGCATTGATAAGAGTTGGTCGGATGGGCTGCAGATGATTGCTTCTGAAGTGTCGTTTGGTCACAAAGGCCGTAGAAAAAAATTTTATAAGTTGTGAGCCACATAGGTTGTCATTGTTAACATAAACCGTAGTGGTGAGTTGTGATGACATTCGTAGGTCGTAGAGGCTCGAGTTGGGAGTTGCACGAGCAGTCGATCACACAGGCCGTTGTGTTGAGTTGTGATTACGTTCTTAGGTTGCAGGGATCCTGCGCTAGCTATAAACCACGTAGGATTTGGTTGTTCTTGTAGTTTATATTGGTCAACTCATATGATGTTTGTTGGCCGCAGAGGCTAGAGTCGAGAATTGCACAAGTTGAGGACCATATAGGTTGTAACGGTAAGCCGTGATGACGTTCGCAGAACGTTGGGGTTGAAGTTGGGAACTGTACTAGTTGTGAGTAATTTAGGTCATAGTTGGTCACTAGCTCATAGTGGGGAGCTGTGGTGACACCTATATATCACTGAGACTTGAATTAGGAGCTGCATGAATCGTGGACAATAGAAGTCGTAGTTAGTCACATTGTTCATAGCAATAAGTTGTGTGATGTACGTAGGTTGCATGGGCTGGAGTTGAGAGCTACAAGGAGGAAACTTTATAATTTTGGAGAATGCCATCATCTCATGAGTGCGTTGTTACACTATTTTTGAGAGGCAACGTTGCATCATATGCAGTGTGTATTGATACACCGTTATTGGAGTGTGTCAACGTATCATATTCAAGGTGCATTGCTACACTATTTTTGAGGTGTGTCGTTACAACACATATGTGGTGCATTGTTATATCGTCTTCAGGAGGTGTTTTGTATCATATGTGCGATGTGTTGTTCTGGAGAATGCCTAATTGTTCAACAATACATGTCAAGATTTCGCGACGCACATTGTTATTCTGCATGAGGTTTCGTTTCATTGCAATGAGTCAGGGGTGACCGGTGACCGACGACCGGAGGTGGTCGGCTGTGTCCGGCTAGCAATGGTCGACAATGGTTGGCAGCCGCATGAGCAGCAGAGCAGGAGATATTCACCGGATCTACAATGCACAAGTGACTTCAATTCATCCTCCAAGTTTTANCCGGCTAGCAATGGTCGACAATGGTTGGCAGCCGCATGAGCAGCAGAGCAGGAGATATTCACCGGATCTACAGTGCACAAGTGATTTTTGACTTCAATTCATCCTCCAAGTTTTAGTCGTCGTCTTCTGACTCAAGGTCTACCCTCCACTCTCAACAGGGAGATAAAGCCCTATTTATGGAACCCGAGAGAATATCTAAGGTGGTGTTTTGAAGCACGCTTTTAATAGAATTTAGCCATAAATTTACCTTAATTCCACCCAATCACACAAAAGAAAAAAAAAAGGAAAACTAAATCCAAATCTCCATTAAATCTTCCATCTTTTTCTCCCCCGTTTCATCCCATGTGCGATGTAAATCCAGATTTATCAACTCCGGCCGTGATGCTGATTATAAGCCGTGCTCGCGTGCTCTATGAATTTGATAAATCTTACTTAACATAAATATGCAGCTGCTGCTAAACACCCCCTAAGCGCTGCCAAAAAAATTCACATATAACAGTAATTTCTCCTTGCCAACAGTAGGCAGGGCCGAGAGAAATTATAGAGCTTATTGTTTTCTTCCTCCCGTCGCCGTCTCGCCGATCTTCACTACAGTTCGCTTCTTTGCTCGGCTCGAAGTGGGAACTAAGCCGGATTCAGGTAGTTAAGCTAGGCGACGAGGAAGATACAGCCGACCGGGTCCAACTTGAATTGTGATGGGACGGCGGAAGCATATCCGCTCACGTGATGCCTCTGTACTTGGACCGGCCCCACACTCCGCGGGTATTTTGGACCGGTCCAACCGAGCCGGTCANATGCCTCTGTACTTGGACCGGCCCCACACTCCGCGGGTATTTTGGACCGGTCCAACCGAGCCGGTCAGGGGGGAGGATGCAGGGACCGCAATCTCCCTCATAAATCCTATTGGGGAATTTACATTCCCCAATTCTTAATATATCTCACACTCAAACTTTGATTTCTATATGATAAACACCTTTTCATACATAAGTTTGGGTGCTTATCATATAAAAATCATGATTTGGATGCGAGATAAGTAAATGCATAAGAATTAAATGTTTTTCATGCAAAATTTTCAATTTTTTTTGGCAGTCAAACATAGCATTCAAAGCTTTATTATTTACAAAATTAGGATCTGTTTGAGACAGCTGCAGTCCTCTGAAGAAGCAGTTGAAGAAAAAACTACTTTCAAGATGTTGTTGTGACTATTACAACATTATTCTATTTTCGAAAAATCAGATCAAAATTTTCTGACAGTCACAATGTTTTAATAACTTATGTTGAAAAAAATTAAATTTTTATCTCAAATATTTCTAAAAACAACAAGAAAATAGTTTTTCAAATAAAACATACAGAAATCTGTCCCAAATAGACCCTTAAAAAATCTCATTTCATCCACTTCTTATGTTCGCCCAAATTTCAAAATGTATAATAAAACCTTCATGAGCAAACGAGCCAACTTGGTAATTTAAGAAAAATAAGTAGAGGTNAAAAAATCTCATTTCATCCACTTCTTATGTTCGCCCAAATTTCAAAATGTATAATAAAACCTTCGTGAGCAAACGAGCCAACTTGGTAATTTAAGAAAAATATGTAGAGGTTAGCATTGTAAATAACAAAGGATCGAGGACTATTTCATAGAATCATCCCAATTTTGGAGAAATTTTATATTCGTTAGTCAGGTCGTGTATTCAAAGTGCCACGTGACTTGGTCGAAGTGTTCTTCAAAGTCCATTAATGCCCGGAGAGCACAAACAAAAAAACCCTGTTTTTTCTTAGCAGATTAGACATGATGGCATTGGCCCCATGAATATAATCAATGTTTTCTGCCCAGATAGCGGTTATTAGTCTCAAATTTATTATTGATGTTTTAACTGCATTTATAACATATATTGTAATTAATAACTCAGAACCGATTCTTAATTGCATTTGTCTTTTTACTGCAATTTTAAGGAAAAATTCAAGCAGACGCTGAATTTATTATGGTACGAGCATAATGATTGAGGGAGGGAGTAAAAGAGTAGAAAACTTTGAGGGAATATTTATGATCAGCCACAAATCTCAACGTATTTTGAAGAAAAATAACTTTCAAATTCAAATTGAATTTTTTTTTTAATTTTTTATTACAGTAAGTTTATAGTAAATTGAGCATAAGTGATTTGATTCAAGACATACTTATAGTTAAATCGAGCAGCTGAATGAGAGGAATTCAGTGAGCTCAAGATCATTTGATTCTGAGGTTGTATAACTTTTGAAAAGATGACATATAATCAAGAGAATCAATGTGGAACGTATGTTGAAATGGTTTGAAAATGTGGCTAAATTTCTCAAAATGCCTCTTTAAAAAATTATAAATAGATTTACATTCTATAAATTAGGAATAAATGAAATCAGACAGAATAAAGAGTTTTCTTTTTCACAATGCTGCGAAGAAGGAAATATTATATTTGCACATATTCTTTTTTCTTAGCTGAATATTTAGATTAGGAAATGTATTATACAAAATGTTATGTACCTAAAATAGATTGTAGAGACTATTATTTATCGGAATGAAAACAAAGGAAAGTACATTCAGACGATTTGCTCAAAATAATGACATATTCTTCATTTAAAGATAGAGAAGAGAGCAGAAGAGTGAGTTGACAACTATAACATTACTTTCGAAGTGAAGTATAGATTGTTGCACCCGACCATGATAATTGTAGCCACTAACTATAGTTCTTATAGAAAATAATAATAATAATAATAATAAAAATATTTAAAAAGATTGATCCAAAAGTAACAAATGAATATATATTGATGTATTGATGAGAAAATAGTTTTAAAAAGGAGACATCGGCAGCCGAGTTGTCTTTTTCAAGAAGCTTTTAACTTGTTCGAAGGAGGAGGAAAATAACGAAGTTTGATGCGGAATTAGACAAAAGCATCAAAACCAAAATAGCCAACGGCTGTATCCCTCAAGTCTGTCGTCAGGAATCGTCGCAGGCAATGCTGACAAAACTACAATATTGATTCTGTCTTGTATATACATTTCATCACTCGCAAAACTGACTTTCAATGAATGTAACGTATGAAACAACGAGCACTTTCGATCTCTTGTGTGTATAAAGGATCTCTGCTGCGAGTAGTTTATGCTACTGCAGGTGTTCTTATTAATATTTATTAACTGAATCATTTAGTATTATCTATGTAGACGACAGAAGTATTTTTTTTTTCAAATATTTTCATGTTTTAATATGAATTTTAAATGATTCAGATTTTAAAGTAACAAAAAAAGAATTTTTTTTTTTCATGATTTGAAACTCTCTCTCTCTCTCTCTCTCTCACTTTGGAATATGGTGAATTTTAATGGTATGCTACATATGTAAAGTCTTAAACTCAAGACCTTTTGGTTAAATGACTAAGCTCTGAACCCGAAGGCTAAGACAAATTGCATAAATAAGTTGTGATATTAAGCATTATAAATCAATAAATTTATCATTTGGGATGAATTTTGATGCATGACACGAATCTCAATATAACTTTCTGAACGAGAAATACTCAAGCTTTGATTAAAAATCATTTATAACTCAAATTTTAGCTTTGATTAAAAATTATTTATAACTCAAATTTCAACAAACTTATAGTCAAATTGGTCGACTCGACAAGATGGATCCAATGATACCAAAATTAGTTAAATCCAAGTCAAATCAAGCCCATAACAAGTCATTAAACAACATTTGTAAATTTTTTCTGCGCATAATTGAAAGGTCAAACAGATTTCAATCTGACAAGCTAATATAGTCAAATTGAGCATATTGATGAGACAAATCCAAAGAGCCTAAGCTTGCTCAATTCTGATATTATTAAGACACTCAAATATTCTACCGACGTCATTCAATTGAAGAAATCTCTCTGAGTAGTATGATGTAGTTGTCCAAAATTCTTTTCTATTTGCAGAGAGGGCTCTCCTAAACTTTATAAATAAAGCCTTACCCCTCTCTTGAGAGAAGAGCTGGACCTTGAACCAAGGGAAGCATGGGGCCACCAAACATTTTTCTCTCCTGCAGTTGTCGACCACTAAGTGTGTGATTGGTTTTTATGAAACACTATGACACTAAATGAAACATTAAGACACAAAATAATCACTCAACGAACATAAACCTCGTGAAACACAACAATTTGACATCGTTTGTTGAAAACCAAGTTTTCGATACAATTTTCATTTACAAATGATATAGATCATTCAACTGACGACCAAACCTTCTTTGCACGACTTGAGGATCATTTCTGAAGTATTCTTCAATGCGGGGTGGGGTGGGGGGGCGCAATCTTGATTGCAGTCTTTAAAGGTAGATCACTCAAGGAATTAGGCACACTTGTAGTCTTCTTACATATTATCCAAACGTAATGTCCATGAAAAATTCTTCTAGGTTGGGGAAACCTTCACTGTACTCTTGAAATGTTACGTTAATTTCTGGGGAACGACTATGACGTGTTGGGTAGTCATTCCACATATCATTTAGACATCAATTCTTCGAGAACTTCTTCTAGACTGGGAAGAAACATAGCAATAACGCTCTCTTAGAGCCCCCATCATATTGAAGTTCTTCTTTAACTTGATCAGAAAGCTGATGTCTTCACAGTTTGATGCATGAGCTGTCTTACAAGCTCGGGAAGGATCATAACAATATCAAGTTGATGTCCACATATCATTTAGACATCAATTCATCGAGAACTTCTTCAGGTCTGGGAAGAAACATAACAATAACGCTTTCTTAGCACCCCCATCATATTGAAGTCTTTCCTTAACTTGATCAGGAAGCTGATGTCTTCACGGTTTGATGCATGAGCTGTCTTACAAGCTTGTGTGAAAAAAACCCCCTGTGGGGGACAATAAATTCAAAAACAATAACTAGCAAGTTATTAAACATTATTATTGAGTGTGACTGTAATCATATTTTAAAAAAAATGGTCCATTGCGACGTACGCCTAAGAGGACTCAATTCAACCTCTTTAATCGTAGGCAACATTCGTTAAGTAGAACCTTTGATTAACAACCTCAAATAGGTTAAAATTACATTGTGTATTTATTTCAACATCCTCCATAAAAGGTTAAGATCTTTAAGCGAAAGCATCAACAAACAACCTCAGATAAGTCAACCATCCTTGATGGACTTCATATGACTTTGTTCATTAGGGGTTAACGTCGTCTAACATCATCAGCTATACAACCTAGAAGAAGTCTTGCATACCCTAACGAATTCTCCTTTCGACCAGGTTTTGATACATGTTAATATCATCAAGCATCGTCAGTTATACAACCTAGGACCGATCTTACATCCTTTGTGGATTAAAATTGTCTTCTTCCACTTTAGGTTTTGGTCATCGAGTAAACACGCTCTAGCCAAACAAACAATCATAGTGACAACTTAGAAGTCGGATGACATCCGCTCAAAAATTGGGCAACAACATCTTGTAACCACTCATGAGATGGGGCAACTACAGCTCGGAATAAAAGACAAAAGTGACCTAAAAAATAATGCCAAAACTTTTACAATATCAAGAAAAAGACTGATGTATAAACAAAATTACCATTGATGTGTAATGTCACATAAAATGACTAAAAGACTACAAAAGACCAACACATACTGGTATACAACTTGCAACAAGACAACTAAAAAAAAAACAACAGTTCAGTACAACATCCTCTTTATCAACATGTGATCTGCAATTTCTCGTTGTCTTCTTCAAAAGCTAACATCTTTGTTTAAAAGCTTGCAAAGTCTCTGTAATATGATCGTGGAGTTATCCTTCTTGTGCTTGCCTATGACATGGCTGATCTTTACAAGCTTGATCTTCCATGCCCTCGAAGAAAGGGTCGGCTTATCTTCAAATGGTGCCAGCATCACCTGCTCAAAATTCTGATAATTTTGCCAATTTTCAAGGGGATGAGATTCTCCAGATATCAATATCTCGACAATAACAAAAATCTCTTTTGAAATCATGAAACCAATGCGAAAAGTCTACCATGAAAAACATGATAGTAGTGCAAAAATCTCCTCCAAAAAGCTCGACGACAACACTAAAAAAATCATTTGAAAAGCGCATCAGTAACACAAAAATTCTACTCTAGAAATCACAAGAAAGTTATCTTCAGAAAGTACCACTACAACGCGATAGGGGAACTCTGTTGGTCGCATAAGCGGGCCGAGAGACTCCACCATTTTTTTTATGAGAGTCACTTCCTAAGCGTTTGGGAGGGATGGNCTTAACTTGATCAGGAAGCTGATGTCTTCACGGTTTGATGCATGAGCTGTCTTACAAGCTTGTGTGAAAAAACCCCCTATAGGGGACAATAAATTCAGAAACAATAACTAGCAAGTTATTAAACATTATTATTGAGTGTGACTGTAATCATATTTAAAAAAAAATGGTCCATTGCGACGTACGCCTAAGAGGACTCAATTCAACCTCTTTAATCATAGGCAACAGTCGTTAAGCAGAACCTTTGATTAATAACCTCAAATAGGTTAAACTATTTTGTGTATTTCTTTCAACATCCTCCATAAAAGGTTAAGATCTTTAAGCAAAAGCATCAACATACAACCTCGGATAAGTCAACCATCCTTGATGGACTTCATATGACTTTGTTCATTAGGGGTTAACGTTGTCTAACATCATCAGCTATACAACCTAGAATGGGTCTTGCATACCCTAACGAATTCTCCTTTCAACCAGGTTTTGATACATGTTATGTCATCAAGCATCGTCAGTCATACAACCTAGGATCGATCTTACATCCTTTGTGGATTAAAACTGTCTTCTTCCACTTTAGGTTTTGGTCATCGAGTAGACATGCTCTAGCTAAACAAACAATCATGGAGACAACCTAGAAGTCGGATGACATCCGCTCATAAATTGGGCAACAACATCTTGTAACCACTCATGAGATGGGGCAACCACAACTTGGAATAAAAAACAAAAGTGACCTAAATATAATGCCAAACTTTTACAATATCAAGAAAAAGAATGACGTATAAACAAAATCACCATCAATGTGTAATGTCACATAAAATGACTAAAAGATTACAAAAGACCAACACATATTGGTATACAACTTGCAACAAGACAACAGAAAAAAAAACAACAGTCCAGTACAACATCCTCTTTATCAATAGGTGATTCGCAATTTCTCGTAGTCCTCTTCAAAAGCTAACATCCTTGTTTGAAAAGCCTGCAAAGTCTCTGTAATATGATCGTGGAGTTATCCTTCTTGTGCTTGCCTATGATATGGCTGATCTTTACAAGCTTGATCTTCCATGCCCTTGAAGAAAGGGTCGGCTTATCTTCAAATGGTGTCAGCATCACCTGCTCAAAATTCTGATAATTCTGCCAATTTTCAAGGGGATGAGATTCTCCTGATATCAATATCTCGACAATAACGAAAATCTCTTTTGAAACCTTGAAACAAATGCGAAAATTCTACTTTGAAAAACATGATAGTAGTGCAAAAATCTCCTCCAAAAAGCTCGACGGCAACGCTAAAAAAATCCTTCGAAAAGCGCATCAGTAACACAAAAAGTCTACACTAGAAATCACCTCAAAATCATGAGAAATCTCCCCAAGAAAATGTGACAGCGATGTGAAAAATTATCTTCAGAAAGTACCACTACAACGCGATAGGGGAACCCTGTTGGTCGCATAAGCGGGCCGAGAGACTCCACCATTTTTTTTATGAGAGTCACTTCCTGAGCGTTTGGGAGGGATGTGCCTTCCCACTTTGGACAATAATAATGTTATGTGTAAAACTAAGATTATTTGGAAATAATATAATTATCCCTCTTATTTGAGAGATTGGTTTTTTAATCATGGTGGTTTTTTTTTCAAAAGGTTTGCAATTTTTCTTCTCTTTTTGGAGATACTTATAAGAGTTACCTCTACATTTAGTGCGTTTTTTTAAACTTTAATGTTACTAATGACTCTTCTTGTTTTTTTTTTTACCCTTATATTGATGGTAAATCCCTTGTGGGAACTTATGAGGATTTAATTTTTAGTTGNTCATCGTGGTTTTTTTTTTTTTCAAAAGGTTTGCAATTTCTCTTCTCTTTTTGGAGACAACTTATAAGAGTTACCTCTACATTTAGTGCTTTATTTTTTAACTTTAATGTTACTAATGACTCTTCTTTGTTTTTTTTTTTTGGACCCTTATATTGATGGTAAATCCCTTGTGGAAACTTAGGAGGATTTAATTTTTAGTTGGTTTAATATTCCTTTTAATTCCAAGCTTAAAGATGATGTGTTTAATAACAACACCTCCAAATCTATTGATTTTAATAAGCAATATGTTCATTGGTTATTTGAATATAAGTGTTGGAAATAGAAATTTAAGAAATTTATTCTTGCTTCAACTATTTGTTTTCATAATTTAAAGGATATATATATTTTTTCGTTTTATCTTATTTAGTATTTGCTTTTTGGTGGCTTTTGGGTTTGGCTTGTTTTTGATGGCCGACGGTTGTTTTACTTCACTTATTTTATGTTATTATGTTGTTTGTGTAGTCTCTATTTTATTTGTTCTTATCTGAGTTTTTCAGTTGATTTTTTATTGATGCTTCTGTTTGCCCTTGTATTTTTTTCTTCAAGTTTATAGTTTGTTGTAGCATTCTCTTTGGCAATTTTGGTGATTTTTCTATCTTTCTTGATGGCTGATTTGGATTATGTTTGTCAGATTTTTGAACTGACATTGCGGATGCTCTCTTGATCTTTATTTTAATTGGACTTGTTTTAAGGTTTATGCTATGATGTTCCCTTCACACTTACTGATTTTGCCATTCTTTAAAAATTATCTCTTGGTATATTCATTTTCATTTAAATTTGGATGAAAACTTGATTTCAATCATTCATTTTTGATTGATTTATGCTAAGATATTGTTTCTTTAGTTTCTTATTGGAGTTATTCAATGTGCTTTTTGTTAGCGCTGGAGATCGATCTCCCGCTCCTGCCTCCCATGTTTCGTGAATCGGCGCCAACGCTCCCGCGAACCGCCGCTCCCGCGAACCGCTTCCGCTCCCGTTTGTGAATCGTCACGCCTCTCATTTCCACGAACAGAGAAACTGTTCCCGCGCCAAGTTTCACAATAAAAAGACTTTGAACGACTCTCCTTGAAGAAATAGAAGTCACGTTTTGAGTTCTTCTTCAAGCTTTCTCAGGGTAGAGGAAGAGTTATTCGGGTTTCCACGGGACAGTGGAAGAGAAGTGCAAGGAAGAGTAGTTCCTTGTGGTATAGGGAAAAAAATGAAGAAGAAAGAAGAATAAGAGGATTGTTCTCCTTTGGCTTCTTCTTGGTGATTTGTGGCAGAAGAGAAATTGGGTTTTTCTCTTGTAAGTTCGTCTTCTTCAGTGTATCTCGGTGTAGAGAGAGAAGAATGAAGAGAGAAGAAGAGAAAGCAACGAAGTGAGAGTGAGAGATTTCTCTTGTAAGTCAATGTGATCGACTGGTGTAAATTCCTCAAGTAGTAAAATCCTCTGCAACTCCGTGGACGTAGGAAATTTACCGAACTACGTAAATTTGTGTGTTCCGCCGTGGTGTTACTGTTTTATGGTGTGAAATTTTCTCGTTCTATTTTTTGCTTCGTCTATCATTCTCCCGTTTGATTTATATATCTACAACATCAACTGGTGCATATCTAGATTTCACATCAACATTTTTGGGTACGAGCTTAGCTTAATTTTTTAATTATATTTGATTATCCTTTCTTTTTTATGTTGTAGGCTTCGTTCTGAGTCTTGTTGTTCAATGATTTTCTATGGAGAGGTGGCTTTAGGCTTTTTGGAGGCTATTGGTTAAGACACCTTGTTGTTTGATTTGGAGATGTTCCATTGATGAAGTTAGAAGATGGACCTTCTTCTTCTACCATGTGTCTCTCTTAAGTTGTATTGCTTATATAATTATTTTATTTTTTTTAGGTTTTTCTTTTCTTTTTGTTCTCGTATTTAATCCTTTTTATTTAATAAAATTAGGCCAGACGCTCACTATTTTAAAAAAACAATAATAAAATAAAATAAAATTGCTCCAAGATNCACCTTGTTGTTTGATTTGGAGATGTTCCATTGATGAAGTTAGAAGATGGACCTTCTTCTTCTACCATGTGTGTCTCTTAAGTTGTATTGCTTATATAATTATTTTAATTTTTTTAGGTTTTTCTTTTCTTTTTGTTCTCGTATTTAATCCTTTTTATTTAAAAAAATTTGGCCAGACGCTCTTTCTCGCAAGCACCGCCGTTCGTACACGTGGACTGCCGTGCCTTCACTGCGGAAAGTTCGCGGATGGCGGAAATCACGGGACCGTAGCGGCCTCACTACCAAACGTTTTTTCGGTTTTCATGCCGCCGTTGTGGATTAGATGAAATGGACGGACCGCATTGGGTTGCCGTCGCTTTCTGCTTCCTAACCGATTTCCCCAACCATCCTCAACACGTGTTTATATAAATTATTTAAAACCTGCATCTCTGCCTCATTCCGTCCGCAGTCTAACCTGCTGGGCGATGTACATATGGCATTTTGTGCAATACGTACGAAATGTATTTCATTTTTAATGCGCAAGTGATCAATTTTGAAGCTTAAAAATGTATTTCCATAAAAAATAATATGAGTTTTTACAATTTAATCATTAAAAATAATAAATGTGTCATTTTAACCATCGAAAATTAAAATTTTTTTACGTTTCAATCACCCAAAACTTCTTCATTTTGTTACAAACATTCGCTGTTACCTAATTTTTGAAAATTTGAAATGTATTTTCTTAAGTTTAGATGATTGAAAGATTATATTTAATATTTTGAATGATCGATATATAAAGATTATAAAATATTAATACAAAAAAAATATAATAACTAAATAAATATATAAATTTAGCCACACAAATGTATTAAGAGTATTTTTGAATGGTCTGACAGTGAGCCACCTTCACAATAACTTTCCATGTTGTTGGATAAAATCGTAAATGCTAGGAACTCGATAATATCAGATTATCGAGTGTTTTAGGGGCTATTTGCTTTAATGCAAGAAATGCGAACTGTGCACAGTCTTTTTGTAGGAGTTACATAAATACGAATATTTGAAAGGGTGAATTTTGTATGTAGTATAAAATTATAATTTATTTTGAATTAATTGTCTAGTTTAGTTTCAATGCATTTGGAATTTGATGGATTTAGGCAAATACACCTTTAAATGCAAAAATATTGCTAGCCACTGCCGGCTCAACGGTCATTCGCCCGTTGCTCCATGCCCTTCCACTCAAGGGCTACCGCCACTATTGCTATCCAATCTCCCACTGCCCGCCATCGTCGCCATAAACACCTCCATAACTGTTATCCATTGACTACTTATTTCACATTGATTTCATTTTCTTACGACCAAAAAATAAAATATAATGAAATGCTATACTTATTTTACACTAAACCAAACACCTTCAAAGTATTCCAAATATATATATAACTTTTACATTATATTCCTTTTATGTAGCACTCTCATTTCAACAAATTAAACAACTCCTTAGTAACCTACATAATGTTGAAATAGTGAGCCCATTCTTAGGAATACAAATGAATTGAGCGTTCGACCTAGCTCGATCAATTAAAGCATGTTCATGATTGCTTTATTAAGTACGCTAATGAGCTTGAAAACTTGTACAAATAGTTGAAATAACATATTATTTTGTTCATTTATATTTATTAACAGTATCATTTTAAAGCTCGTGAGTAAGCACGAATAAGGCTCCATTACAGTTTGCTCATGAACAATATTATTTAAATTTTTTTATATGAGACATTTATTTTTTTCAACAAGTTGCTCGTATAAAGCTTGCATAAAACTACATTATGACATTATTATGGTTCATTTATTTTGTTAAACAAATTGCTCAATAATAAACTCGATAATTTTTTTATAAAGCAAGCTCAAATCGAACAAATTATTTCTAAATGAACTTAATCTCAAACATTGTCTTAAAAGCTTAAATTGAGCTCAAGCTGAGCTCGAACAAACTTTTAATGATGAGCTTGAGATCAAACATGCATTGCTCAACTTCGTTAGGTTCATTTGCAACCCAACAAATCCTTACCTTAAATGATATGTATGTACAAAAATAACTTAATGAAACTAATTTTATATTCTTTTTTGTTTGGTCTTCGTGCCATAATGCAAAGTCCAATATTTTGATATTCATGCGATTATATATTGAAATTAAAGATCACTTGAGCTCCATTTCCACAAATTTATAATCATATTGCACTGCTCAATTTGCTCCAATTTAAAGGCTGAATGAGCTCAAGTCCAGCACTTAAAATAGTATAGAAATCCCNAAAATCTACACAATTAATTGGAACCTTAATTGCATTATGATGTCTTATTATCATAATCACTCTCTCATTTCTGTAATTTTACAAAAACACACCACTATAAATACATGATAAAAATACGAATAAAATGACATTTCTCAAAAGACCCCCAGGCCTTTTCTATTCTCTTTTCTCTCCTTCATTCGACTCTAACTCTCAGAGCATAATCTACAAAGGATAAACTAGGATCCAACAACATTAAAAAAAAATTATTTCACAATTCTAATACTTTTCATATATAACACTGAAATTTTGATATTTATATTTATGATGTCTTATTATCATAAACTTTTCTATGAAAAAAAAANATGGGTAAGATTTAAAACATCATTTGAATCTAATTTAATAATTTTTATTTTATTTTCTTCATTAATACTTTTTAATTGATTATAAATCTTAAAACTTTAATTCACTACAAGACTACAAAGATATATATATAATTAATAAGTAGTATTTTTAGTCAAAACGAACCGAACATGAATGAACAAATATTTATTCGTGTTGTTCGTATTTAACTCGTTAAGAAACTCGTGTTTTGAACATGAACCGGGACAATGAGCCTATTCTAAAAAAATAATAATAAAATTAAATAAAATAGCTCGAAGATTTTCTCGCAAGCACCGCCGTTCGTACACGTGGACTGCCGCGCCTTCACCGCGGAAAGTTCGCGGATGACGGAGATCACGGGACCGCAGCGGCCTCACTGCCAAACGTTTTTTCGATTTTCCTGCCGCCGTTGTGGATTAGATGAAATGGACGGACGGCTTTGGGTTGCCGTCGCTTTCTGCTGCCTAACTGATTTCCCCAATCATCCTCAACACGTGTTTATTTAAATTATTTAAAATCTGCATCTCTGCCTCATTCCGTCCACCGTCTATCCTGCTGGGCGGTATACATGTGGCATTTTGTGCAATACGTACGAAATGTATTTCATTTTTAATGTGTAAGTGATCAATTTTGAAGCTTAAAAATATATTTCCATAAAAATAATATGAGTTTTTACGATTTGTTAGGTATGACTCATATACCATAAATGGGACAAATATTAGAGCGGAGTGGAGCGTAAGGATCTGTTTAATTGGGGGAGTTTCATTATGTGGGTTGGGGTGCGGGGCAACACCATGTGGTTTGATACATGAGTAATTTAAGTAATTATATATTGTACTTTAAGGTTATATATATATATCATGTTTGTAACACTAGGCGAGCATCTGAGATTCTGAAATTCTGAATATTGTATCATGTATTATTTTTTGAATTTTGAAAAGGAAGTCGTCGCTCTACTCTCGAGGATGTAGACATCTTTGCCGAATCTCATAAATCTTTGTGTGTTCTTCTGGATTTGTGTCCATTCTTATTTTTTTTCCCCCTAATTTCTCAACACAATTTAATCATTAAAAATAATAAATGTATCATTTTAACCATCGAAAATTAAAATTTTTTACATTTCAATCACTCAAAACTTCTTCATTTTGTTAAAAACACTCGCTGTTACCTAATCTTTGAAAATTTGAAATGTATTTTCTTAAGTTTAGTTGATTAAAAAATTTATATTTAATAATTTGAATGATCGATATATAAAGATTCTAAAATATTAATACAAAAAATTATAATTACTAAATCAATACATAAATTTAGCCACACAAGTGTGTTAAAGAGTATTTTTGAAGAGTCTGACATTGAACCACCTTCACAATAACTTTCCATGTTGTTGGATAAAATCGTAAATGCTAGGAACTGGACAATATCTGATATTGTCGGGTGTTTTAAGGGCTATTTGGTTTAATGCAAAAAATGCGAACTGTGCACATGTTTTTTGCAGGAGTTACATAAATACAGATATTTGGAAGGGTGAATACTGAATGTAGTATAAAATTATAATTTATTTTGAATTAATTGTCTAGTTTATTTTCAATGCATTTGGAATTTGATGGATTTAGGCAAATGCACCTTTAAATGCAAAAAAATATTGCTAGCCACCGCCGGCTCAACTGTCATCCGCCTGCTGCCCCATGCCCTCCCTTGCCGACCTCCACTCAAGGGCTACCACCACTATTGTTATCCAATCTCCCGTTGCCCGCCATTGTTGCCATAAACACCTCCATCGCTTTTATCCATCGACTACTTGTTTCACATTGAATTCATTTTTTTACGACCAGATAAAAAAAAAAAAAAATGAAATGCTATACTTATTTTACACTAAACCAAACAACTTCAAAGTATTCCAATTATAATATATAACTTTTACATTATATTTCTTTTATGTAGCATTCTCATTTCAACAAATTAAACAACTCCTTGGTAAGCTACATAACGTTGATATAATGAGCCCATTCTTAGGTATACAAATGAATTGAGCATTCGACCAACAAGTCCTAGCTCGATTCAATCAAAGCATGTTCATGATTGATTGATTAAGTAGGCTAATGAGCTTGAAAGCTTGTACAAATAGTTGAAATAACATATTATTTGGTTCATTTATATTTATTAACAGTATCATTTAAAGCTCGCGAGTAAGCTCGAATAAGGCTCAATTACAGTTCGCTCAAGAACAATATCGTTTAAACTTTTTTATATGAGACATTTATTTTTTTCAACAAGTTGCTCGTATAACGCTTGAATAAAGCTAGATTATGGCATTATTATGGTTCATTTATTTTGTTAAACAAATTGCTCATTAATAAACTCGATAATTTTTTTATAAACCAAGCTCAAATCAAACATATTATTTCTAAATGAGCTTAATCTCAAACATTGTCTCAAAAGCTTAAATTGAGCTCAAGCTGAGCTGGAACAAACTTTTAATGATGAGCTTGAGATCAAACATGCATTGCTCAACTTCGTTAGGTTTGTTTGCAACCCAACAAATCTTTACCTTAAATGATATGTATGTACAAAAATATATTAATGAAACTAATTTTATATTCTTTTTTGTTTGGTCATCGTGTCATAATGCAAAGTCCAATATTTTGATATTCATGCGGTTATATATTTAAATTAAAGATCACTTGAGTTCCAAGTCTTACAGATTTATAATCATACTGCACTACTCAATTTGCTCCATTTTAAAGGCTGAATGAGCTCAAGTTCAGCACTTAAAATAGTATAGAAATCCTTAGTTATTGGTTAAAGAATCAAATGGTCTCTAAATATTACATAGTTATAATCAAATTAAATGTCTTCTTGTGAGGCATCCGGTGAACCAAAAAGCACCAAATATTTAAGTCCTTAAGACATTTAAATACTAAAGATTAGCAAAGACATCCACAGTTTTAAATTTTGGCCAAAATTATAAAAATGCTACTCTCAAAAGCTATAATAAGAGCCACATGTTTACATGAGGGGACTTGGACTTAATTTTGGAGAGTGCTTTGAGATTTAAGAAATTAATAGGCTTTGCATGATGATCAACACCAACAACAATCAACAACAACTCACAATCACTTGATTATCATTATCAAACTGATTTCATTAAATAACCATCATTTGATTGAGTTGTTTAATCCTCATAGTATAGTTTACATCATCTCGCTATCATCGCTCGACCATTGTCATTTGTCCTTTATCATGAGCTATCAACCACCATCATTAGTTTGTCAACTTAATCACACACTACTTCAAGTTTTATTGCAGTAATAGAAGATTAAGTTTATGTGATGTAAAAAAAATGTGTTGGCACAAATCTCGAGGCATCCCAATAACTCAAGAAAAAAATGTGTTGGCACAAATCCCCTGGAAAACTGATTGGCTCACGCCCAGGTGACATCTCTACTTGAGGGTCAAAGTATACTCAGCTAGTAAGTATTTTGCCAGTGAGAATTGAGGATTGAAGACCGACCCAATGCATAATATTTTTGGTAGAGAAGTACAACATGTGATATCTTTACTTTGGGGAATACATTAGCGAGTTCGGTTTCCATACTGCAAAAAATTATTGAGCTATCATCTATGGAAGCTAAATATATTGCAATCATTGAGATTAGCAGGAAAATGATTTGACTATAGAGTTTTATGGTAGAATTGGGCATGTAGCAAGGGAATTGAAAACTTTTCAGTAACAACATGAGTGTCATCCGCCTAGCTAATTGCACCTCTTTTTTTGTCAGCACGAAACACATTTAGTCAAGATATTACTTCATTCTTTTACTTTTAGAAGATGGTCAATTATCTTTAGCAAGGATACACAACTCATAATCTTGTAAATATGTTGACAATGATTGTTACAATTGAGAAACTGAAGCTATGATTGGTTTCGGTTTGAGTTCAGGAATGTTTAGACTGGAGTTGAATCATACCATAATATATTACCATGAAAATTGTACAAATTTGGAGGAGAGGAATTGGATGCAATTAGTTTCCAAGTGGCTGATTGTTATATGTGGAGCCTGATTGGAGTAGTCGGGGTGCCCCAACGCCAGGACTTGCGCTTTGGTCATAGTGGGGGCCACCTATGCACTCATTAGAAACCTTCATAATCGAGGACCAAGAAACCCAAGTGCCCAACGCCCTGAAGGGGTGTAGCAACGCTCGGATCATTCCTAAACTATAGCACCAGGAAACCCATCGCTTGGGGGTGGCACCCGATGCCAGAAACTATTTTTGGCGGTTTGAGACTTTAATTCCTCAATAGACTTTGTATTGTATGACCTGTAATGTAGCATTTCCTTTTTTTTCTTAATCTTTATGTAGCCCTAGGAGGTAAACACACCTTATGAGAAATACAAAGGAGGCAAAGGGAAAGGGAAAGAGGGATCCATCTCAAACTCAATCCCTCTTAATCTCCTCCATCGTCTCACGAGACTTCCTCCATATTGTATGAATTCACAAACTAGCCAATGCCCTAGAAGGACATATAAGATTAGTGGATAGCTCCAATATAAGGAAAGTGAAGACCCCCCTTCAAATTTAGCCATGCTTGCAGTGAAGCTCCTTCTCATTTACTCAGCCATACAATAAAAATCACACATTAATGATGACTGATTTTGATAAATGCTTCACTACTAAAGGAGAAGGAACACACTGTATGAGCCATAACATTCCAAATAGAGAATTTTAATAATTGTAACCTATCGACAGCAGATCAAATCTTTGACCAATAAAAAGTCAATCTTCGCCGGAATTTATCATATCAAACAAAAACGCACCACTCGCGTAATACATATTAGTTTTGATGTGAGTGGAGTGAATGGCTTTTGATAATTGGGTTGAATTTATCCCCTTCATTAAATATTTGTGCTGGAGCAGGAATTATTACTTGCTCAGCGAAAAAAAATTACAAAAAATTTACATACATACCACACAATTCTTATGCCTTCACATATATCTCCCAAAATTTTATTTTTATATTTATGATGTCTTAGTGTCATAAATTTATATATGTAAATATACTAAAAATACCGCACGAATCTCAAAAAGAGCGAACAACTGAGAGAAAATGACCTCCTTTTGACGATCCGAGGCCGAGCATGAAGCCGCGTCTCCAAACACGAGATAGGTTTAAACTCCGGAGATAGTTCCCCACTCGGTAGCGGAAAATTTCACAAGGTTGAGAAATCCGGCTGAGGCGACGAATCAACAAGACTGGTGACACGAGCCTGGTAAGACTCGAGCAGAACGGAAAATGAGCCACAACTCACTACGAAAAAAGTAGGCCGATCACATTCGACCAACTCTGCATTTTGACCACCTCACAAATCAACCGCTCTAATGGACAGTGCCAAAAGACACCGAGCAAGATCGTCATATGGTCGAATACCCCAACTGACCAACTCGTACTCCAGAAGACATAGATGTTACTCGGCCGGTCGCTTCAGTCGGTTGACTTCAAGTCAGTTGACCGCTCAATTACCGCCAATATTAAAATTCAAATTGTAATACAAATATAACATAAAATCTAAACAATTAATTTGAACCTTAATTGCATTATGATGTCTTATTATCATAATCGCTCTCTCATTTCTGTACTTTTACAAAAACACACCACTATAAATGCGTGATAAAAATACGAATAAAATGACATTTCCCAAAAGATCCCAGACTTTTTCCACTCTCTCTTCTCTCCTTCATTCGACTCTAACTCTCGGAGCATGATCTACAAAGGATAAACTAGGATCCAACAACATGAAAAAAATTATTTCACAATTCTAATACTCTTCATATATAACACTGAAATTTTGATATTTATATTTATGATGTCTTATCATCATAAATTTTTCTATGAAAAAAAAAATATTTTAATTTGATTAAGATATTTTTGATATAATCCTAAAAATTATTTGAGTAGAATGCTTGTCAATATGAATGTTTAGACTTTAGATTTATATATATGCAAACAAAAATTGTATGGTATTGATGTAGTCATATATAGTCTATTATATTAAGAACCCTCGTACCTGCAAGATTCTATAACAATACGAACTCTACCTTTTATTTTACCAGCTACAAGTAGAGTTCACCAGCATGGAAAGTTCCCGGATGGTGGCTTTCACGTCGCCGCGCGGACGCTCATGTTTTCCTGCATCTCTTTCTGACAAANCCCCCATTCAAATTTAGCCATGCTTGCAGTGAAGCTCCTTCTCATTTACTCAGCCATACAATAAAAATCACATATTAATGATTACTGATTTTAATAAATGCTTCACTACTAAAGGAGAAGGAACACACTGTATGAGTCATAACATTCCAAATAGAGAATTTTAATAATTGTAACCTATCGACAAGAGATCAAATCTTTGACCAATAAAAAGTCAATCTTTGCCGGAATTGATCATATCAAACAAAAACGCACCATTTATCCCCTTCATTAAATTTTTGTGCAGGAGCAGGAATTATTACTTGCTCAGCAAAAAAAATTACAAAAAATTTACATACATACCACACAATTCTTATGCATTCACATATATCTCCCAAAATTTTATTTTTATATTTATGATGTCTTAGTGTCATAAATTTATATATGTAAATATATTAAAAATACCGCACGAGTCTCAAAAAGAGCGAACAACTAAGAGAAAATGACCTCCTTTTGACGATTCAAGGCTCCGAAGATAGTTCCCCATTCGGTAGCAGCAAGACCCGCTAAAAGTGAGGTGTGAATCATCCCGATAGCGAGTCTCGTTTGATACCCTCACATGGACTGCTATAAGATCTGCTTAAGACTTTGCAAGGTTGAGAAATCCGGCTGAGGCGACCAATCAACAAGACTGGTGAGACACGAGCCTTGTAAGACTCGAGCAAAACGGAAAATGAGCCACAACTTACTACGAAAAAAGTAGGCTGATCACATTTGACCAACTCTGCATTTTGACCACCTCACAAATCAACCGCTCTAATGGACAGTGCCAAGACACTGAGCAAGATCGTCATATGGTCGAACTCCTCAACTAACCAACTCGTACTCCAGAATGTTACTCGATTGATCGCTTCAGCCGGTTGACTTCAAGTCAGTTGACCGCTCAATTACCGCCAATATTAAAATTCAAACTGTAATACAAATATAATATAAAATCTACACAATTAATTGGAACCTTAATTGCATTATGATGTCTTATTATCATAATCACTCTCTCATTTCTATAATTTTACAAAAACACGCCACTATAAATATTGATAAAAATACGAATAAAATGACATTTCTCAAAAGATCCTTTTCTACAATCTCTTCTCTCTTTCATTCGACTCTAACTCTTGAAGCATGATCTACAAAGGATAAACTAGAATCCAACAACATCAAAAAAATTATTTCACAATTCTAATACTTTTCATATATAAAATTGAAATTTTGATATTTATATTTATGATGTCTTATTAACATAAATTTTTCTATGAAAAAAAAAATATATTTTAATTTGATCAAGATATTTTTGACATAATCTTAAAAATTAATTGAGTAAAATGCTTGTCAATATGAATGTTTAGTTTTTAGATATACATGCAAACAAGAATTGTATGGTATTGATGTATGTTATATAATTCATTATTTTAAGAACCCTCGTACCTGCAAGATTCTATAATAATACGAACTCTACCTTTTATTTTACCAGCTACCGGAACAAGTAGAGTTCACAAGCATGGAAAGTTCCCGGATGGTGGCTTTCACGTCGCCGCGCAGACGCTCATCTTTTCCTGCAACTCTTTCTGACAAATGACTGTGGATGGTCCTCACTTTCACTCTATATATATATATATAAAAGATCAAATCATTATGAATATAATACAAATGAAAAATATGATAGGATTTTATCATGACCATTTGTATTTCAGTGAGAATTTGAAAAATGGATGAATTGGAGTGTCTGATTTGTAAATGGGATTGATTTGGGTGTTCTAAAATCTGTAGTATNTACAAATGAAAAATATGATAGGATTTTATCATGACCATTTGTATTTCAGTGAGAATTTGAAAAATGGATGAAATGGAGCGTCTGATTTGTAAATGGGATTGATTTGGGTGTTCTAAAATCTGTAGTACATGGGCCATGATGTCGCGGCACCAAATTATGCATATTATCTTTTGGACTGATCTTTTTCCAAAAAAAGAAAAATGAAATTGTACTTATAAATTTGTATGATTATATTTGTTGGATGGTGAAAAACAAGCCAATACTAATAATTACGAGCATTTATATATGATACGCCACCAACAAATTATCATAATCCAGCACAAATCTCGATGCAATATTTTGAGCACGAACATTCAAACTTCGATTACGAGTCATCCGAAACTTCGATTTCAGCAAAATTATAGTCAAATTGATCGGCTCGATGAAACGGACCTAATGNGAACATTCAAACTTCGATTACGAGTCATCCGAAACTCCGATTTCAGCAAAATTATAGTCAAATTGATCGGCTTGATGAAACGGACCTAATAATATAAAATTTAGTCCAATCCGAGTCAAACCAGGCTCGAATCAAGTCATTATACCACTACTACAGGATTTTCAGAGGCATTTGAAAGGTCAAACAAATGTCGAATCTAGCGAGTTTATAGTCAAATCGAGCATCTCAAAAAGAAAAATCCAACGAGCCCAAGATTGCTCAATTCCGACATCGTTAAGCTCAAATGTCCATCAAACGTCATCTGATCAAGGGAAGCTCTCCGGATCGTCCGATCAAAATGATTCATATTCCTGCATTAATTACACTCAAAACACTATAAATAGAGTCTCACCCCTCATATGAAGGGGGGAGACTTAAGAGAGAACTTGAGGGTTTGAGAAGGTGCTCAAGTCCAAGATCATCCTCGTCATCGTCGATCGCCATCGACCACCACTGACCGTCGACCACCGTTGAACGCCGTCGATCACCGCTGACCTCCGTCAACCACCGCTTGCTAGACGTAATCATTCAACATTTTAACGTGGAAATCTGGTAACCCTTTCCCGTCTGTGGGACAAGGGGCATCTGTAATCATCATCTTATAGTAAATTTTTACAACTGTGCCAGATCCCGTGGTTTTTCCCTTTTTACGGGTTTTCCACGTAAAAACTTCTGGTGCTATTATAGCTTGATTCATTTTCATCTGAGTGTGTGCTGAATTTTCGTGCAACGCTAAGACGATAATCCATTACTCTACCGTCGCGAATTTTCTAGCACGCATCAATATATATACCCCCCAATTCTTATGTATTCACATATCTACCATCTAAGCTTGATATTTTACATTTATACAGACCAAATCTTTCTGATCACATAAAAATATCATCATTTTAATCTAAAAAAATGAAATACATTTTTTCATGTATAGGTATGGTAGTATACATGTAAAAATTGAAGTTTAGGTATTTGATATGTAAACACATAGGAATTGAGTTATATGCATGTAAATGCCCCTAATAATTATGAATAATAATTGCTTATATTCGGATAATGTCTCATGTACAATCAAAGAAAATGTGCAGCTTTAAAAAAATATCAAAAACTTTAAATTGCCACAGATTGCAATACCTAATCCATTTGAAACTACTTCCATTATTAAGAACTATGAATATTTTCACTCCTTAAATTTGGACAAGATGCCATATTAGGTCGATGAATTCAAACTCAAACAGTTAAAGAAAGACAACAGGTGGATGTAGATGATCCTGCTAGCTCTCTTCTAGATTTAAAAGCTGCAAAAAATCATACACTAAGTTTGATTGTAATAATCCTCCTCCTAGAGGTAGAGATGACATGAGTTGAAGGTAGGATAGGAGATGATTCAAAATTATCAGAAAGTCCGTTGAAATTTATCGAATTGATCTTCTGGAAAAAAATACATACGATATGAACTAGAAGAAATAATGAGACACCTTAGGTCATATAAACAATCAAGGAATGTCAAATCAATCATCCTACAAGCAGTGTTAAATCAAACGTTTAAGTATTGTTAAATATTAACGTAAGGTGTTTAAGATATTCTGTCATTCTTTTGATAAAGCTGAATAACCTTAAATTTATGACGAAAAACCCCCCTATTAGAAGTAGTAGACATAGGGTCGGAGACAATGAATTTGAAACACTAGAATAATCTACTAAAACTTCAAATGGTGGCCAACGCCATATAATTCTCTACAATATGATTATATCAAAATGTTTCGAGGAAGAAGAATTTGTATCTATTTATTGCTTTTAAAGGAGATGGGATATTCCAATTTTTATTCAATGTTATATTAAAAATTATTTTATTCATATCAATAACAAATAAATTAAATTATGTTACCATCTCATTAGAAAAAAATCAGATAGTCTCAATCAACTCGATCTAATTGCTCGGGCCTGAGCAAAACTAAGTGGTAGGCCAACAACTAAAACGACAACGGTCAAGTGAAGACGATCATTGATGATAGCTTCGAAACACAAACAATATTTATGAATTAATAGATGTTGATGCCACAAATGTGATATATATGCTAATGAATGAATGTTTGGTTGATCAAATTAATAAGAAAAGTGGGACTTTTAGATTGCTCCGTCACCACCTCCAAAGAACCATCCCAACCCTCCTTCAAGGTAAGCCAAGCAATCAGAAATTTCTAGTCGGCTATCTCTTAAGGTCATATCAAATGCCCCTCTAAAAATCTGTTCTTACTCGGTCACTTATGTTTCTCTCTTGAAGAAGTTCGCATATTTCACACCTACAGATATAAAAAACAACAACAACAACAATAATAATAATCATTATAATAATGATAATAATAATGATAATAATAATGATAATAATAGCACCAATCTAATTGTCCTCCGACCGATCTTTAATAATAATAATAATAATAATAAATAGTACCAACGTAATTGCAGTCGCTGCCGAAGCAGCCTCTCCTACAAAATGTCCCAAGATCGCCTAACCTTAGTTGAATATCAAATATCAGACCCTAGTTGATATCCAAGCAATTGATAGGAGTGGCTGCTTTTGTTGAGGGTCAATCGAAGAACATCAACAAAATGATCAATTGAATATTGCCACAAAATGGTCAATTGGAGGCCATCATTGATGATAGCTTCAAAATACAGACAATATTTATGACTTAATAGATGTCTATTTCACAAATGTAATAAATATATATATATATATA
>JXCR01070742.1:0-15550 GCA_002079205.1 Phalaenopsis hybrid cultivar | reverse complement strand
CCTTTATCCGTTCGCTCCTCTTAGCGCTCAGCTGCAATGGCTGTCGCGACCGTCACTCTCTTCCTCATGCACTCTCGCCGTCTTCCCTATACCTCGTTTTGCTATACCCATTCCTCCTCCTCCTCGTCATTTCCTCCGTTTAGCATGTCGCTGTATCGCTCACAATCCCCTTTTATCACTCTGTTCATTCCTTCTAGACTGCGAAGATTTCCTAGGGTTCTTGCCGTCGCCGAAAATGAAAGGAATACCGTCCTATCGGAGTCGGATTTGGTGGAGGAAGAGAAAGATATTGGCGAAGGAGTTGGCGCTTCAGATGAGACGAAGCTCCGAGTGCGACCCTGTGAGCTCTACGTTTGCAATCTTCCGAGGAGCTATGACATATCACACTTACTGGAATTATTCAAACCGTATGGAACTGTTCAATCTGTTGAGGTGATTGTCTTAGCAATTTTTTTTTCGCGATAGTGAATTTTGCTCATGATTCTATGCTGGGAAAGTCTCGATTCCTATGCTTTGTTTGATTTGAAGTAATTAAAATAAATGAAATGAAAAAGAGATAGATATGTAATAAAGAAAGTAATCGAAGCCTCAGTTGTTTGGTTGATGATAAATTCGATGATTTTTTTGTTCGTTTATGTTAGGTTCATGGAAAATTGAGCGTTTGTAGAGCGTTTGTGTCGACAAATTTTCTTTATATTTCTCACCTGGTTCGTGTAGGAAATTATCAATGGAAAATTGCATTTGTTTGCAATCTTCGGTAAATCCAATTTTCTATTAATGGCATTAAAAACAAAGTGCCAATATGAAATTTTGAAGTAAAGCGCATTTGCATTTCCCAAATCCCTTCAATCCAAAAGTACCTATAATGTTCTCGTGGATGTAAGGTTATGCATTTGTACTAATGTGTTCTTAAATTCAATGAATTGGATTAGCAGTGCTTTGCGGATCTGTAATGTGGACAAAGAAAAAAGAACTGGAAAACAAAGAACGAAGAAAAAAAAGATGGATTTGAACTTCTTAGGTTAAGCAATACTTTGATTCAATGAACTTTAGGCTTTTGTTTGCAGGTTATTAAAGAATAGATATAAAGGGTGCCTTTTTTTTTCAAATAAAAGCTAAATACAGGCCCTGTAGTATACTTGCCACTCATTACTATTGCAAGTTTTGCCAAAGAATTTGCATCAATGAATAGGATAAATTTGGATAATCAGTTGATTTTCTATTGGATGGCTGGGCCTGGGTAGAGAAGTTTTATTATGGCTGTTGAAGAAATGTCTACTCATGAGATTCACTTTGGTCAGCTGAACTTATTGAGTAACTTTTACATCCATAAGACATGTTTTTAGTGCCATTTGACTTCAAAGATTGGATTAAGTTATGTTAATGAATGATATTAGATTAAGGCTCATCTATTGTATGTTCACATCTCCCTGGAATAAATCCTTTGTAGAATGTGGATAATCATGGAGCTTTGGATATTATTTTCTGATAACCTATTTTGTTTAGTTCTTGCTGGTATTTTATTGGTGCTTTGGGAATGTTGTGAAACACAAGGGAATGTGTTTATTAACCGCACATCATAGTTCATCAATATAAAATTTTGTAATGTCAAAAATCTTAGAAAGCTATTGTTAGCAGTGTAAAACATCATAATCATGGAGCTTTGTATATTATTTTCTGATAATCTATTTTGTTTAGTTCTTGCTGGTTTTTTATTGGTGCTTTGGGAATGTTGTGAAATACAAGGGAATATGTTTCTTAACTGCACATCATAGTTCATCAATATAAAATTTTGTAATGTCAAAAATCTTAGAAAGCTATCGTTAGCAGTTTAAAACATCATCATAACCTGATGCATTTCCTCCATTTCCTCATTACTAATGGTTTGACCATGCAGCAAGATCATTGGAAAGCATAATAAGTGTTTATGTTTGGACCTGTCTAGGTTTTGTTTGTGAGCCTTGGTTGAGATAATAGAGGCAATATGAACAACCATAATTGTGAGTTAAGTTGGTGTTTAGAAGAAGTTCATTGTTTTCATTAATGTTAAAGTCATTAAATGGAGCTTTGCTCTAGGTCTTTTTAGGCCATGAATTAGTTTAGATAGCAATCGACAAAGTTATGATACACAAACTGCTTTAATTTTATTCCAACGTTTGACTCATATTTGTACTATCCTTAAAGATTTACTTAATAGGAAGTATGCAAAATCTTGAAATAAAATTTAGTTATAAAATTAATTACAATAAGTTTCCCACATGGATCAGCTAGGTCATCCACGAGCACATGGATCGATAAGGTGGCATGTAAGGAGCAGATTTAGCCATACTATATGTAGGATATATGAGCATGAATTACATGTGTTGATTTCTCCTCTCAAATATATGTTACTCGTTTAGGAAGTATCAAGTTGCTTACAAGAATTTGATGTCTTTGCTTGCTCAAAACCTTCATATATATGTCGGCCATCTCAAGTTTTGTAGTGATATGAGGAAGAAAAATGTTACAAGAATTGAAAGTATCTTGAATGATAATAACTTCAATATTCTTGGTCTTCTTATGATACACTAGACTGACATTGATAGTGAATGTCAAGAGGAGCTTGGTTTCTTGAGGAAATGAAGGTTAGATTGAATTCCACATAGCAAGATAATTTCGGATTATGCTACATACATTGCGTTCACTTGGTAGATGATTTAGATAAATGACTTTNTTTTGTCATAGAGTTGATTTCTCCTCACATAATTGTTTATCAGATACATTCAACCGACGAGGAGTTGAGGAAATAGATTATAGATTTACTTGCTCGGGATTTAGCTCGTGAGAATTGACGGCGTTATGTAGCTTCAGCTCAAGCTGTACCAACAGTGGATGTATACTTATTATATCAGAATATTCTTTGGAATGACAACACCTATAGGATTGACCTACTGGGAGCTTGCAACATTTTCCTGACCTTTCTATTATAAGAAAATAGAAGCTTCAGCAGATGAGGTTGAAGCTTCCTCAATCCCGTGTGACTGATGTGGGAGCTCCCTTGTTCTCGTTTCCGAGACATATGCTACAGTCCCGCGACTGATCTGCGAGCTGGAAGTCTGGACTGGACGTAGCGACCTAGGACTGGTTCATAATATCAAATTGAGGGTTAATTTTTCGTGTGTTATGTTTAGGACAACCACCGATGTTCGTTCTTCTCTCTTTAAGGGTTGTATCCAAGGGATTGTATGGTGCTCTGGTTGTATCTCTTTCAAGATGGTGATTATCTTTATGATTCTTGTCTGCATCTTACTCACAATGCTCCCGACCATCCACCATTGTTGTAGTCGCTGAACAACACTCATTTGCTTGCTGGCATCACCCCATACAACCGCCACTTTCTGTCATGCAATCCCCTGCTTTGCCCCTTCGCTGCCATCACCAAAAACAACAAATCTGTTGTCCCAGCTTCAGCTTCGCTGCCAAAGCGATTCCAACCCGTCCTTTTGTTGCCCCTAACCCTTTTCAGCCATCTATCTGTGCTCGACCACGTAGCCGACCTCCACCACTCATGGATCGAATTTTAGTGTGAGTTTTTGTCATGTTTGTTGNATTCCAACCCGTCCTTTTGTTGCCCCTAACCCTTTTCAGCCATCTATCTGTGCTCGACCACGTAGCCGACCTTCACCACTCATGGATCGAATTTTAGTCTGAGTTTATGTCAGGTTTGTTTTAATTTTTCTTTCAAGTGTGTTTGATTGTAACGTCCTATTTGTTTTTAGTAATAATATTTATTTTTTTATTATAGTTTGGATTAACTCCGGTTTTAAGCTAAAGTTAGATGCTTCCTTTCTCACACAAATCCAATTTTGAATTTTTCAAGTCTAGATTTTTGTTCATAAAAAATAAGAATAATATAGATTTTAGACAGGGGCTCAATATTAGTACAACAACAACAACGAATCTTTATCCCACTAAGTTTGGTCGGCTTAATATTAGTAGAGAAAGAGAAATTGATGTTAAAAANCTTCCTTTCACACACAAATCCAATTTTGAATTTTTCAAGTCTAGATTTTTGTTCATAAAAAATAAGAATAANGTAATAATATTTATTTTTTTATTATAGTTTGGATTAACTCCGGTTTTAAGCTAAAGTTAGATGCTTCCTTTCTNCATTAAATTGAGGGCCGACCAACCTTTTTTATGTCGATTTGGCACCTCCGTTCAATGATGGGCCTAATCTTACGCAGGCTCTTTAGATTTGATTCTAGTGTTTATATTTTCAGTCTTTTGTGGGTTTTATTTAGGACAGCCGCGAACATCCGCTCTTCTCCTTTCGAAGGTTTTATCGAAGGGATTTGGTGGTGCTTTGACTGTATCTCTCTCCGAGATGATGATCATCTTCCCGATCCCCTTCTGCATTTTCCCCACGATGCTTCTGACCATCTTCCATCGCTGAAGCTGCCCCAAACATCACTTGTTTGTTGTTTTCACTGCGGTCTTACTCCAACCCTTTTTACTCTCTGCCACCGCCCCGAATAGTTGCCCCTTGCTGTCCTGCAGTCCCTTGCTTCGCCTGTTTGTTGTCGTCATCTGAAAAATAACAAAGAAAATAGTAAAAATGTTGTTTTCCTGCTGTCCCTTGGCGGTTCCAGCCTTTCCCACCGTGCCTCACTGCTTTGCTTGCCACCCCACTTGCCGCCCCCACTGTCCCAGACCTTCGCTTCACTCCAACGTGATTCTAGCCTCTCCTTATACTGTCGCAATCGCCCCAAACCCATTGTAGCCACCTACCTTCACTTCCCGACCTCTAGCACTCATGGACCAAGCTCTAGTGTGAGTTGTGTCATTTTTGTTACAATTTTCATTTTAAGTGTGTTTGATTATAACCGCCTATTTACTTTCAGTAATAATATATATATTTTTTATTGCAGTTTAAGTTAACTCCAATATCATTTGGTGTCAAAGTTAGTCTATCCCTAGTCATATCTTAAGGCGTCTAGCATCTACTCATACCCAACCCTATCTCTACCCAACATATTTTTTCCACCATACATCACCCTTACATACCCTTTAACCATCTGCCCTAAAACCCTAGCCATGCCGCTTATGAGAAATTTACAAAGGGATGTTCAAGTACTTACCGTGGAAGAGTTGCAAATGAAAATCCTCCAAGGGCAACAAATGTTTGCCTCTGTCAATGAGAGAAAATCCAAAAGGGTCACCCGTAGCCACAACAGTGACTTGCTAGATTGAAGGAATGTAGTAAACCTCTTCCACATTGTGGATTCTAGAAATGAAGAACATCTACCCTAAGATTTGACTTGAATGTTTGAATTGTTAGAATTTTAAAGTAATGGTAAATTTGCTACATTTTAACGGTCATTTGAATCTAAACGAGATCATTGGCTTCAGACCATGTAAATTTTTTTCGAGTATCAAGAATGGTGAAAATTACAATAAAACAATTAAAGAAGAGTGCATTATTTTGGTGGCAAAATTTGATTCACTTATGCCAATGTTAGGGAAAAGATAAAGATCAATACTTAGTCCAATATGAAATTGGAGATGCAACGCCAGTACCTATCGGTTAACCACAGATCGAATGTTCACACCCCAACTTCAAAAGTGAAGTGGAAACATCACCAGATGACCACCTCACCTTATTGTGAGAGTTCAATTCTAGTATCGAGATGCAAGAGTCCACCAAGGGGAACATCTAAGCTCCCATCTGAGGAGAAACTGATTCAGAGTGAAGAATAGTTGAAACCAATATGCATTCCCAAACTCATTCCAATCAGGAAGTATTTCACGTGTCATAGCTTTGGACATATCGAATCAGATGCATAAAAAGGAAAATTGATCGTTTTCATTGGTCAGGGAATAGTTGAAGAAATAAACGGTGATCCTAGAGAAGATGAAGATTTCAAAGTGGATTCTTAACTTTGAACCGACGAGAAAGAGATGCCAGTGACTCTAGTTGAAGTAAAAACAGTTGTTTAGAAGGGAGTGACTCCGAGGTAAAGGATGTTCATGTAGAGTATGAATTGTGGTGCCTCAAACTACCGTTTTGCTGGAATTGAGAGGAGCATCAATAGGTCTGACATTGTAAGCTTAAAAGACCTATGAGTTCGGTGAACCGACACCAGAGGCATGATAATTCCAAATAAGAGAAATTCAAACTTTTCATATATATAGACTACTTTTTGAGTTGCCCTTGCTGAGCGAGGTCCAACATATTAGAGTTGAGAAGCTTTTGTGTACTTCTGGAAGACCATATGAAGTCCTTTGGATAGTAAAATTAGTTCAACAATGTACCCGCCGACAGATGATTAGGCATGATGGATGACCCACAACGTGGGAAATTACCTTAAGATTTTTGGAGAGAGGAAAATTATTCAGTAGGATCCAAATATTACAGAGAAGAAGAAGGTGTTTCTCTTGAATGGTGTTAGTGAGAGTGGCACAACTTGTCACATATTTTGTCATAGAGTTGATTTCTCCTCACATAATTGTTTATCAGATACATTCAACCGACGGGGAGTTGAGGAAGCAGATTATAGATTTACTTGCTCGGGATTTGGCTCGTGAGAATTGACGGCGTTATGCAGCTTCAGCTCAAGTTGTACCAACAGTGGATGTATACTTATTATATCAAAATATTCTTTGGAATGACAACGCCTATAGGATTGACCTACTGGGAGCTTGCAACATTTTCCTGACCTTTCTATTATGAGAAAATAGATGCTTCAACAGATGAGATTGAAGCTTCTTCAATCCCGTGTGACTAATGTGGGAGCTCCCTTGTTCTCGTTTCCGAGACATATGCTACAGTCCCGCGACTGATCTGCGAGCTGGAAGTCCGGACTGGACGCAGCGACCTAGGACTGGTTCATAATATCAAATTGAGGGTTAGTTTTTCGTGTGTTATGTTTAGGACAACCACTGATGTTCGTTCTTCTCTCTTTAAGGGTTGTATCCAAGGGATTGTATGGTGCTCTGGTTGTACTCTTTCAAGATGGTGATTATCTTTATGATTCTTGTCTGCATCTTACTCACAATGCTCCCGACCATCCACCATTGTTGTAGTCGCTGAACAACACTCATTTGCTTGTTGGCATCACCCCATACAACCGCCACTTTCTGTCATGCAGTCCCCTGCTCTGCCCCTTCGCTGCCATCACCAAAAACAACAAATCTGTTGTCCCAGCTTCAGCTTCGCTGCCAAAGCGATTCCAACCCGTCCTTTTGTTGCCCCTAACCCTTTTCAGCCATCTATCTGTGCTCGACCACGTAGCCGACCTCCACCACTCATGGATCGAATTTTAGTGTGAGTTTATGTCATGTTTGTTGTAATTTTTCTTTCAAGTGTGTTTGATTGTAACCTCCTATTTGTTTTTAGTAATAATTTTATTTTTTTATTATAGTTTGGATTTACTCCGATTTTAAGCTAAAGTTGGATGCTTCCTTTCACACACAAATCCAATTTTGAATTTTTCAAGTCTAGATTTTTGTTCATAAAAAATAAGAATAATATAGATTTTAGACAGGGGCTCAATATTAGTACAACAACAACAACGAATCTTTATCCCACTAAGTTTGGTCGGCTCAATATTAGTAGAGAAAGAGAAATTGATGTTCAAAGAATTTAACACAATAAAAGATGCAGAATTTTATGGAGTTTGAATGATAACACACACAGCATTTGTGAGAAGTGTTAGCCTTTTAAATGCATATATAATAGTATGGATTGAAAGCTTATGACATTCATGTGTTGGTATATGGACAAAATAAACAATCAAATGTATGTAAATCATTATAGTCTATATTTTTCTAAAAGAGATGATAATAAGAATAGTTAAATTCCATGATATAAGATGATAATGTGATAAACGCTTCAACACAAATAAATAGATGGATTTGAAGATTACAGCAATAAGGTTTGAACAATATCTAACAGATGGCAATTTTTACATTGAGCAATACTATTTTATTAAGATGTGTAGGGGCGTGATATTTGAGGAATGATTCACTTGTTTTGAAGAAAGTCTTGAAATTTAAGTGACTTATATTCACCCATAGAGTTGGTTCTCATTATTTTAATGTGAGATGAAAACTGAGTCTTAACATAAATAACATTTTTTTGAAAGACAATGAACACTTAATATTTGGACAAAGAAAGTAAGTTCATGCTTACATGCTGTAATCATCAGTGAATGTTGCATAATATCATAATTTGTTTTTGATATATCCAAGGGACATAGTGTCCAAATTTAGGCCCCTTTTATGTATATTTTGCCTAGCTCCTGATCTTGCATGGTGCCATTATGAGAAAATTAAATATCATAATTATTATTATTCAATTTTTTTTTTTTTTTTACTGAAATGAGATTCATATATGATGACACTTTTCAATGTATGATCAGTATCATCAATGGCTTTAATAGACAATATGAATAGATGATGATCCATGATATGTTCAGCTATAATGAAGTAAATTTTAAGTACCAGTCATATGATCAGAAACAGTGGAATCCATAAACCAGGATGAAGGAATAATATAATTGTATCTTGAAGTCTCAGAGCTTATAGGGCTTTATTTATCATGTATTGAACCACCTTAGGGTTACACTGAGAATTACTATGGATGCTAAACCAGCAACTTGATTATTTACTGTTGTTTTTGTTGAATTTGGTTGTCGATTATGCAGAAAATTTTCAACATTCATCGATCACTTTCTCTGACTTCTTATAATAGGACAAATTTTTTTGTGCAATTTGCAGAAATATGTTTGTAACCTTTGCAAGTATAAAATTGTATTTCTTGCATGTCTGATATTTTATTCTCACAGTGCTCTGCTTAGAAAACATCATCTTCATGTATTTGACGTTGATCCTCACCAAGTATTTTTAAAGCACATCTCCATAGACGAAGAAGGGTCGTGATTCATTAAGTTTGAATGAATCCCCTCGAATCCAGGATGAAGCTTCTTCAAGAATTGTTTTTTGTTTTGCTATCTTTGTGAAACTCTTGAGCCACCAAAAGAGAATTAGGTATTTTTGCATAAATTATATCCACTAACTTAATTCATAAATTTTGAATCCCAAAAAATAACTCTATATTGAGAGATCTCCTTAGGTGTAACTTAAAAGTCTCATATTCTAATTGAAAATGTATGGTTAAATTAGCTTGATTAAAATTTTTCATTAATATTCTCCATATTTTGCTTGTTTTAAGGGTATTAGATTAAAAAGAATCACTTGAATGACAAAGCTCTTAAATGTTGTATCTTTATTTTGTCATTGGGCCAATTCTTATTGTTCGGAAGGAGCATGACTGCTCCCATCATTTTGCTGACATGATTTTTTCTTATAACAAAGAATCAAAATTGAAATTCATTGGTGAATTAATATTTTACTAGGGCCATATGACGAAGACATTTGAATTGTTGGTTGATACGTTTGCCGTAGCTGACATGATGAACTTGTAATTGAGAAATTGGAGAGTGGCAATGGGAAAAGTGTTGAGATTATTATCTAATGTAGGGTTCTTTTTGTAAATAGAAGAAGCTTAGGGGTTTATTTGTTAATGTTGTAAGGATCCATATAAGCCAAAGTGTTAATGAAATGAATAAGATTTTTATCAAAATTTTCTTCTTCATGGTATCAGAGCCGACTGGGAAGGCGATTGCTAAGCACTGGGAAGTCAATGACGGAATCACGAGCTTCCAGATAGAGACTTGCGTGGCTTGGAGGCGAGACAAGGAGAAGCACAGAACAACAGAAGGCTGGGGCAGAGGCTCGATGCATTGAGAATCACAATCTCGCCGAACAGGAGCTCCTCGATCTAGAGAAGGCTAGTCGCAAGCCAAACCTTAAGGCAAACCGTGTGGCTGGCCTTGCACCAAAGGTAACTTAGGCAGAATTACCTAGTCGTCGAGAGGAGGAGCGTCTTTGTCTTCCATGAGAGGCTGAGGCTGCTAAGAAATGCCAGAGTCAAAACGCAGACGAGGAAATCTGTGCGAGGGAGGTGTGGGATTGTGCGAGTGAGACCGGCCATCTATTCAAGCATGGAGGGAAGTTAGGACAACAACGAAGTGATCGACGTGGCTTCTTCATAAAGCAGTAAGTAACTGTTGAGAAGGGCGGCCTATTCATTGTGAAATCATCGCGATTACAGCTAACAAGGGGATCGCGGCGTGGCGTAGACTCTCAGGATGCAGTCATACTAATAGGGAAGGCTGCAAGAAGTTGATTCTGATAAATAGGAAGTAGATCACGAAGATTAGCTTGGGATGAGATGACATGGAGGTCAGGACTGTCGGCGTACAAACAGTCAGATTACACGGCTGCCTTCCTGTTTCGCACCACAGAGTAGCGTCTCTCACCTATAAGGACGACGACACAACACGGCCTGAAGGATACAGTCATTCAATCGCAATTAGAGGTAATTGAGATGGCTACTACAGGTCTGCTACGTACGAAATGGTGGAATTGCGTCTCAGAAGTTAGGAAGGCAGCGGAGCAGGATTTCATTTTTGGAGTTCCACTCGAGGGAAGGGAGGCGAAGGATCGAAGCGGCTACGATTTTGCTTGCGGGACAGAGGTTGCAGCTTTTTGCAGGTGAGAAAGCTGATAGCATGAATTTACAGGAAGGTAGTCCCATGTGTTATGTATGTTCTAGATTTATCATTGTGATTGAGGATGTTAGAAGATGAAGATAGTGCAGGAAGTAAATGATTGAAATTTTTGGTGAAGATGACTACTAAATTTTTTAAGATCTTGGTTGAACTCAGACAGAGAGATAGTGTCTCGACAGGAGCCACTAGCTGAACACGTGTTTCAACTCAGCCGAATGGACTTCCAGGAATGCGATCAGCTTTGGCTGCCCCGAGCTCAGATAGGACATGTGCTCAAGGGGAGACTCTTAGGTGCTACAACTGTGGAGAAGTGGGACACCTGAACAAGATGTGAACAAACTTACCAAATGAGAGAGAGACGTGTAGATGTTGTTGACCTCATTTTTATGGAGGTCTTAGTTTTTTACTCCAGAACCTAAAATCTAGCCTTAGGAGTTCCTTGTTGACCATCTTAGCAGACTGGTAATGGAGCCCATCTCCCGTAGATTTTCAAACCACTTCTTCACTCGTTTTGTAAAGAACTCGCATGAGTGGTTCCAAGCACTCAACTCCTAGTTGCAAGGGCTAAGGACCAACATGTAGATTACTCTAAAATGAGTTCCTACAGGATCAGACGACTTTAGGTGAACCCTCCGTGACTCAGCAACACACTTGCTACACACATGAAATAGACATATTTTTTTTGGCCGACCGTCGGCAAACTTGCTTGGACAACCCCAGATGAAGAAACGGACTGCGCTGACGCTTCCGGAACGTCGAACTTAGTTAGAAATGACACCCATATCACTATGGTTATGCACTTGCACAAACGACGCGAAAATCGATGCACATTTTTTTTAATTAGCGGGGCGCGGGCCTGGGCTCAACCCAGGTTCGACTCGGGTTCAATTCAGGTTGGACTCGGGCTGAGCACGGGCTAGGCACCAACTCACCTAAATGCGAATTTCAAATTTCAAAATTCAAATAAATTATTTAAATTTGTCTTAATTATCAAGAAGTATGGACATGTTGAGGGCTTTTGTGATTCTGATTGGGCAAATTATGCTGATGAAAGACGTTCCACATCAGGATACTACATGTTTGTAGGTGACAACTTGGTCTCGTGGAGGAGGAAGAAATAGTCAATTGTAGCAAGATCTACAACAAAGGCACAATACAGGACCATGACATTAGAAGTTGTTGAGATGATGCGGCTGTTCAAAGAAAGTTATGTTGGTTGAACTCAAAATTGATCAGGAAACTCAAATAAAGTTGTGGTGTGACAACGTCGACAATCAACATTGCTAACAACCTGGTGCAACACGATATAACTAAGCATGTGGAGATTGATTGATTTTTCATCAAGGAGAAGCTGAATAACAGATTGTTGGAACTAAGTCATGTAGTTATTGGATAGCAGACAACTGACTACTTCACTAAAGGACTTAGCTCAGCGGAGTTAACTAGATTATGTGACAAAATGGGTTTAGTGAATATCTTTCACCCAACTTGAGGGGAAATGTTGAGATTTGTATCTAATATATGGCTTACAAATGCAATTCACAAAATCACAGTTGACGGAAAAGTTCGCAAAAGGCAAAGCAGAATCGAACCACAGTTCTAATAGACATGAAGCTTTTTATGGGTTGGAGACTCTCAAGGGTGAACTTGTCCGATTTAGGATTTTGAGTTATAGAGCAGGATCATGATTCTTGAGTAATTGAAGGCTTGTGGAAGTGAAGGGCCAAACTTTCCAATGCAAAGCTGGAGCTTTGCTTAAGGCACGATCTTGATTCCTAATGGGTGCAAACAAGGGTTCCTTTCGGGATTGCTAATTGAGCATACAGTCGAAGCTGCATGTGAGTAGATTAGCGAAGTGGGAGACTTGTGTGAACAGGAGATCCTTTGGGGATTTTCTTCATACTTAACGAACAATAGTTGGCCAAACAATAGCAGGAGACGCCTTACAAAATAGTAGATTCTCGTGGGATCTTCATGTGTCCCTTGCCAGCCAATGAATGAAAATAAACATCTGTTTTGAGCTNTTATATTCACCCATAGAGTTGGTTCTCATTATTTTAATGTGAGATGAAAACTGAGTCTTAACATAAATAACAATTTTTTGAAAGACAATGAACACTTAATATTTGGACAAAGAGAGTAAGTTCATGCTTACATGCTGTAATCATCAGTGAATGTTGCATAATATCATAATTTGTTTTTGATATATCCAAGGGACATAGTGTCCAAATTTAGGCCCCTTTTATGTATATTTTGCCTAGCTCCTGTTCTTGCATGGTGCCGTTATGAGAAAATTAAATATCATAATTATTATTATTCAATTTTTCTTTTTTTTTTACTGAAATGAGATTCATATATGATGACACTTTTCAATGTATGATCAGTATCATCAATGGCTTTAATAGACAATATGAATAGATGATGATCCATGATATGTTCAGCTATAATGAAGTAAATTTTAAGTACCAGTCATATGATCAGAAACAGTGGAATCCATAAACCAGGATGAAGGAATAATATAATTTTATCTTGAAGTCTCAGAGCTTATAGGGCTTTATTTATCATGTATTGAACCACCTTAGGGTTACACTGAGAATTATATATGGATGCTAAACCAGCAACTTGATTATTAACTGTTGTTTTTGTTGAATTTGGTTGTCCATTTTGCAGAAAATTTTCAACATTCATCCATCACTTTCTCTGACTTCTTATAATAGGACAAATTTTTTTGTGCAATTTGCAGAAATATGTTTGTAACCTTTGCAAGTATAAAATTGTATTTCTTGCATGCCTGTTATTTTATTCTCACAGTGCTCTATGCTTAGAAAACATCATCTTCATGTATTTGACGTTGATTCTCACGAAGTATTTTTAAAGCACATCTCCATAGACGAAGAAGGGTCGTGATTCATTAAGTTTGAATGAATCCCCTCGANCTTATTATAAAATATACAAAATCAACAAGTAAAATAAAATTAATTACAATAACGTTTTTCACATGGATTGATAAGGTGGCATCCTTGAGCACATGGATCGATGAGATGTCATAATGAGCGGATGTAGCCATAATAACAAGCCTTTATCCCACAAGATGCGGTCGGGTACATGAATTTTTTTCTTTCATGGTGTCCTATTGAGTGTCTTATTTTCATTTGATTCTAACAAATAAAGATCATTTTTTATACAACATGTGGATCTAACCATAATACATGGAGGTAAATTGCTGTGAATATTAGTTGCATACATTGATAGAAGGAGATTGCATCAAATGTGAGTCAGTATCATCTGTAGTAATTGAAGCTAAGGAGTGCATGAATAAACAGATGTAACTATGTGATTCCATGTATTTAACAAGAACTCATTAGCTCTCCTTAAAAAAACTGTCTTCTTTACTTCTTTTTGTCAAACTTTTGGTCGGCCTATGAACTAATTCATATTCCTTTACCTAATTGGATGCTAGCTTATCATATGGGTGAACTTATATAGTATTTGAGCAGCCTTTATTGGCTTGCTATTAGTTCTACATTTATTATGAGTTTTTGAGATTTGACCATGTTAATCTGAGCTAAACCAGTTTGTAGGTTTTTTTACATGTGTTATTATAGTATCCCCAATTTACATACTATTTTAAGTTGCCTTATTCAAATGGAGATATTTATTTACATATTTGACCGGATATACTGCTAGTAATTTGATTACTGTTAGTGATATGACATAATATTAAATTCTAGTATTGAAAGTGTTTAAAAGGATAAATATGTCGGTAATTGGAGTTTAAGCAATTAAATGTACGATGCATTTGTTGAGAAGTAATATGAAAATTATGTTGCAAGAAAGACTCTTTGGTGGTGGTGGTGATTGTATCCAAATTGTAGAAGTTATTTTTGCAACAATTTCATGTTTGGATAANTGCTACAATTTCATGTTTGGATAAATCTTATGTTTGAAGTGAATATGTTCATATATGATTTATGGGACAAATTAAACAGGCAAATTTATTTCTACTTTGATGTGTAATAATTTCAACATTTTGTAGTTTGTTTAGATGTTGCATGAAAAATTCTTACTGCTGTAAATTTACATTATTTGAAACCACTTTACAATGAGCTCCTATTTTCCATTTTGATGAGAAGAATACATGATAAGGCATGGTTGAATATGATGCAGGTATCACGGGATCCTGAGACTGGCATTAGTCGTGGGTGTGGTTTTGTTACAATGGGCTCAATTTCTGAAGCAAAATATGCAATAGCTGCTTTGGATGGATCTGTAAGCCGACAAATTTTTTTATAATTTCATTAAATCTTCCATCTTTTTATTTTATTTTATTATATTATACTTTTTGCATGTCCAGGATATCGCCGGACGTGAAATGCGAGTTAATTTTTCAGTTGACATGGTTTCTGGTAGAAAAAATGTCGAGGCTTTGAACTCTGCACCTAAAAAGAACTTTGTCTTTGAAAGTCCTCATAAGATTTATGTCGGAAATCTTTCCTGGTCAACTAGACCTGAAGATTTGAGGGAACATTTTAGTCAGTTTGGAACAGTTGTTAGCACGAGGGTGCTTCATGATCGTAAGCGAGGGAAAAATCGTGTCTATGCATTTCTTTCTTTCTCTTCACCTGATGCAGTCAAGGTTGCGACAAAAGCAGATGGATCGGTAATTTCTCCCCATGTTTAAAATTATACATATGTCTAAGCTCTAGGGCTATCCAAAATGCTCATCGATCGTGAATAGCTCGTGTTTGGCTTGCTTAGTAACCCTTGTTTGATTCATTTGTTAAGTAAGTTGAGCACAAATTGTTTTTTTTAGCTAGATTTATAACCGAGATGCGGATTTTTTTTTCTATCACGTTCGAATCATATTCGCTTGAATTAATCAAATAATTAAATAAAAAGTATTATTATAATATTATATATTAATTTTTTATGTT
>JXCR01070724.1:0-10298 GCA_002079205.1 Phalaenopsis hybrid cultivar | reverse complement strand
GTCAACTCCCATATTTGATTTCCCAGCAGGGAATCTATCTCCTCCTTCATGGCCAGCTTCTACTTGCTAGAATTTCCATCTGCCAGATGTCTTTGCAGCTCTGTGGTTCTCCACTATCTGTTAGCAGGATGTAGTTCAAGGTAGATGAGTAACGCTGTGGAGAACGCGTGCTCCTGTCTGACCTGCGAAACGGTAGCTGGAGTAGTGAATGACTCTGAACCTGACTGCAGAACAATAGAAATGGGTGCCTCGAACTCACTCTCCTCGTCATTCACATTTCTGCCATGTACTGTGACTTCTGGTAGATTGTCAAAATTTACGAACACTGATTCTTGAGGAGCTGCTTCAGAATTTGTACCAGCCTTGTCCTTATACATCAGCTTCTTATTAAATATCACATTTCTGCTTCTAATAATCTTCCGATCCTTATCATCCCGGAAACGATAGCCAAATACTTCGTCTTCATAGTTAATGAAATAACATTTCTTTGACTTAGCTTCAAGCTTGCTACGAGCATCAGGATTGATTAGAACATTAAAAAGACAACAAAAAATTTTAAGATGAGAAAATTTGACCTCTTTGCCGCTCTAGACCTTCTCAGGTAATTCACAGTCTAATGGGACGGATGACCCTCTGTTGATCAAGTAAACTGCAGTGTTGACCGCATCTGACCAGAAAGTTGGTGGTAGTCCGACGTGCAATCTCATGCTCCTGGCACGCTCATTGATGGTCTTGTTCATACACTCTGCAACTCCATTTTATTGTGGTGTCTCCGGATTGGTCTTCTCCATTCTGATACCTCGAGCTGCACAATACTCCTTGAACCCACCATCGATGTACTCACCATCATGTCAGACCTCAAACATTTCAATTTTAGATCCGTCTTTGTTTCAACCAGGATCTTCCGAGTTTTTAATACAGTAAATACATTAGATTTATGCTTCAGAAAGTAAACCCATACTTTTTGTTGTAGTCATTTATGAATGTGACGTAGTAACGAGAGCCTCTAAGAGATGCCACTGGGGAAGGTCCCTACACCTTGATGTGTAAAAGTTCTATTTTTTGTCTTTTTCGCTCTGCCAATTTTCAGGAAACTAACATTCTTCTGTTTACCCATAATGCAACTCTCACACATGACGAGATCAATTAACTTCAGTTCGAGTAGCTTACATCTGAACTGAAGTTCTTTCGTGTCTGTCTGACTCCTGTGTCCAAGCTTGTAATGCCACATGTCTGTTGTGCTCTCTGCAACTGTAGTATCAACACTATTAATTAAATCAGTAGTCATATATAGTGTACCTGTTTTCTTATCCCGAGCTAGTATCAATGCTCTTTTAGAGACCTTTCAAGTGCTATTTGAGAACACTACTGAATGCACTCCTTCATCTAACTGTCCAACACAAATTAGATTCTTTTACAACTCAGGATTGTGTCTGACCTTTTGTAAGATCCATTTGTTTTTGTCAGGGAGTGGAATTTATACATCTCACCCCCACCACGTTCAAAACTGCTCCATCAGCCAGGTACACCTTTCTAAAGTCACCAACAACATAGTTTTGCATTAACTCCCGGTAGGAAGATGTATGGAAAGAAGCTTCTAAGTCTAGTATTCAGTCGTGAACAGAGCTGTGAACTGCAAGCAATAGTGCATCCTGCATTTCTTCAGTTACAGCATTAGCACTGATATTCTCCATCTTTGTAGGATTTTTGCAGTGCTTCTTTATGTGGTCAGTTTTGTCACAATTCTAACAGGTTGCTTGCTGACAAGACCTTGATTTGTTCTTGCCTCTGTGCTTTGATTTTAACATTCCTCTGTTTGAGTTCCTGTCATGTGATTTCTCTCTGGAATCAACATTTAACGCTGAACTTGAACACGAGGCCTCGCTGGAATCCTTCCTGCGCAGATACTCATATAAAATCAAATCACGAATATCATCATATTTTAGCTTAGTTTTACCTACAGAGTTTCTAACTGCCATTCTCATAGCTTTCCGACTATTTGACAATGAAACCAACAATATCAATGCACATATCTTATCGTCAAAATCAATTTCAACAGACGACAATTGATTTGTAATGTTGTTGAAATCATTCAGATGTCGGGCGACAAACGCACATTTCACCATATTTAAGTTGAATAATTTTTTCATCAAGTGCACATTGTTATTCGTCGATGGCTTTTCGTACATACCTGATAAAACTGTCATGATTTCTGCAGTCATCATCTTCTTGATGACATTGCGGACAACAGATCTCGATATGGTCAATCGAATAACCCTAGAACCTGTCGATTCAATAGATTACAATCGACCTCTTCCATCTTCTCTAGTCGTTTTCCTAGCAGTTGAAGATGTAGTTTCTTCCCATAGAGGTAATCCTCTATCTGCATCCTCCAGTAACCAAAATCTGCGCCGTCAAACTTCTCAATCCCCGAAACTTTTACTTCGTCTCCAACCATCGTTCTTCATCGGATCCGAAACCACAGCTTTGATACCAATTATTTTGAAAAAAAATAACAATAAAGTGAAAATACCGGATCAAAAAAGTATAAACCAGAAAATAACACACAAATTTACGTGGTTAAACTAATTTGCCTACCTCCACGGAGTTGTAAATGGTTTTAGTATTTTGAAAAATTACACCGTTGAACGTCTCAACGTTTACAAGAAAACCTTCTTTTTTTCTCTTTTCTCTCTCTTCCTCTCTCTCTCTCTCTCTCTTCCTTTCTCTCTCAACTCTTCACCATAAGCTTTTCTTGTAAGCTTTACTGAGCCAAGCTTAAGGAGCGGAGGGATTAAGAGGGCTTGACTTAGCAATTTATGACATGTCAAAAGAGGCTATTTAAAAAAAACAGGAGAGCTGTAGGTGAGATGCGGAGGGAGAAAGGTGGGACCCAGAGAGAGGTAGGTGAGACGCGGAGAGAGGTACGTGGGATGCGGAGAGAGTTTGGTGAGCACAGGCTCCATATATTTAACATTCCGAAGTTTATTTTCATTCATATTGCTAATACTTTTGATTTGCAAAATTTGTTCATTTTATTTACACGTATATTTTTCTCAAATATTTGTAATAAAACCTCCTAATCAACTGAGTTTTGTTATCAGAGCATAACTTTTATGATGATCGAATTTCAAAGCAAATGGGTGGCTAAGGTTTTATCGGGGAAAGTAAAACTTCCATCAGAGGAAGAAATGGTTGCATCCGTCAATGAAGTCTATGCTAAAATGGAAGAACTAAAAAAGCCTAAGCGCCACACTCATTTCCTTTCTGTACTTGAGGTTCTGAATCCTGCTATCCAACTCTTTTTTCAAATCATTTGCACTCCCAAAATAAAATAAAATAAAAATCAATTTTTTTTTTTTCAAATCAGCCTGGATATTTGAACTGGATCGCTGCTGAAATCGGTTTGCCACTTGTGGAGGAATGGAAACTGCAGATGTACAGCTTAATAATGAAGTGTGTTGTGTCGTATGATGATGGCTATCGCGATAGGTGGAGTCTCGAGCAATGGAAGGCACAATCAGAGCCCTCAAATCAGGGTACTTGATCGATTATGATGATCGAGTCTATATCGTTCTTGGCAAATAATTGCTGATTTCATGGCGATAATTATTTTACATCAGGTTTGGAACTCTTTATTTTATGGAGATCCTATATTTGCTCTTTATCAAAAGCTTAGAAGTCTAAAATCTTTTCTCAAAGGCAAACATAGTTTTAAGATGCCTATCTTTTAAGCTTGCTACAAATCTTGGGCAGGAACAATTAACTTCTTTTCATTTGTTGGACAGAGATCCTTTTAGCATCACACTTCTTGCCAGGCTCTTGAATATTAAACACAAACTTGATCATGCTTATGAGGCCGAAGTTTTTTTGGCATCCAAAGGGCCAAAGCCAAATAGCTGACTAACGGAGAAGATGATCTTTACTTTCTTTTTAGAAAGTAAGAGGGCAGAACCAACAAATATTATATTAAATAGATTTCAACAAGTAATTATTGTTCTAACTCTCATCCTAAAATTACGCTGAAAAATTCCACTTTCAAAATGCCTTTAATTCTCTCATTGATTCTGACCCTTCAAGTTCATATATTTCTTCAGTTTATACTATTCCTCCCTTTATGTTAGTTGCCTTGATAGCACCTATCACTTCGAAAGCAATCAAGAGGACAACCTTCTCTTTAACTAATAGCTCTGCTTCTGGACGTGATGGTTTGCATTTGAGTTTTACACTAAGTCGAAGGATTATATAGAACATGAAGTCTGCTAGGCTGTTAAATATTTTTTTCAGACCAACAGGCTTCCGAGGATAGTCAAATCCATGGGGATTATTTTTATTCCTAAGGGTTCTCATGCCAGGAATCTTATTGACTATAATAGATCGATCCATTTCATTGTGCACCACCTTTTTTAAAATTATTGCAAAAAATTTTATTAATCGCATGAAACCTATCATGCCTTTCATTACTCAAAATAGTATCATGTTTCAGGAATCTTATTGACTAAAGATCCATTCATTGCGCAACACCTTTTATAAAATTATTGCAAAAATTCTTATTAATCGCATGAAGCCTATCATGCCTTTCATTACTCAAAAAAGTCAATCATGTTTCATTCAAAATCAGGCCTCCACTGACATTATCATTCTCATCAATAAGCTGTTTCATGAATATCAATGGTGTGGAAATATTAGCATTTTTCTGTGCAAAATTAGATATTAAGAAGGCTGTTGATATCGTTAATAGAGAATTTCTCTATTCAAGGCTTTCGAAAGGGGTTTTACCCACCCTCATTTCATCGACTGGATAAACGTTTGCACACAGGAGGTTTATTACACGTTTTGCATAAAATGGCAGTACGTCCTCTTTCTTCATATTTATTTTGGATTGTGCTGGATGGTCTTTCTAATCATTTTGAGGAAAGCATTATTTCTAATACTTTTGAGGGAATTGACTAGGTAATGTCCATTCATCTCATTTACTACAGGCAGATGATTTTATGACTTTTGGCATGGGAAATAGATAATATCAAAGGGTTTAAATCTATTCTTGACATTTTTGTTAAAGCTTCAGGTTTATATATCAGTTATGACAGAATTTTATGACCTTCTCCCCAAACACCAGCAAACAAGGCTCTCTAAGTTGCCATACCAACATTCCCATATCTGCTTCTAAATTTACTTATCTAGGCATCCCTTATTTCTACCAAACAGTTCCACTTACTTGATTTTCAGCCTTTGCTAAATAAACTGATATCTATTTTAGATAGTTGAAAGGCAGAAGTTTAGTCTTTTGCTGGTCGCCTTCAGCTCATTAAGTTCTCTATACGGAGAACTATTTCTTGCTGGAGAACTTGCCTAAAGCTGTCTAAAGCTTATTAACTACAGGTGCTGCTCAATATTCCTTTTTCATAGAGATATTGAAGTTAAAGGTTGCATCTTATCTCTTGGAATAAATCTTGTAAACCTAAAGCTTATGGGGGTCTGGGTTTGGCCTCCACCATCTCTCTTATTTATGCTTACATATGCTATCTTATTTGGAACAATTCTTGTAATTTATTTTCTGCTTGGTGGAAAATTAAATAATGCTCATTATGACTACCTTATCCAGCAAGAGCTTCTTTCTTTTGGAAATGCTTATGCAAACTCAGCCATCTTCTCAGACGTTGTATATCTTATAGTATTTCTAATGGCTGCCATATTAACCTTTTTTTGGATCCCTGGCTTCATAGGAAGTCCTTGGTTAATGTCTTTGAGCATAGAAATTTTTTTCTTATGCATCAGCCTCCCTTCTCGCCTCTTAGCAGTATCACTAATAATCACGTGTGAGAACTGCATCTGTTGAGATTTGTATCTAGTATGTGGTTCTGTTTGTAAATAGAAGAAATTTACAGGTTCATTTGTGAATGTTGTAAGGCTCTAAATAATCAGGAATGTTAATGAAATGAAATAGATTTTTAAAGCAATTAATTCTTTATGGTATTAGAGCACTAACTCTAGCAGTCGTGCAACTCAATCATCCTTTCCTTTCCTTCGTGTAGCAACAATGATAGAACCCACTGGGAAGGCAACAAGGGGATCACCGCTCGATAGATGGGATCGTGACAGACAACGTCGCTCGCAGACGGGATTCTGACAAACGTATCGCACTCGACAGACGAGATCGCGACAGACGGGAGCTCGCGACACTACTCTGATTGTGACTTTATCGGAAGGATCGAAGCATTCTGTCACCAAGGTCTTCTGCAAAGGTTTGCTGCGAGAGGAAGGCAACAGAGCAGTGCCTTCGTTTCTGGAGTTGCACTCGACGATAAGGAGGTGAAGGATCGAAGTGATTGTGGTTTTGTGTGCGAGACAGAGGGGGTGCGGCTTTGTATCGACTAAGGCAAAACATATTGCACGAAATTGTAGGAAGGAAGTCACGTGTGTTCTGTGTGATCTAGACTTGAACCTGATTAAAAATGTTAGGAGACGGGGATACTGCTGCATGTAAGGGATTGGAAATTTTCGGAAAGAAGGATCCCGAAGTTCTAAGGGTCTTGGTCGGGCTTATACAGTGAGCTAGCGTCTTGACGAGAGCCACCACGTCAACACATACTCCGGCACAGGTGAAGCTAGATCTCGCTCGTATAGATTTGAAGCTTGATGGACCGGCAACGTATTTGAGTTGTTCGCGTCGAATCGAGGCTGCTCTAGTAGGGAAGATACTAGATGGATACCTCCCGGGAGTTGAACCAAGAGTGACAGTACTGAAAGGGATGAGTGGAGGACCACACATACCTTGTTTAAAACCCGACCACTCAACTCGATAGTTTTATCAATTGCCTAATTTGTGGATGGCATTCGAAAGTTGAACGAAATTTAGGCAAAGCTGAAGATCTATGCTGGAGCTGAGAACTACATGAGGGTATTTCAGATTCAACGTGAGACAGAGGCAGTGGTTCAGAGTGATAGATCGATTCAAGAGTACTCTATAGACCTGGAGTGGTTGTGTAAGATCTTAATCACTCTCACCTATGTTGAGTTGTGGTGATCCAGGTTGTAAAAAGGGAGAGATGATTACACAGATGAAGACCATGCAGTTTCTGGCTCATTTAAACCCGGCGTTTGATCAGAGGAGATCAATTCTCCTAGGTCAGACGACTATTCGTACACTGGATGAGGCTTTTGTTGCGATAATACAAGATGAGAGTCGCATGAAGCTATACTCTAAGTCGAGTGGTTTTTTTGGGTGCCCGATCAGCATTGGTTGTTGGGGGCCCACGTACGCTAAGTGTCTAGAGGGAGACTTGCAAGTGCTACTATTGTGGTGAACATCAGCAGGGTCTATCTTAAGCCACTTAAGGAGAGAGCTGAATGTGGATCGAGTGGAGGTCATGGTAATGGGGGTCGTGAAAGGTGGAAGAGGGGACTGTCAGACAAATCTGATGGTAGCAGAGGACGAGAGAGAGATATGTGTGATCTTTACTAGTGAGGATTATGAGTGTTTGGAGTTCAAGTGAAAACAAAATGCAGCAGTAGATAAAACTGAGAATGTTTCAAATTCATCAACATCAAAAGGTAATATTACCACTTATGCTCGCTTCAGCAAAGACACTGGTGAAACACTTGCTCTTGTCTCTATTTCCAGCACAAAATCATCAGAATGGATCATAGATTCTGGTGCTTTTCATCACGTGACACGCGACAGGTACTATCTAACAAATCTGATGGTAGCAGAGGGCGAGAGAGAAATATGTGTGATCTTTACTAGTGAGGATTATGAGTGTTTGGAGTTGAAGTGAAAACAAAATGCAGCAGTAGATAAAACTGAGAATGTTTCAAATTCATCAACATCAAAAGGTAATATTACCACTTATGCTCGCTTCAGCAAAGACACTGGTGAAACACTTGCTCTTGTCTCTATTTCCAGCACAAAATCATCAGAATGGATCATAGATTCTGGTGCTTTTCATCACGTGACACGCGACAGGTACTATCTAACAAATCTGATGGTAGCAGAGGGCGAGAGAGAAATATGTGTGATCTTTACTAGTGAGGATTATGAGTGTTTGGAGTTGAAGTGAAAACAGAATGCAGCAGTAGATAAAACTGAGAATGTTTCAAATTCATCAACATCAAAAGGTAATATTACCACTTATGCTCGCTTCAACAAAGGTACTGGTGAAACACTTGCTCTTGTCTCTATTTCCACCACAAAATCATCAGAATGGATCATAGATTCTGGTGTTTTTCACCACGTGACAGGTACTGCTGGAGAGTTTTTATCATATACTTATCTAACAGTACCAATGAGTATACAGACTGCTGATGGTACAACACAGTTTGTAGTTGGTAATAGAATAGTGAGATGTATTAATCATATAACTTTGTCCAATACTTTGCATGCTCCTTCTTTTCCAGTATATCTTTTATCCATTAGTGTCATTATTCTCCAGTTAAAATGCATTGTTTCTTTTGATATTCCTCAGGTGAACTTCCAAGAGAAAGGGATAGGCCAGACACTTGGGACTGGGACGTGATATAGCGGGCTCTGGTACTTGGACCGAGAGGGAATGGATTCAGCCCGCCATCCATGGTGGAAAGTTCTACAATTAAAGAATCTGGGAAGAACATCGAGGGTGTGTTACTGCCACATCACATACCTATAGAATATTCTAGTCTTAATTTTTATTAAGTCAGTTGGATTCATTTATGTATGGAAAGAAAAATAAGGAGAAACTAGGGTGTGATGCTTTTGAGTTTGACAAGCTCACTAGGAGCTCTTATGTTAGTTCGGGGAATAAGAGCTTTGGTGTGTTTAATTTGATACATTCTAATGTATGGAGGCCTTGTTCTACTAGTCTATGAATGATTATCGGTATTTTGTTACTTTCATTGATTGATTCTCTCGTGTTACCCAGATATAATTGATGAAATAGAACAGTGAGGTAGTTTCTTGTTTTAAAGATTTCCGTAATGCAATCTATAGACCCAATATGGTGCAGCTGTGAAAGCACTGCGATCTGATAATGGAAGAGAACATATCAACAAAACATCTGAGGACTAACTGTTAACTCAAGGGATACAACAACAAACCACATGCCCATACACACCAACATAGAATGGAGTAGCAAAGGGGAAAAATCGACATCTTTTAGAGATAGCCCAGAGCATGATGATGACAATGAATGTCCAGTGTCGACGGGTGCTCAATTGATTAACAGGACACCTTCAAAAGTGCTGGAGTGGAAGTCTCGTCAGGTGTTGAAAGAAGACAATAGTGAGATTTTTCTATTGAAGGTATTTGAATGTGTATGCTTTGTGAAAGACAACATACCATCTATAGGGAAGTTGATTCCCAGAGATGTGAAATATGTGTTCGTGGGGTATTTTGCTACTCAGAAGGGTTATGTATGTTGGAGCTCGATTGAGAAGAGATTTTTTGTGAGTTTGGGTGTGTTATTCAGAGAGTTTGAACCATATTACACTCGTCCACACCTTTGGTGACTGAACAATCATTGGATATATCAGGTAAAAGAGAGAGAGTAGTAATGGAGAGGTAGCAGGGAAGAAGACAGTTGGATGCAAGAGGATCTTCTAAGGTATAATAAATTTTAGATGAGAAGGCGAAGAGTTACAAAACACGACTTGTGGCAAAAGAGCACAATCAGACGTATGTCATTGATTACGATGAAACTTTTTCACCATTAGCTAAGATGAGCACAGTGAGGACGCTGCCTTCTCTGACAGTGAATGGTCGATGGAGACTCTACAACTTGGATGTTAATGTTTTTCTTCATGAGGAGCTACTGAAGGATGTACATATGGAGATAACGCCAGGATTCAGTACATATCAGTTAGTGAGCAAGGTGTATAGGCTCAAGAAGTTGGTCTATGGCTTGAAGCTTGGTTTGACAAATTTAAAATAGCAATGGTTGACATGGGATACCACCAGATCAATGCAAACCACACAGAGATCTTTTAGCAACATGAATATCACACTATCATACTTGCTGTGTGTGGATGACATAATTATTATTGGTGATGATGAAACAGAGATTGCTCAACTGAAGGGAAGATTGGGGAAGCAATTTGAGGTAAAAGATCTGAAATAGCTCAAATACTTTCTTGGTATTCAGGTGACCCATAAACTTGAGGGGATGGTCCTATCCTAGAGAAGCATGCATTGGATCTTCTTGCGGAGAGGAATGTGGGAATGCAAACCTGCAGTCTCTCTAATTGATCAAAAGATCGAGCTCTGTACAAAGGTGGGTGAATCGGTTGATTGTGAAAGGTACCAGAGGATGGTGGACTGCGTAATC
>JXCR01070723.1:165466-177716 GCA_002079205.1 Phalaenopsis hybrid cultivar | reverse complement strand
TGATATCTCTATTCTCCGGCTCTTCTTCTCAATCGCCAGTGCCAAACCAGTCAAAAACTGTAAATGGAGTGACTGTGTATGATTAGAGGAGGAAATAAATTCATGCTTGGAGTATAAACTGAGTGGATTAATGAGCCAGAAACTTTACAGTTCCTGCTGCAACCAACGGAATGTTGCATCTGTCAAAAGTTCTGAAGAGCAAGCAAGTCCAACCCCTGTGAGATGAACACAAATGTAAATTAATTGTCTTAAAAAGGGAATTGACAACTAGCTGAAGGCAAATTTTGTCTCCGGTGTTAAATTTAGTTTATTGGTTGTTGTTTAAAAGATGGTCCAGCACCATGGCTACATAGAAATGAAATTGATGTTTTAGATATGGTCTTCATCATAGCGGTGATGCTCAAATCTGTTTTGTTTGTATGACAAAATATGAAGGGTGATGTTTTAGAAAAAACTGGAAATTCTTTGGAAANATTGGTTGTTGTTTAAAAGATGGTCCAGCACCATGGCTACATAGAAATGAAATTGATGTTTTAGATATGGTCCTCATCATAGTGGTGATGCTCAAATCTGTTTTGATTGTAGGACAAAATATGAAGCGTGATGTTTTAGAAAAAACTGGAAATTCTTTGGAAAGTACCCGCCAAAAAGAAAAAAAAAAACATGGACTGTATGTTCAGTTCTGGTGGATTCTAGAGAGAGAGGTCTGTGAAACTACAAGCCTCTGATCCTGGGATTCCTGATTACAAAACCCGCAAGAACACAAACAGATTTTGCAGAAAATTTGTTGCCTCCGAAAACCAGAAATATGGAGNGGTGGATTCTAGAGAGAGAGGTCTGTGAAACTACAAGCCTCTGATCCTGGGATTCCTGATTACAAAACCCGCCAGAACACAAACAGATTTTGCAGAAAATTTGTTGCCTCCGAAAACCAGAAATATGGAAAAAAATTCCGGAGCAGGAGAAATGAAATAAAATTGAAAGAAAAAGAATGGCAGAACACCACTCCAGAATACAGAAAACTAAATCCCGTGTGAAGAAACGGGCAGGGTCAAGTTCAGACTTAAAAGACTCTCTCTCTCTAACAAAAGATAGGCCAACCCTCTAAACCCAAGCCCCTAAACAGACCGGTGCCGATAAAAAAGAAATAATTACAAGTATGATACTCCCAATNCAGAATACAGAAAACTAAATCCCGTGTGAAGAAACGGGCAGGGTACAAGTTCAGACTTAAAAGACTCTCTCTCTAACAAAAGATAGGCCAACCCTCTAAACCCAAGGCCCTAAACAGACCGTTGCCGATAAAAAAGAAATAATTACAAGTATGATACTCCCAACCCACACAACAATAAAAAAACAGATACGGCGTCATTCTCCCGGGAATGGAGAAACTTCTTCTTTAAGTTAGACATCTGAATCAGCTTCATAATGAGGAGATAAATCTGCAACATTGAATTAGATGGCAGGCAATGCAGCCAAAAGTTTGAACACTTGAGATGAGCAGCCGGTTGTGGAGAGCGACTGGCAAAGTATTTCTAAGGTTGGCTTACCTTAGAGATGATACCATGTTATGGAGAAAGATTTTTATTGTGTACTGTTGACAGGTTATAAATTCCCATACATAGGCAATGAGGGAAATCATAAAAGGAAGAAAACAAAGAAGAAAATATCCTCAATTATTATGAGGTTATGTTAACAGCAAATCACCTTTCTAAAGTGTGGCAATTCCTGCAATAACAATATTTATTTGAAAAGTTCTACCCTGCCGTTTTTGTAAGAGACGTGAAAATAAATATATTTTACCGCAGGGTAAGAGCACACTTAGCATGCATACCATGAACATGCTGCCTAATTTATAAAGAGGAAATTAATAACCCATCAATCGATGAACTAAAATAAGGTGGTATGAGATAGAATAAAAGAAAGGCACATAAACAGCAAAACTGTTTCTTTTAAACAATTCAGAAATAAATAAAGCATCAAAACTAACCAGGCTGATGTACAGTATACAGAGAGAAACAAGCTAGATTTCGCAGTGCCAATAAGGCTCCTTGCGAGAATGGTGTAGGGCCTGTGAAGTATCAACNATCCATATATCAATTTTACATTTAACCATAAAGATCCATTTGTATTCAACTAATTGTTTTCTTAATGGAAGTTCATAAACTTCCTATGAATTATTCGTTTCTAAAGCTTGAATTTTTTCAACAATATATTTCTTTAACTTGGGAATTTTAAGAGTTTCATGAATATTATTTGAACTCTATATTTATCAAGAAAAGTGACAAAAGAGTAAAATCAGGATGGAAGCCTTTCTTTATAGCAACAAAATAGCAGAGATGATTATCATCATTTATAGATTTATTCAATCCTGTTTGTGCTTCATAGACTTAGAACCAAGATTGAGTTCATGTGTGCATGTGATTTGTGCGCTTATTTGATTTGGGGAGAATCCGATAACAACACCTTGATAAATTTAGTCTATTTTACTTGGTGGTTCAAAAATATGAATGAAGATTGAACAACCCCAATTTTTTTGAGCAAGAGAACAAATGATTTTAATATTGGGAAATGAATAAAAGAGGGTTTGAACATGGGTTTGAAATTTAAGCACTCTTAAGGATATTCAATGTACGAGATATACAGTTGTTAAGAAAACTTCCCAAAAATACTTAGAAATATTTGTGAAGAATTTAAATGATCTGGCCACTTCTAAGACGTGTATATTTTTCTTTTTAGTAATCCAATTATGTCAAAGGGTGTTAACATAAAAACTTTGGTGGATAATTCTTTGTTGTAGGATAAATTTTTCTAGGCCCATTTTAAAGCATTCTTTCGCATTGTCGATTTTCAAGACTTAGATTTTAGATACAAATTGAGTGTGAAATACGGTGTTCAAATGTTTAAAAATTTATACAACTTTAGATTTTTCCTTCATTTAAAAAAAATCAAATGAGGTGAGTATGAACATCAATGAAGAAAAAAAAACCAATCTAACTCTAAAGACATTTTTTACTCTAAATGATTCCCATTCAACACTAGACTAAAATTAAAGATTGGAAAAACTTCTAGGTTCGATTGGGATAGGAATTACAACTATGTTTATGCAAATGACAAAATTTTATATTGAGAGACTTTTTTGTTAGTGAATAGAGAAGAGATTAAGTTATCAAAATAATTAATGTTTGGGTTTTCCAGGCGATGATGTAAAAGTCAATCATGGATTCAATATTTAAATTTTGTTTTTAAGCTGAAGGTTCTTATGGATACACAACCTTTTCTTTGAGTCTGTTCTTCATGGAATAATTTATAAAAGATAGTCTTGAACAAATCTTTATGCTGCAAATCATCTTCCCCGAGTTTAAGTTTTAAACGTTACACAGATTAAATATGAAATTAACAACACATTTTCTGCCTTGATTGAGTTTGTTAATTGATCATAAGTTGTCATCTAGGTTATGCACTAGAGCATAAAGTCCTGTCAATTTTTTTGAAATATATGACGATCTATTCCAACCAATTTTGATCAATCTAAATGATAATGGAGTTAACCCAAATCACATTACCAAAAGCAAATATGATTACTGAAAGAAAATAAGCGGTTACGATCAAACACACTTGAAAGAAAAATTACAACAAACACGACATAAATTCACACTAGGGCACAATCCATGGGCGGTCGAGGTTGGATAGGTGGTTAGGGAGTGGAGGCAGGTGGCTGAAATAGGTTGTAGGTGGTTTGGACAGCAAAATGAGAGTCTGGAATCACATTGGCAGCGAAGCGGAGGGCCGGGATAGCGAGGGAAGCAAGTGGGGGTGGCAAGCGAAGCAACGAGGCACGGTCAAAAAGGCTAAAACGGCCAGGGGACAACAAGAAAACAACATTTTTGTTGTTCTCCAAATGATGACAGTGAAAGGGCGAAGCGGGGGATTGCAAAACAGCAAAGTGTGGTTGTCCGGGGCGATAGCAGCAAGCAAGGACTGCAACGAAGGAGGATGGTCGGGAGCGTGGTGGGGGGAGGATTCTAAAGGGGATAGGGAAGATAATCACTACCTAGGAAGAGAGATACAACGGATGCACCACCCAATCCCTTTCATACAACTCTCGAAGAGAGAAGATCAAACGTCCTCAGTTGTTTNTTAAATATGAAATTAACAACACATTTTCTGCCTTGATTGAGTTTGTTAATTGATCATAAGTTGTCATCTAGGCTATGCACTAGAAGCATAAAGTCCTGTCAATTTTTTTGAAATATATGACAATCTATTCCAACCAATTTTGATCAATCTAAATGATAATGGAGTTAACCCAAATCACATTACCAAAAGCAAATATGATTACCGAAAGAAAATAAGTGGTTACGATCAAACACACTTGAAAGAAAAATTACAACAAACTCGACATAAATTCACACTAGGGCACGATCCACGGGCGGTCGAGGTTGGCTAGGTGGTTAGGGAGTGGAGGTAGGTGGCTGAAATAGGTTGTAGGTGGTTTGGACAGCAAAATGAGAGTCTGGAATCACATTGGCAGCGAAGTGGAGGGCCGGGATAGCGAGGGAAGTAAGTGGGGGTGGCAAGCGGAGCAACGAGGCACGGTCAAAAAGGCTAAAACGGGCAGGGGACAACAAGAAAACAACATGTTTGTTGTTCTCCAAATGATGACAGTGAAAGGGCGAAGCGAGGGATTGCAGAACAGCAAAGTGTGGTTGTCCGGGGCGATAGCAGCAAGCAAGGACTGCAACGAAGGAGGATGGTCGGGAGTGTGGTGGGGGGAGGATTCTAAAGGAGATAGGGAAGATAATCACTACCTAGGGAGAGAGATACAACGGATGCACCACCCAATCCCTTTCATACAACTCTTGAAGAGAGAAGATCAGACGTTGTCAATTGTTCTAAACAAAACACGAGAAAAACTGCAAATCTCAAACAAATAAACCACATAAATAAGCTATAAATACTTAGGTTCGAACCCCCCCATGGAAAGGAGGCACCAAACCAAAGTTGAAGAACTGGCCCATCCGTCCTTACAGGTCTGGATGGTAGAATCGCGGGATATAACTCCTGCGGCTCTTTGCGCCAAGACACTGTAGCATAACTTGTGGAAAAGCAGGGTGTGGGGGACAGACAATAGCTCTGACATCACTAAAGATCATAACTTTTATGGCAGGACTATAATGGTAGAAAATATTTTTGTCTTATATTATATAATCTAAAGCTCCTAAGTTTAATAAGTAATATATTTGTTATTTACAAAGAGGGCACCTAAGAAATTATCTTTATGAGAAATTAAAGTTGTTTCGGTGATGTTCAAAAATAAGCTTTCTGGAAAAATAATTAGTCATCTTTAGTTTCTTGTTTGTAGGATCGTTAACGATCCGATTTTGAGCCGAGCTGGGGTAGGCTCAAATTGACTCATAAATTTCGATTCAAAACTTTGGCTCATAGCTCGGCTCGTTTCTTTCAATCCAATCTTGTTCCGAGCCAAAATTCAAACTNACGAGAAAAACTGCAAATCTCAAACAAATAAACCACATAAATAAGCTATAAATACTTAGGTTTGAACCCCCCCATGGAAAGGAGGCACCAAACCAAAGTTGAAGAACTGGACCATCCGTCCTTACAGGTTTGGACGGTAGAATCGTGGGATAGAACTCCTGCGGCTCTTTGCGCCAAGACACTGTAGCATAACTTGCGGAAAAAAAGGGTGTGGGGGACGAACAATAGCTCTGACATCACTAAAGATCATAACTTTTATGGCAGGACTATAATGGTAGAAAATATTTTTGTCTTATATTATATAATCTAAAGCTCCTAAGCTTAATAAGTAATATATTTGTTATTTACAAAGAGGGCACCTAAGAAATTATCTTTATGAGAAATTAAAGTTGTTTCAGTGATGTTCAAAAATAAGCTTTCTGGAAAAATAATTAGTCATCTTTAGTTTGTTGTTTGTAGGATCGTTAACGATCCGATTTTGAGCTGAGCTGGGATAGGCTCAAATTGACTCATAAATTTCGATCCAAAATTTTGACTCATAGCTCGGCTCGTTTCTTTCAATCCAATCTTGTTCCGAGCCAAAATTCAAACTAATTTTTGAGCAATTAACAATCTTCGAGCTAAATTCGTTAAATTCATAGCTCTAATATTAGTAGGACTGTTAACGATCTGATTTCAAGCCGAGCTGGGGTCGGCTCAAAAAAGAATTTTGATCCAAAAGTTCGGCTCATTGCTCGACTCATTTATTTTGATCCGAGCCAAAATTTGAATAAATTTTCGAGCTATTAATGATTTTCGAGCTGAATTCACAACCCTAGTCGTCTAAATGACTAAAACAATAAGTAGAGAANATAAGTAATATATTTGTTATTTACAAAGAGGGCACCTAAGAAATTATCTTTATGAGAAATTAAAGTTGTTTCAGTGATGTTCAAAAATAAGCTTTCTGGAAAAATAATTAGTCATCTTTAGTTTGTTGTTTGTAGGATCGTTAACGATCCGATTTTGAGCTGAGCTGGGATAGGCTCAAATTGACTCATAAATTTCGATCCAAAATTTTGACTCATAGCTCGGCTCGTTTCTTTCAATCCAATCTTGTTCCGAGCCAAAATTCAAACCAATTTTTGAGCAATTAACAATCTTCGAGCTAAATTCGTTAAATTCATAGCTCTAATATTAGTAGGACTGTTAACGATCCGATTTCGAGCCGAGCTGGGGCCGGCTCAAAAAAGAATTTTGATCCAAAAGTTCGGCTCATTGCTCGACTCATTTATTTTGATCCGAGCCAAAATTTGAATAAATTTTCGAGCTATTAACGATTTTCGAGCTGAATTCACAACCCTAGTCGTCTGAATGACTAAAACAATAAGTAGAGAGTAGTTATAATTTGCTTTTATAGCTCGTTATGTGTGAAAATTTTTAATTCGTTATTTCATCATGGATTTTCTAAGTTTCGGATCTGGGTTTCAATTTCGAAGATGATTTATAGCATTAGAGTTAATGGGTTCTTGGCCATTACTTTGTGCCAATGCCTTCATCATTTTTTAAGTAATTGCAACCATCTTCTTTCCAAGTAGATCTTTTACATAAGGTTTTTCATTTTTGTTAGGCAAAGGTAAGTATTGTTGAAAGACCTGTCGACAAAAATGACACACCTAATTTGAAGGATCATTGACCTCACTAGAAGTAGAACCTTAATATCTATGATGTCATCTTTAAAATTAGAATCTAAACAGATGATAGCAAAAAACTAAAGACCATACAAATGAATTTCATTATATTATTTTGGGTCAAAGTAAGATGAGAAGCCATACATGAATAGGAAAAAGAATAACTATAAAAAGAAAAAAAAAAATCAAGAAATAATCTTATATTTCGGAACCAAGAATTAACTACACAACAAAAATCGAATGTTTTCATTCATGGATTACTAGATTGCTACAGATGACAAATTACTATCCACGGATTGTTAAATTGCTATAAATGAAAAAACAAAGGTCCAAGGATTGTTNAGACAAATTAAAATACAAAGTTATTGAAGAGTCTTATTGGTAGTGATATGACGCACAAAATAATCATTGTTCCCTGAGGAAAGAAGTTGCTTCCCAAGTGCATTCTCCATAATCTTGAATTTCTGTACGGAATACAACGTGGCAGGATTCCAGTTGTGTTTATAGTATTCAAAGTTGTAGAGTCACAAAATTTTCAAAACCAATGCACTACCAAGCAACGCTTTAAAAAACATATTGCGAATTCACAGCATAGACAAAAGCTGATGTGACAAAATCCTACTTTTGCCATTGTGTTTGTAGCTCCCGCTTTTCGCAAATGGTGTTGTTGCAGATAGCTTCTACTCTTTTCATCGTATTCAGGCAATACAACACGTCGCTTCTAGAAGACACCCCAGCATTTACACAATAATTTAAGGATTCATGTCATAATTTTTTAATCAAATTTTTATATTGGTTGTTGACTATTTAATGCAACCCTCCACATTTTGCATTCGGGACTTGGGGCTGTCAAAAATTCCTTAATAGAAAATTGCTTAATCAGAAATGCAAGAATTTGGCTGAAATTGCCTCGGGAGTAAATAAGTTCCCGAGATTTGGGAGTTCACAAATCCCGCTCGGAGATTCAAGGGGATCTTAAGATACCATCCATTTCGCAGAGCCAGAAGCTCTCTCATCACATGCATGAAGAGAGAGTTGTTTCTGAGTCAACATATCCCAATGATGTTCTCTAATTTTTCCAATCTAAATGAGATCTCCATGTATACTTGCTACTCAAGCTCCCCATTAAAAAAGCATTCTAATTAATGTCAAAATGATGTAGAAGCCAATCCTATTTTTTCACAAGAGCCGAAAACTGGAGTTGTCTTAAGTTTAGCAACTGGAGAACAATTTTCTTGATATTCATTATTATGATTAAGTGTACCCTTTAACAACAAGTCAAGCATTTAATAANGTCACTCGAAAAATTCAACTTCGGGTTGACCCGAATGATTTTTGGGTTGGGTTTGGGCTAAAAATCCTAACTCGTTTAATTTTTTGGGTCGGGTTAGGGCTAACCCGCTAACCCTAAAATGAATCGAAAATGACCCATCAAACCTAAATTAATTCAAAATCAATCCGCCTACAAGGAATTGACCGTAGAATGACTCAAAATTGACATGAATATTTGTTATTTCATATATTAACAGAGTCATACGGTTCGACTTTGAGTTAATGGCTAGTGGGTAGGTGGTGCTCTAGTTTGAATTTCTCACTCATTTAAAATTCGGCACTAGCAATTTTGAATCCTGTCAATTCAGATCAGACTCAAACCCAACCTACAAATAGGGCTGTCAAAAAAGCTCGTTGTTCGCGAAGAGCTCGTGTTCAGCTTGTTAAGTAGTTCGTGTTCGGCTCGTTCGTTAAGTATACGAGCCGAACACAAACAAATTTTTAAAGCTCGAATTATAAATGAGCCGAACACGAACAACTCTTTGTTCGCTCATGTTCAGCTCGTTTTAGCTCGAAATAAAATATATATATATAAGTTTTTATATAACAGTATATTACATATATTATTTATATAATAATATATTATATATATTTATGTCTAAATTTAAATCATAACACCTCATATGGCAATGTGATTAGTGTCTTTTTTTATATATATTTGATCCAAGTTCGAATCTCACACTTTACATCAATTTTTCTTAATTTAAGTTTAATGAGCCAGATTCGAGCCTAACACTTCAAGCTCGGCTCATTTACAGCCCTACCTACAAACCTAATTTGACACTTCTAATTAGAATTATAAGGAAGATGTCAGGAATTTTAAATCTTGCATATAACATCTGATGCATTTGAGATTAAATNAACTCATAACAAGAAACAAAGTGCAAACATTCTCATTGGGACATTCAACTACCCAATGCATCATAATAACAAAAATACAACGAAAAAGCTAACAGAGAGAAAAAAAAATCAAATAAAAGATAGCACAAAGAATCAGATGCGGGTGGCTCTCACCGTTGGACTCCCAAGTCCCACGAGGGGCGCAGAGCCGAACCGAACGATACTATTTCGATTTACTTCTAATTTTTAAAAAGTTCCCTCCTCTTTTCTTCTTCCTTTCCAATCATTTCCAATATATGTGTTGTATTAGAATTTGGATTGGAGTTTTTTTGTTCGTTTTGTATCGGAACAGCCATCAGCATATCTTATTTCCTTCGAAGGTTGTATCCTAGGGTTCCAAATAGTGCTTCAGTTGTATGTTGGTATCCAAGTGGTGCTAATCTTCCATATCCCCATCTGCATCCTCCACACATCGCTCCCAGCCGCCGCTATTGCTGCAGCTGCCCCAGAACAACAATCGTAACCTCGCTGCCACAGCCCCGACAGCCGTCCTCTTGCTGTCTTGCAGTCCCCCGCATAGGGCTGCAAAAAAGCTCGTTCTTCGCGAACAACTCATGTTTGGCTCGTTAAGTACCTCGTGTTCGGCTCGTTCGTTAAGTATACGAGCCGAACACAAACAAATTTTTAAAGCTCGAATTATAAACGAGCCGAACACGAACAACTCTTTGTTCGCTCGTGTTCGGCTCGTTTTAGCTCGAAATAAAAAAAATATATAACTTTTTTACATAACAATAAATATATTTATATCTAAGTTTAAATCATAACACCTCATGTGGCAATGTGGTTAGTGTCCTCTTTTGTATATATTTGATCCAGGTTCGAATCTCACACTTTACATATATTTTTCTCAATTTAAGTTTAACGAGCCAATTTCAAGCCGAACACGAACACACTGTTCACGAGCCCATTTCGAACACGAGCTATTTCGAACGAGCCGAACATGAGCCAAGCCTGAGCTCGCTCAAGCTCGGCTCGTTTACAACCATACCCCCGCATCCCCTATCGCTATCGCCATTGCCATCGCCATCGCCATCACTCCCCGTCTTTATCGCCACCCGGAGCAGCACCTATTTGTTGTTCACTTGCAGTTCCAACCATCCAGCCGCCCATTTCTCTCATTCCAATTTGTTGTCATTGCTGCAACTCCTCCCCTTCGCTGCCATCCTCCTCCCTTTCACAGCAGTCTAGGACAGCCCCTCCCAGCCACTTCCCCGTTGTACAACCCTCTCTTTCTTACTGCCCCCGCCTAGGACAGCAATCACACTTGTCATTCCTGTAGCTTTCCACCTCACTCTCGTAGTTTCCCCACACCTTTGATGTCGCCACGCCTTCTAGCCCTTCTCCCACCCTTTGCTAACTCTACGGAGGACCAAACCTTCGTCGATTACCTCCATCACCCCAAGATCAACCATGATTTGAGTGTTTTCATCATCTTTGTTGCAATTTCTATTTTCATTTGTGAGATTGTATTTCCCTATTTTAAATTCAACAATAATGGTTGATTTTCTTATTGTTATTTGAGTTAAATCCGGTATCATTTGGTATCAGAACCAATCTAAATCAAGTCCTATCCTAAGGTTTCTAGCATCCACCTAGACCAAAGCCCCATCTCCACCCAAAGTTTTTCTTTCCCACCCTACATCGCCCCTACACACCTCAATCCACCTATCCACACCCAAACCCTATAACAACTCAATGATACTGAGGAAAAAGGCCCAGAGGAGGTCAAAAGATGAAGTGTCTGTTGAAGGATACAGAGATAAAGTGTTAGTCGGAGAATACAATCAAGGGAGTGAAAGTGGACTTACCAGATTTCGAGTGGCTACAAATCCTTGAGTGACGTTCAGACTTTAGCATTGAAGGTGGAGAACAACAGAAGCAGAGTAAATACCCACCGCCATTCAGACAGTCACCCACAACAGAAGACATCAATAGAAGTACACATAAGGCAATTGAGAATTCTGGTCAGGAAGATGATAGAGCTACTATTAAGAATTGAACCTTATTTGGGGTCATATTGGTAAAGAAGGAATATTGAAGAAATTTAGGAGTTTTATCTGTAAAATACTGTAATACCCTATTTAAGCCCATGTTATGAATGTACATAAGAGATTTTGAGAGAAATTTTTCAATTTGGTATCAAAGACCTAGTCGCTTGCTGCTCGACGTCTTTCTCGCAAAACAGTGGAGGTCCATTCGGTCTGGATCGAAGTACAAATACCCGGATCGACATCCCGAGACTCACAATTTTTCTCTTTGATCCTTCAAAGCAATCACNTCTTTCAATTAATACATAGCTAAAGTACATGAGGTCTGATTTTGATGGAGGCATACGGATTTAAAGAGAGATTATCCTCTTTGTTCTCTCGAAAAATAATGTTGATGGCCTTTTGATTGCCCCAGGAGAAGGCCCTTCATTGTCTATAATAGTATACATGTGCATATTCAATGTGTGAGTGAGTATCAAGATTATATTTAAAGTATCAACAAAGATATCATATAAACGAGATAAAACCTCTCCATATCAAATATGGATCTACAAAACCAGAATCCACAAAAGGTTTTTATATGTGCAAAAGCTGGAATATTAATCTTAGCACCTCTAGTTGCATGACTAAATAAATCTATTCCTGATACTCACAAGGTCCATTCGCTACAGTATGGGGTACCTTCAATGGAGAGGCTGTATAATATGTTGTTCACTCTCCATTATTCTAAATCTCTACAATCAAATTAAATGATTTAGTTTCTTAATGGTTGGTTTGTCTAGAAGACCATAATACAATAATTAACACATGACATGCAAGTAGCGGGGGACTTAGTGGAGGTATGGTCTAACAGAACTGGCC